>JAWWEE010000159.1:31696953-31719448 GCA_035221455.1 Xenops minutus
TCCAAGGCCAGGTTGGATGGGGCTTGGAGCAACCTGGGCTGGTGGAAGGTGTCCCTGCCCATGGCAGGGGGTTGGAATGGGATGGTCTTTGAGGTTCCTCCCAACCCAAACCATCCTGTGATTCTGTTAAATTGCTCTGGCCAGCCAATTTCTCTGTGTCAGCCACAACACGAGGTGCAAGTTACTGCCTCAGATTGAAGCACGAGGCATGCACACCTCCAAGGACTGGTGAGATGAACCCCAAAGCCTCCTGGTGCTGAAGGAAAATAAACCTTCACATTCAGTGTGCCAGCTGACTCTTCTTCAAGTAAGACATGGAGAGCTGGTACAGCACAGTTGGATTTGCAGGAAAGCATCTTTCAGTGCTCCAGAGTTATTTTAAGCCCAGGTCTTTGTCTCTTGCATTGATTACTGGTCCAGCACCAGCACGTGGGAGAAAAACGTTCTGAGAGTATTTCCAATGTCCTGCCAAGCATTTTCAGCCTCAACATGCTGCAAAAATAGTGGGCATTCACAGTTATGTTACTCTGATTACCATCTTGTTCTTTTTACACAGTTGATTTTCCTTGATTTTAGCAGCTGCTACCCCAGGTTTAAAGTGAGAAACATTCTTTCCACCATCTGATCTCTAATACTTTCTGCCACTTTGCAAGGGGGATGCAGTATAAATTGCTCAATCTTGTGGGTTGTGAGAGATCAGCTGCTAATTTGAGGCTGCTTTGGAGGGATGAATAACATTGTATGGAATAAATAGAATATGCATCACGTAATGCCTTCAGTGCCTGTTTATCTCGTGGTGTGGGAAAAGGTTTTCTCATGCAATAATGCAACCAAGTAGTACCTCCTAGAATCCCTGTGATATACCTTCACACTCCATAAATAAGCAGTTTTTTCTGAAGGGGGAACCAGTCTATGTGATACTTAACTTTCCTTTAAACACACTATTGTTGTGACAATTCTAGAGCAACGTATATGCTAAGAGCTGCTCGTCTGATTTTTACTGGCTGGGAAGGGATTTTCCTCCACCTCCAAGCTGAATTTTCTCCATAAACTTTACTATCTTAACGCAGTCATCTGAATTACTTTTTTCTTTATGACTCATATATGGTACCTTCTCCGTGAGACATACATTGAAATGGATGGAAAAACGTATCTCATCTGTACATAAGTACCATGTAAGTGCTTTTTCATGAATAGGGCATTTCATCTTTCATCTAGTGCTGAGTGGGTGAAAGGAAACATACACAGCTGCATCCTGAAAAGACAAACTCAGCATTAGAGTCTGTCGTTAAAGTTTCTTGTAAATTCAAACAAAAATTAGTCAACTCAAACTATTCATTGATGCCAAATCACAACTGGGGCTTTGTTTCAGGTTTTTAAAAAAAAAACCAAAAACAAAACTGTGTTTCAAGCTTAGTAGTAACTTCTATAAATGTTCAACAACTTCAATTCTTTAAGCAATGACACATCAGAAAAACCTCTGAAACCACATGTTTGTTACAAGGTGAATTAGACTCAAAGTCCAAAGTGGAGAACCCAAGAAAGGGTTAAGTATCCTCAAGAAATTTCTAATTAGCCATCTCTGTAATACCCCCAGGTGAAATTCTTGCAGGTAACGTCTGGCTACACCTAATTAAGCAAAATCTTTTTGATATAATGTCATGATATTGCTTTCAGCTTCTGAGAAAAGTGTTTCTTCTGCAGAAGTCAAGAACATTTACTTCCAAAGTCTCCTATTCCTAAGTGTTTCATCAAAGGTTTAGGCTCCATCACTCACCTGGGGGAGCATGTGCTCTTTAACCACACAAAAGTGCAGTCCATTTTTACTAACCAGCTTATAAAGTACCATCATTTTTGCAGGGCTCTACTCTGGATTTTGTTGCCTATAAAGATATTTGTTGTTAGCAGAGCACACACTTGATACAGAACCTCGTGCCATTTGAGAGTGGATTAAACCCTCATTACTGTCCTCTCGTATCTTTAGATCATCACATCTGAAGAACAATACTCCGATCACAAACTTCAAAGAAATTCAAATATCTTAATTGACTGATTTCCACTATGAGAGGAAAAAGGATATGTTGCCCTCTTTTGCCAGCCTTTCAAAAATATCTCAGCTCTGGATGTTATTTCCATAACGTGGTAAAATCCAGCCCAGGAATCGTGCAACTGCACAAAGACCCCAGTTTAAAACAGCAACAACAAAAGGGGAAATAAATCTCTGCTATGGGTGGAGCCCAGTAAGTAAATACTGTAATATCCAGAACAACAATAAGATAAATGCCTTCCTCAGCCATGGAATTGTTCACTCCATGACTTGGCTCTGTATTCCTGTAGGTTTGGCTTCAGTTTACCCGTTTGCCACTTGGAAAGAACACAACCACAAATACCTTCTCAGGCTTTATGTTGCACATTGCTGGCCTGCAGGTTGTAAACAAACAAGATAAAAATCTGAGAACATTCTTTACTGAGTTCCCAGGAAAAGAAACTGGGGGGGAGGGGGGAGAAGAGCATAAAAAATAATCAAAACCCCAACTCTGCATAATGATGAATGTACCAAGAGAAATTTGGCATGCACTCCCTCACACCCTGTCTCTTCTGCAACATTTTCTGCACTATAAAGACAACATTTAGCCCAGCAAACTAGATGGTCTTTATTTGTGGGCAGAGGCAATCCAAGGCAAGCACTCCAAGAGACTTTTTTTTCTTTCCAATGGATATGTTAATTATTGAACTTCTGTTGTAGCGTGACTGTCCCAAACTAACCTTCCACTCTCCCTCTGCTTAAACTGCAGAGAGGGTCAAAATTCACTTTTTAGAGTCTTGCAGTGAGAAATTGAAAAAAAAAAATAAAAAACATTCCCAATCTTGATGGAGGTCCCAGGTGGCACAAGTGCCTAATTCACATGGTGGTCCCTACTGTTCCTTCCTGAACACTTCTTGGGTGCTACAAGGGGCCAGGATGCCCCGTGGTTTGCTCTCTGGGACAGAGAACACAGTTCTAAGAAGAAAGGGACAACAACCATTCTCAAATTCTCTGCCCTGGCCAGAAAGCTCTCACTCCAATAAAAAATCAACGTGTAGCAGGGCACAACTCAAAAGTGAACAGTGGGAGGTAAAATGAGCCTTTATTTTTAACCAGCAGTGCTTGTTGATAGATCTGGTTCCAGACAAGTAGAGGAGGGCACAGAGTTGCTACAGGACATTGCAGCTGAAATCAGGCCGAGTTCTGAGCTCAGGTTCCACTTCTCGAAATAAACCATTTACTGAAGCAATTCACAGAAGAAATCTGGAGTGACACCAATTCCACCAACTGCAGTTGGCAGCCAGATTTTCGAGAACAGATGCATGGCTGTTAATGATAACCCAAAAAGCTCAGCTTCTAATGCAGAAATGTTGAAATAAGGGTGTTAACATTATAAAACTCTGCAGAGGACTAGAAGCATCTCCAGAATACACCCCACCAAATACTTTGCGAGGACTTCTCAAACTCCAGCTTTAGCAGAATTAACATATCTACCCAAAAACTATCTCCAGTAAAAAAACCTCCCAAGTTTTGAAATGCATTTCCATCTGTTAAATTTCTCTGTTGCCAATAGTGTTTACCTTGAGTCAAAGACATGAATCTTTGATTTCATGAGATTAATGTAATAACTTGGTTTAGGCTGATAATGCATTCAAAGCTCTCAGACACACAGGAGACTAAGATGGCATCAAGAGCATACAGATGCATTTGGAGGGGATGTTTTTAATGTGAAATAAAATAGGAATTCCTTAAAATATGTCTGCAGCAGGGACTACACTGAAATAAAAGCTTCCTAGGGTGTCTTAGGCTGGAAGAGATGGCTCCCAAGCCCATTTGTTCTTTCTAAACACTCCTATATAACAGAAATAATAACACAAAGGAAAACCCCTAAAGCCCCATCAAATAAGTGACAACACAAGCATTCTAGGAAAGCCGTGCTCATTTCTCAAAAGTGACACCTAGCCACTATAAAACAATGATAAATAAAATATGAATATTATATGCAGATAACTGAACAGAAATGGGCTGTATTTGTCAGCAGAAGAGCTCAGCCCAGATGATGCATCAGGCTGCAGCTCCAGAGTCAATGCTTTTGTCTCCCATCCAGGGAAATGTGGAAAATGGGTCTATGCTGAGCTGTCCTATCAGTAACATAATGGAGTTACAGGTGATTTTGTAGTGGGCACCAAAAGGAGCGTGTGATTTTGGACATAAGGTCCTGTAAATGCTGGCCTGTGTTCTCTCAAGAACTGTGTTAAGAAAACACAGCAGGTGCCACCAAAAACCTTATCAATTAGGTCAGCAGCCTTATCACAGCATCTTGTTAAGGTTGGAAAAGACCTCTAAGATCATCGAGTCCAACCATCACCCACTGCCACCTTCACCACTCAACCATGATCACCACCTCATCCCTATCACCCAGATGTGAGAGCCCTCCTGGGTATGGGCAATGAGGCTGCCACCCAGATGGGTTGTTTGGGTTGATGTTTTTAATAATGAAAGGCTGTTGTGCTCTGCCCATGAAAAATGAAGGCAAATTAAGCATTCCATGAGCTCATCTCTTTGCTTAAGCTTTCAAGGGGGAGTTGACACCTCCAGTGTGACGACCCTCTTCTGCACCTCCAAGGTGCTTCAGGGGAGTAGATCCCAATCTGCAGAGCTCCAAACCAGAGTCAACAAGAGAAGGCACCCAAGGGTTATTTCCCTGGCCCTGATGATCATAAACAAAAGGCCAAGTTGGATGGGGCTTGGAGCAACCTGGTCTAGTGGAAGGTGTCCCTGCCCATGGCATGGGGGTTGAAACAAGATGAGTTTTAAGGTCCCTTCCAATCCAAACCATTCTGTGATTCTACTTTGTGGATAACTGAGTCAGTCCCGCTCCTTTTAGAGCAGTATGGGGAGAAATTAGGCATTCCAGAACACCATCCAACCTCAGTGCAGAAGAGAAATGGTAAGTCTCACCACTGACTATTTGATTTAATTTACAATTTTCCTGCATGTTTAAATCCTGAAAAATGCCTTCAGCATCCAGACCATTTATAATCAGAGTAAGTGACTTCAGAAGTTCAGAATAATCTATAAACTTAGAAAAATTCACAGTTCTTCTCATTAAGTTGAAAAAATAAATTATATGCTGATAACATACCTCAGTTTCTTTATTGCCTGGCTCAGAGTTATAAATTACACTTTGATGATAAAGGCCAAACAGAATGAAACCTTACAATATCCATTCCCTTTAACATATAAAAACTTGCATTTGAAATGATTCTTGCTTTTTCTCCTGAAGGTTACTTAGGGCTAAGCTATACCAACAAAACTGATGTGGAACAGACAAAATGTATCCTCCAAACATGAACACAGAAATACAACATTAATCTTTTTATATTTTTCTGCCCAACCTGATCTAATTAAAGGAGTAGATGGAGAGGTTTTATTGTACCCATTCATGCCATGCACAGGAGACTCCAGGGATGCCACAGTGCACCCAAATGCCCCTTGGAGTTTGGGTAAGGTCTGTGTGCATCAGTCCCTTGGGGCATGGAAGGCATTTAACTCCCAAAGGCAGGTGCCAGAGTGCTTTTCAAAGGTGCTTCTCCATTTGTGGGTGACAAAATGACACGGTCTGATGTGTGTCACCTATACTGCCATATGGCTTAAAGTGGTAGAAGTCCAAGAAAATGCAGATCTTCTAACTCACCATCCAGAATCCCATTACTTGGGAATTCAGATGTGTATTATACAAGATAGAAAGTCACAGGCAATCCAATTTCTAAATAAACCACCTAAGGCAGACAGCATTGAATCTGACTTTCCCCCAGTAACCACATTAAACTGAGTGAATTTCAGTCTTTTCATAAGCTCTACACGCAGAGAAAGTACATTTTCCAAGCTTCCCAGGCTGCAGTCGTGCTCCCCATCCCAGAGCTGTGCCAGGATCTCACTGCACAAGAGTGGCAGTGAGCACTTTTTGGGGCCAAAGCTGGCAGATGGCATTTTCAGGAGCAACGGTGCAGGACCTGCAGTGAGGAAATGAAACCCTCAGCCTCATAAACAACCCTTAGTTATGAACTGGAGCCCTCATTAATAGAATTGGTTTCATATGAGGTGCTAAAATACTAATTTTCTGCACGTAGAAGCCAACACCTTTTCTATTAGTTAAGGAGTGTTTTGCTCACCTTTATTTTTGCTCCAGCACAGAAGAAAACAGGAGGGGGAAAGTGTGTCGTATACTCTGCCTCCAGCTAGTGAGTGCCATGCTAAAGTACATTTTTCACCTCAGATGAAAAATGAAGGTAGGTAGCCTTTCAGCACAGCTGCTCCTGAGGAATTGAATGGAAAATAATTTGGAGAACAACCCCCTCATAATTCACCCAGTGCAATGGCTTTATGTGCTCCAACCTGCACGAGAGTACGACTCTATCCCAAACTGAAATCTGAGGGAGAAGACCCTTTTAAAATGTAAAAACAAACTCCAGTGTTGCCACTGGAAGAAAAAACAAAACAAACAAAACAAAAATAACCAACCAAACCACTGACCATTACCCTTCAGGAAATCACTCAATCTTCAGTCTTCCTGCTTCAAGGTCAGAAAATTAAATTTCCCCTTTCTAATGGTGCTGCCTTTGAGTACGGGCCAAAAAATAAATCAGCACGAGGCTTCTGTGACCACAGAGCAGGAGGAAGGTGTGCACCTGTGGGCTTAGCATCTCTGGTAATGGGAGGGAAAACCCACTGTGGAGCACCAGGACCCAGATGAGGAGCCCTTTTCTCCCTTTCTCTGGTGAGTAATTAGTCAGCTCATCCTGCCCTCTGACATTGGTCGTGCTCATTGGGGTGAGGAGAAACAGCTTGGCATTGGGTACCATGGGATGCTTTTCCACTTTGGAGATACATCCCCATCTATCTTTGCTTCCACTTCTCTTTGAAGCCTTCAGACCCTGAGGCTGAGCTGCATCAGTCTCTAAATGGATGTTGTTCTCCGATTTCAGCATTCCTTCCCCTCTCTCCATGCACTTCCACCTTGCTTTCAGCTTGGCATGACTTTAAAACTCCTCTCGCTGCCTTAACCTTGGCTGAAGATGAATATCTGTGTAAGCCATTGGTTTAAGTGTCTTGAATGATAGGACAGTTCATAATAATAAAACTGTCCTTTCCATAAAATGTACTTTCCCCCTTTTGAAAATGGAGTAAGCCTATTAATTATTTTCTTAAAGACTGAATCTCAAAATGGCACTGCTGACACTTAAGGCTCATAAAAAATGCAAGACTGTCTGATCTATGAGAAATGAGTTTCTACCATCTACTTAAAGAGGAAAATATTTATCAAGGAAGACAGTTGCCAATTAGGAGCACAAACAAAAACAAAGCCACTTATAGAAAGTTGCCTTTTTGGGTTTTTAATCTTTTACATGCCAAGGGCATGTTTCTCCCCAGCACTTTGGTACACAAAAAATAAGTGACATCTGGTGGCTTTGTGCTGTAATAGAATAAGGCATCTCATTCCAATGCTGTTAACCAATTCAATTTTTAAGTTTGCTGCTTCTTAGTAAAGCTTTTTAGATGTTTTATTTACTTCTGTTCACACAGATACTTCTGAAACCCCTGGGCACCGGAGTTGCTCTGCATGGTGACAACTGCTCTTATCCAATTAAAGTGGGATTGTCATATTCACATCAGGGAAAATGCAACTCCAAAAAGGATTTAGGAAGGGAGAGGAAAAGAGCACTAAGATTTAGCTGGGCAACACCAGTGAGAATCATACAGAGCCAGTTTGTAAGGGAAGGCTGTACAGAATTTTGCAAAGGAAAACCTTCACATGTTCCAAGAATTCACACACTCAGAGTAATTAATATCAACTCAGGTCCCTCTGGATTGTTTTTCATTAGATTTTAATTAAACACAAAAGAAACAGCTGCAAATTTCGTTCTGAATATAGCTGCTGACTAAAACTTTTTACAAATTTGCAACAGCCTTTCCACTTTTTATACCTTATTGATCCTCAGCCATGGCCACATCTAATCCAGCCAAGCCTCCTGCACCTAAACCTGCACTCCAGATATAAAGCAATTACAACTCCCCTTCAAACTCCTACAGCCAGAAGTGCACTTCTCTTTTAGAAAGCTATAAGCCTCTCTTGGATAATTAATAAATATACTGTCAGGCAGCTACAGTTAAAATTACAGAATCGCTGGCACTGCAAGTTCGAGGCTTGTAACACCAATTTCTGCAGTAATAAGTGGTTATGGGGGGAAAAAAATCTGTAAGCACTATCTAACCGAAATGAGATGAAATATAAACAGACTCTAAATATTTATCAGCAGAGGAAGTTCAAAAATATCCCAGCAGAAAACGAAGCGGATGGCAGGCTAAATCCAGCCCACTGAGGGTTCTTCGAAGGATGTGTTCAGAGGAACTTCATTTGCAACTTGACATCACTAAATCAAATTAATTCCTTCCTCCCATTCAATTGCTGCTTAAAAATCCTTGATGCCAAAAGGAAAAAGCTAAAAATGTCCCTCAAGCCATGGCTGGATGCTGCACTTGATGCAAAAGGTTGCCCAAACCCCCACCCACACCCTGCAGCAATGGAATCCTTTAAATATAAGGAGTTGGACTTTGGGGCTTTCCATGGCTTTTAAGGCCTCAATATCCTTCCCAGGAATGTCCACCTGCACGGTTGGCTTCCCTTAGCACTGAAATGGGGCTCCACATCTGCAGTATCTCCATAAAAAAGGACCTCTGGGATAACACAGCTACTGATAGATTATTTCAAAGAGAAATATTATTTCCTCTTCCCAGTCCCTCATCCCCAGCAGACATTATCCTCACCTCATGACCTCCTGGCTAAGCTAAATAACATATGCACAGAAAAATACAGCTGACTGACTTGAGCCCCAGCCACTCATCAAGAAGAAAACTTCTTAAGCTCCTATTTCAATTTATTTCTTGAAATCCTGGCATGCTGAAGTCAGCAGGAAGGCATTTCACTGACTTTAATGAAGCCAGAGGTTCATCCTGAGAATTGCCATTTGGAATGAACACGGCACTCATATTGTCTCATTTGAAACCTTTCAATTTTATTGGTAAATGCAACTTAATGATATTTGCTATTTCAGAATTATTTGCTATCTTTGGTAATACAGAAAGAAGGTTATTGAGATAGTGCAGTGTAAAATCTTTAGTGATTATGGATGGGATGTTCTTGTTTCAGTGACAGGCTGGTATTTTTAACACATAAATATCCATTGTCATAAAGTTTCTGTTCATTTGGTAATTCTGAAAAGCCTTAGAATTTAGGAATTGTGATAGTGCAACAAAACCCACTGTTGATATTTACATGTTTATTTTTATTTTCACAGTACATTTTAGTGTGGGGTTTTTTCATTTACTATGCAATGTACTGGCACAGCAAGACAAAAAACTAGAACACTGGATAGATGACTACACCCACTTAATGGGCACCATTAAAGGAAAATGCTATCAAAACACAGCGGAGGCTTTTTATGCATTCCCCTGTATTACAGCAAAATGAGTTATTGTAACATTCAGACCCTGATACCAAACCTCAAGAATACTCAATTTTTAAAGCTGGAGGCAGAAATGAGCAGCAGGTGATTAGAAACCATCTAAGAGAGTTATTGACTTCAGCTTAAAGCTGCTCCCTGTCAGGCTCTGGAGTGTCACAGCCAACCCTGCTCAGCTTTTCCAGCCCCACCACTGCAGCCACACACTTGGGTGAGCACACACAGCTCTGGATTTCTCCAAAACAACTGGAAAACACTTTCAGTGCTCCCACTTTGGATCACACAGACCTGGCCACCTCACACCAGTGATAACCAAAAGCTGAATTATTCTTGATCTACCCTAATGAAAGATTAAATCCACGTGGGATTTCCATGGATACCAATATCCATTCCATTCTACTATGCTGTGTGTTTTTAATTTTGCTGATCTCCTTAGCAATGTTCAAAAGCTACTCTGAAGCCTCAGAAACTTCAGTGTTTAAAATCACCTGGTGTTAAACAAATTATCATTTCCTCTTTTCTCCATGGGAGGATGAGCTTTGGTTCCACTCTTCCCTTCTGTTCACCTCTCACAACTCATTTCTTGTTGAAGCTGTTTTAAAGGTGGTATAAATAGCTTTGCAAAGTAATTCTAATACTAAATGTCAAGTGCAATAGTGGTTTCATTCTGATTTATCCTTATGTGATCCTCAGGCAAGTTAATTCTCCACCCGAGAAACTGTTTTCAGAGCTTTATAATTTATGAAACTTTTCATCTGAATTATTTACTTTATGAATGGCTCCAATAACTTGCTCAGGGCACAAAGCTGTAGCACTTGATGCTGAAAGGCTTAAGAACATGGGTTTTGTCTCTTTAAATTAAGAGCCCGTTGTTACATCTCGTGCTGTAATTTCTATGGGTAGTCCTTAATGCACAGCAGTGGTTTTATTGGACTTTTTATTGCTTGCAATAGATGCAGTTACAACGCAGATGTCACAGTGTGATCCCAGCCCAGAGCTCCAGGGAAACACCAAGCAAGTAGAGAGTCCCTGATCCTGCAACACAAGCTCACAGTGGGAACCTGTGTTCCTCCAGGGACCTGAACTGGTGTTGGCTCTGCACGGGCTCAAAACCTGATCACAGAATCACAGAGTCATTTAAGTTGGAAAAAACCCCTGAGACCATCAAGTCCAACCAGTGACAGATGCCCACCTTGTCACCTGGACCAGAGCAGTCATTCCTTGGATACCTCCAGGGACTCCATCACCTCCCTGGGCGTGCCTGACAACCCTTTCCATGGAGAAATTCCTCCTGATGTTCAACCTGAACCTCCCCTGGCAAAGCTTGAGGCTCTTTCCCCTTGTTCTGTCACTAACTGCGTGGGAGAAGAGACCAACTCCCACCTTGCCACAGTCAGATGTTGTATCCCTCACCTTGCTGATGGGCACATTCAACCCACTCCTCTTCCACTTCAACATCAGCATCCAAAATCCTTACTAGAAATGGCCCCAGGAAATTTCCTCAGGCTTCAGCCATCAAGCCAGAAGGATGAGCTGTACAGCTGCAGCCCTAAACATTCACGAAATGGTGATGGGAGACAAGAAGAGGAGCACAATCCCCAGCCTAACACAGTGAAATAATCTGTGAAAAGCTGAACTTTCAGAGAGTTCCTTGAACATCATGGAAATTTCAGATTCATTATCCACTTCAGTTCTTTCACATTAACAATATCTATTCAACATTATCTAATATCTGCATAGTTCAGTCAGAAGACAAATTACAACTAAAAAGTAGGCAAGATCAAAGAGGCTGGGAAGGAATATTAGCTAAGGCATTTGACGGACTTGCCAAAAAGTGTTGGTTTTAAGACCTGCTAAAGAATTTTCAGGAGCTGATGCTCCCCTGTGAGGAGCTGGCCCTGAAGGCAAACCCATCTCATTATGTGATATTCTCCTAATAAACTATTAAACCATCCTTCTCCATTTCTTCCTCTTTCTAGATTTACCTTCTTTACAGACAAGCCTCTTGGCTGCACCAGTCAGAGTTCTTCTTCATCTTTGGCTTAATAAAGTCTGGCACTCATGGACCATTATCTCCTCACTTAGGCACAGCAAGGTTAACACTGGCTCTTACATTTTCTTCAAATCATGGGCAAAGCCTTCCAGCATCCTGAGTTCTGTTCCTTGTACTCCTCAAGTCTCTCTTATTTGCTGATTTTTCACCACTAATTTGGAGCCACTTCTAAAGCACTTTAATTAAGTGCTTTTTCCTCCACACTGTTCCAAGACCTGAACTTAACTGGGCATGTGAAGCATGTAAAGACATTCTCATCTTCAATTACCTGAAACAATCCAATATCACAAACTCACCTCAATGTCCTGCCCACCTTCAGAGCACCCTTTCAACACTACTATCTACCAGGCTTCTCCCATCTCCTGGGTACACATGTCGCAGAAAAATCTTTATTATTTTTCCTATGTATCTTACAGAGGTTTTTGTTTTCCAAAGCAGTCTTACCTTGTTTTCTCTCCACGACTTTGAACCTTATATTTTATCTTCCCTCTTGTTTGATCTCAGAGTTCTTCCCACTTAAAACTCTCCTGTAACTCCATGACTGCAATTATTTGAATGAAATGTCCTTCTCTATATTCCATGCAATCCTGAGAAGTTACCAGTCTAACTTAAACTTGTCAGATTAAAGCAAATCACCAATATATGCCAGAAAATTAATAATATAAAAGTCTCTTTCAATCTCATCAGTTTTTCTAATTTTATGGTAAGATAGCAAGGTACATTTATCCACACTGAACATCAAGGTTTTTTGCAGGAAAAAATATCTCCATGTAAAACTTATTTTTTTCCTATTGGAAGGCGTGAAGCAAACAAAAAAATGTCACTTTTAGTATTTTGCCTTTTAGGTGCAGATCTGCACCTTGTACAGTGAGATACAGAGCTGGAATTAAAACCCCACACTTATTTATAAAATGGTGTGCATCTGGGATTTAAGTTTTAGAATAAAAAGTTTGTATTTCATATTACTTGGTATATATGTAAAAAATAAAAGCCTGTGTCACTTCTCTACCACTCCATCACACCATTTCTCCACAGAACTCTGTTCATTTCCAAGGAAACCTGGGACACAGAAGGCAGCAACTCCAGGGGCTTCCTACAATCCAAGGATGAAGGTTTACTGCACCTAGAGCTCCAAAAAAAGGCTTTTGGAGCTTATGTGTACTACCTCACTGCTGACAAGTTCATAAGGAAATCAGCAGTCACTTCTGAGATCTGGAAATCAAGGGTTGCAGCCAATTCAAGCTATTGAGGGAATTCTAAGAAGCTGGACCTAGGAATGAGAAGAGGCAGGTTGGAGAGCCCATGCAAGAGAGGTGCTCCAGTCCAAAGGTGATCAGAGGGATGGAGCATCAATCCTATGAGCAAAGGCTGAGAGAGTTTGGGGTTGTTCAGCCTGGAGAAGAGAAGGCTCCAGGGAGACCTGAGAACCTCTTCCAGTGCCTAAAGGGGCTCTGGGAGAGGTGGAGAGGGACTTTGGACATGGAGTGAGAGGACACAGGGAATGGCTCCCCACTGCCAGAGGGCAGGGCTGGATGGGATATTGGGAAGGAATTCTTGGCTGTGAGGGTGGGCAGGCCCTGGCACAGGCTGGGCAGAGAAGCTGCTCCATCCCTGGAAGTGTCCAAGGCCAGGTTGGACAGGGCTTGGAGCACCCTGGGCTGGTGGAAGGTGTCCCTGCCCATGGCAGGGAGTGGCACTGGATGGGCTTTAAAGTCCCTCCCAACCCAAACCAGTCTGGGATTCTCTGTGTTGCTTCTGAAAAAGCCACTTGTCCTGCAGTGGCTGCTGCTTCTCTCTCAGCTTTGGAAGCTTTCAAACCATGAGTCCCTAAAACCATGGGAGGGGTTATTTCCCACCCTGGTGCAGCCCTGGGTGGTGTTTTATGGGATCTGGAAGTATTCTTGACCACAGCAGGGTCACCAGATGATGGCTGAGGGATCCTCAAGTGTTGCTAGTTTACCACCAGGGCACCTAGAAAGGCTGAACCTCTAAATTACAGATGGAAAACCATGGAGAGTCCTTGAATTTGGCAGAGGCATCAATGCCCAAGAAGGCAGTTTGGACACCCCATCCTTTTGGGTTTATGTTGATGGGATTTTCTTAGGATAAACACAAGCCTATAAATATTCTAGAGAGGCAGAGGGGTTAAGGCCTGTCCTGTGAAGTCCCTGGGATAATCTTAGTTCTTAGATGAGGTCAGAGGGATCCCGAGCCCTGTAGTATTTCCAGCATTTCAGAGGGTGAGGTGCCACATCTGGTGGAGGTAATAAAGGCTTTTAATGAGACCTCAATATATCACTGTTAAATCTGGGACATGAGTGAGGAGAAAACTATTTTTAAATGCAATTTCTGCAAGTGTGCAGAGATAAGTGCATTGGGAAGGTTTAAAGGAAGATGCTGTGTCCTCAGTGCAGGGTGTGCTTCTCATCCTTTGTGCCCCACTCAGCCTGTGCTGCCCCAGGTTTTGGCTTGGCCAAAAACAGAGTGTGGGGGGTTTCTTTTCTGATTACTGGTGGGTGGGTGGGTTTTAGTTCCCAAGACATTCCTGATGCAGGCTCACAGGAATTGCTGTGAAACATGGGAATGAAAAGGGAGTGTGGTGAGTGCACTTGCTTGGCCCTGTCAGCTGCAGGGCTTTGCTGAAATGATCTCACCTCAGCAAGTGAGAGATGTAGATTTAATACCCTTAGACATGTTAAAATTGACATTTTGCAGTTTTTTATTCTTTATGCTTTGTATGTGTAGGAGCCAACACTGGAGTTTTACAGCTGAGGATGTGCTCAGGAGCTCTTAAGCCACAGTGACAGCTTTGTCAGGCTGAGCCTAAGTTCAGATGGGCTCTCCAACCACAGACTTCTTGGGGGAAAAAAGGTGCTTTTGAGCTCTGAATGCCCACCTGTTTTACAAGTCCAAAGTTCTGAGCTATCAAGTACAAGGGAAAGTTTTGGGAGAGAGGAAGGTGGAATTCTGGTTTGGCCTTTTTTTGTATTTTTGCTCTTTTTTGAAGCACTTGGACAATTCAGTAGAAAGGCTGTTAAAAAGGACCCACAAGGACCATCCAGTCCAGCTCCTGTCCCTGCACAGACACCCCAACAACCCCACCCTGTGCTGGGATTGCTGTCCAAACCCTCCTGGAGCCCTGGCAGGGTTAGGGACTGACTTCAGGAATCCTCCACCTGAATGCTCCAGCATTTGGCCCCTGGCTCTGAGCCTGTCTTAAAGATGTCACCAGCAAGTCTGGAGGTCACCTTTGTGCTGCTGAAGGTTCTCAGGCTTTTCACATGCCTGGATTCATCATTCAGGATTGTGTCCACGTTGCAGAACCTGCAGTGTGTCTTCTCTGCCCAGCACTTGGCACCCTTTTCATGGGCATCTTCCCAGCTTTGCCTGCGTGGCAAGAAGGTCCCAGGGATAAGGGTGGGTAGAACTGGGCTGGTGTTGATGGGGCACAGGACACCAGGCATGGGCTGCAATAATATTTTGGTCCAAGCTGCTCTGCCTGTTATTTCCTTTTCAATCCACAGGGCTTGTTTTCCTTGCTCTTGCTTCACAACTCCAGGGTTTTTTCCCCTCGTTAAGCTTTTGGCCAAGGTTTGTGTTGCTGTGTGTGGTTCTTTCTCTCCTCTTGGGTAGAGAACCCTTTTCATTTCCCAGCCTAACTCCCAGCACGGAGCTGGTCCCTGAGAATCTTTGGAAACGGGGACAATCACTTAATTGGCACGTTGGCTCCCATTTGGGTTAGCCAATTAAATAAGTTCAATTAAAGCAGAATGGATACCGTATTCTTGGCAGGGAGTGTTAATTCACAGCAATCATTTAATTTCCATAGGCAGGGCTATGGCAGCAATAGTTTCTGGTTACATTTACTGGCCTGGGAGTGGGTGCATTCTTGCAGTGTTGACACAGGAGATAAAAAATTGTATTTTCCAAATATTTGTTTGGAAATCTGTTTACATGCAGCATTGAGGGAAGAAGGGATGGTTTAGGATGAGGCAAGTTTGTTGCTCACCAGTTTTAATGTACCCTGCTTTGGCATTTCTCTTATTTCAAGGTAAATGAGTACATTCAGTGTCTTGCAAAGTGAAATGTGGGGGTTGTGTGTTTACACACCACCAGATGAATCACACAGGGTGGTTTGGGTTGGAAGGGACCTTAAAGCTCATCTCATTCCACCCTCAGGTTGCTCCAAGCCCCATCCAACCTGGCCTTGGACACTCCCAGGGATCCAGGGGCAGCCACAGCTTCTCTGCCCAACCTGTGCCAGGGCCTGCCCACCCTCCCAGGGAAGGATTTCTTCCTAACATCTAAGCCAAACCCACTCTCTTGTATCAAAACCTATTAAATAAAGGGGCTTTATTATTTTTTAATTATTATTTCTGAGTGGAAATGCTGCCCCTGCTCCCAGTCTGCTCCTGAGCTTTGTTTCTGCTCATAGGGGCTAACAGGGATGAGGAAGATAAAGGTGGCACAGGAGTCAGTGGGCAGTTTTTGGGTGCTCCCAGTGCCCAGTGCCATGAGGTGTAGGTGGCACAGCCATGCATTAATGTACATTGGGCACCTAAGGCTGGCTTTGCTGGGCCCCAGGGAGCCTGAGTGCTGGGGCTGCTGCCATTCCTTTGGGTTGTGGACTCTCCTGAGCTCTGGGTCAGGGTCCCACTGCCCCTTCCCTCCCACCCCATCCCAAAGCTGCTCTCTTTGTACCTGTGTTTTGTTGTCATAATACAAGAAATGCCACATTTGTTTGAAATGCACCTATTTGGGAGATAAAACCTGTCATTTCTTTATCTGTCAATCACTTTTCCCTAGTCCCAGGTGCTTAAAAATAAGGTGGAACATCCAAGGAAAGGAAAGGACTCTTATTTACAAGTGGTTCTTTTTATTGTTTTAAAATCAGAGTTCATGGCTTCTTAGTTACCTCCAAGCAGGGAAAAGATGGACCCTTTTTGAAGGGTTATCAGTTGTTTACTCCTCAACACTTTGCTCATCTGTCCCCTTCTCATCCCCACCTCCAAGTTAACCCCAAGAGACAAACAAAGCATGTCAGACTTTGTCTTGCTGAAGGTTGTAGGCATTAATTTTTTTTGCCATGATTCAGCCTTCTTAATTATAAAGTGATGAATTATTCCCTGAGGACATTGGTAATCTTTAGCTTGACTCTTCTGTCTGAATCATTCCACACAGTCCTGCTCTGCTGCCTTGGAGTTGGGCACTGCTGTGTCATGTAGGTCTGCGTGCTGGTTTTTGGGATTTGATAAAGTCCCTTGGTTGCCAGGGCACAGATGATTCACAGAATCCCAAAATACTTTGGGTTGGAAGGGACATTAAAGCTCATCCTATTGCATGGCAGGGACACCTTCCACTAGCCCAGGGTGCTCCAAGCCCCATCCAGCCTGGTCTGGGACACTCCCAGGGATGGGGCAGCTTCTTCCCGCCCTCAGAGCCAAGAATTCCTTCCCAATTCCCAGGCAGTGGGAAGCCATTCCGTGTCCTGTCCCTCCATCCCTTGTCCCCAGTCCCTCTCCAGCTCTCCTGGAGCCCCTTTAGGCCCTGGAAGGGGCTCTCAGGTGTCCCTGGATCCTTCTCTTCTCCAGGTGAACATTCCCAGCTCTAAACCAAACCTGAGCCCATGCTTGGCTTTACAGCCAAAATACAGATTGCTGTTAACTGCCCTGACTCAGGCACTGGGGTTAAAGGGCAGGCTGCTGGTTTCTCCACCTTCCCCATCCTTCCTGCTGCTGCTCTGGGAGAGCTCTGGAGTTGCTAAGAGGATTTCCACCTATAACATAACAGCACATTGTTATTTGCATAATCACTGCTCTGGCCAGGCACTCACAGGAGGGGGATTTGCTCCTTTGAGGCTGAATCCATCCCTGTCAGGTTTTGTGTGATGAGAAATTGCTTTCTCCCATAACAACCCAAAGCTCCACTTGTCCTTTTATACCCAAGCTTATTTAAGATCCCTCCTCCCTCTGGGCAACAAGAGTCTGTAGAAGCTGAGCATCAAACAGGGGCTGGGATTTTTATTTCCTTTTTTTTTTTTACCAATAAGAAACTGGAATCAAAGAATTGTGCTCAGTGGATGTTGTATTTTCTGGGGCTTTTCTCTCAAATTTATTTTGGAGGCTGTGCAGAAGAAGGGCTTTAACCCTGGCTGCCTTTCCCACGCATATTGTATGTGGGATTTTGGTTCCTAAAGCAAGTGCATTCCTGAGCCAGTGTGCCTTTGTGTGGGGCTGTGTGCTGGGCCCTGCAGGCTGGGGCTTTGGGGATGGAAATCAGCCTGCCCTGCAGCACTGGCACATCCAGCCTAAAGCTGCCAGCAGTTCCCCTGCTGAGGCTGACCTCAGCACCAGCCCTGCTGCATCCCTAAAACTTGGATTCTGGCAAGGAAAATACAAGTGTGAGGCTGTTTTGCAGGAAAGAATTTGGGTTTATGTGCAAAGAATCGGAGTCTCTTTAAGCCTCACGTGGGAAATGTTGTCATGGCATAAAACCCAACCTGCTGGGCAGGGGTGGCTTTTGGTCACAGGGACAGTCCAAGTGCCAAAGCAGGTCCTCAGAGCTGCCAAGCTGCTTATTCCATGTCTGGGATCCACTTCAGCTGTTTGATGTGGCAGCTGGAGGGGGTTTTGCCCACCTACCCATGAGCTGGAGAACTTGCCTTGAAAACACAGCAGATGAATAGTTAAGAATTTATTCTTTGTTCCTTCCAGGCTGATCCTTTAAACTGTGGTTTAGACCAGCTCCTTTAAGTCTCAGGAAGGAGAGGTTTCCTTAATTTGCCAGCTCATGGCAATGATTAAGAGTGAGGTTTTTTTGTTTTTCTTATTTTTCTCCCCTTTTGGAGTAGAAAAAGCACATGCTGTGTGGTCCTTTGAAAGGGAAGAATTCCCTGTTAACTATGCCATCAATAAGTACTGGCTAGAACAATTCAGCATTGACAGGGAACATGGAAAATGCAGTTGGAAGTTCTAAACTCAAAAACTGATCCACTTTCAAGTGTCTCCTTTACTGAATGCAGATTTTTGAGGTGTGGGATTGGGGATGTGCATTGCCAGTGGTCAGAGTTTCCTTACTGGAAGCACTTGTCATTTTTCCAGTGGCTTTGCTCTATCCCATTTCTCAGCTGCCATGAGGTTTTAGAGGCTGGGTGAGTGTTTCCCCACATTCCATAGTCCCCAAAAAATCAGATTTCCTGGAGCCACCCTGGCCTTGAGCTCTGCTCCTCCCTCCAGCCAGAGGGGATGTTCCTTTTATCTTTGCATCAGGGATCGAGATCTTTGCACCGAGTGATGGCTTCAATTTTAAAACAACACAAAATGTACAAGGTTCCACTGTTTCTCAGCCTGAAAAACATCTTTGTGGGGCATCTCAGAGCTGTTGCTTTGCATGCACTCAGAGCCCTCTGGATCCTTGCCCTCTGCCATGGAAGATCCATGGGATCCTTGCTGAGCAGGGCTGTGTGTCCAGCTCCTGCCAAACTCCCTGTCCTGGGACATGCACCATGGAAGTGGGAGCAGCTGGTCCTTGGCTTGCAGCTCTCCCAGCTCCAGCTTATTGGATGTTCCTGTGCTGCTCTCTGGTGATGAGAACATGAACAGCACAGGGATCCTTCTGGAAATCACCCAGTCCCACCGTGGCTTGGCTTGGAAGGGACCTTAGAGCTCATCTTGGTGCTTCAAACCCCATCCTGCACTTCCAGGGGTGGGGCAGCCACAGCTTCACTGGGCAGTCAAGGAAAACAGAACTGGAGGGGGATGTTTAGTTGTATTTTTTATATCTTTGGGAAAGCTGCTGTGGTGTAACAAGCACCTATTTTTGGTTAAATGTACCCAAACTAGGTGCAATTCTTTATTTTAGATGTGTCCAGATAGCTGAAAAATGTAGCTGCAGTGTGTTGAAGTGGCACAGACTTGCTGTTTGAAAATACTTAGGAAATTCTTTTGCTTCTATTAAATGAATCCATGGAAAGTGGTGACATGAAGAATTTGAGAATCCTGACATTTCCATCGTGCTGCCCCTGTGGCTGTGACATTTTGGGATGAATGTTGTATCCTCCCCCATTTCTGCCTCTCAGAGCAGTGCCCCAGGGGCATCCTAACCCTTTCAGGGACAAATGCTGCAGAATTGGGACCTTTCCTCTGGACACAGTGACTTTCAGCTTAGGGAAAACCTTTTCCCTTCCCTTCATTGACTTATTTATTGTGGAGGACCAGGGTAGTTGTAACAACATCTAAAGAGCAGAGAGACCTTTCTCTCCCTGGAGAGTTTTGGAGGACGAAGTTTCTTCCTTGACTGTGCTCCAGGTGAACTCCTGAGCAGTTCTGGGGAGGGGGCTTGGTTTTTTCCTCTCTTTTTCTCTTTTCCCTCCAGGAAAATGGAGGGGAAGTGAAGATGATGTCAAGGAAAGACTGTCATGGAAACGGAGCAGCATTTGGAAGCAGCTCTGTTTTTAGAAACAGGGCCATGTGCTCAAAGAACCCCGAGCAATCTGCTCCCTCCAGGCTGGCTTTGGTGAGAGTCTGGCAGTAGGAAGAGGAAGAAATGGTAGTGCCTGTCTAAGAGTTACTCTTGGATTTAATTCCCCCCTGGATTCAGTCTCCTGCATCTGTGCTACCCCCTCGGGGGTCTTTCTGTAGATCATGGAACAGCAATGCTGGGATTACTGGTGGGGCTCCATGTGCTCCATGGCCTTCCCTTGGGATTTGGGCTGTCCTGTGCATGCCAGGGGCAGCTCTTGGGTCCTGCCCTGCCCCAGTGTTCTGCCCTGGGGAGGGTCCTGAGTGGAACCAGCCCCAGGTTGTGTTCTCTGCATTGTTGCCTCCAGCTCTGCAGTATCTTCAGGGTGGGTTCCAGCTCAGGCTAGGGGGAGACAGGTTGACACGTTTCCTGAGCAATGCAGGGACACTCTCCAGGAGAAAATCCTCTCAGATTATGCAGCAGAATCGGCACATATACATTATTTATGACTCAGGTTTTGTGTGCTAGAGAGCACAAAGCTCAAGTTGCCCAAATCGGGGCTAGAAATAAAAGGACCAGAAATTTCATGTTCTTAAAGCTGAACGGGCTGGTTTGTGAGAGCTCTCGGATGCTTCTCCTGGATTCCCTGGGAGTTTGGCAGTGACACTTGGACATCCCCAGGGAAGGGAATGATGCTGGGAAGGGGCTGGAGCAGCAGGAGGGGCTGAGGGAGCTGGGGGGGCTCAGCCTGGAGAAAAGGAGGCTCAGGGGGGACCCTGTGGCTCTGCAAGTCCCTGGCAGGAGGATGGATCCGGGTGGGATCAGGCTCTGCTCCCAGGGAACAGGGACAGGAGGAGAGGGAATGGCCTCAAGCTGTGCCAGGGGAGGGTCAGGTTGGATATTGGGATAATTTCTTCATGGAGAGGGTTGTGAAGCTTTGGAAGGGCAGTGGTGGAGTCCCCATCCCTGGAAGAGCTGAAAACACGTGTGGATGTGGCACTTGGGGACACAGTGGTGGTGCTGGGCTGAGGGCTGGCCTTGATGGTCTTGGAGGTCTTTGCCAGCCTTTCTGAGTCTGTGATCCACCAGGGGTGGCACAGACAGGCAGGTGCTCTGCCAGGACAGCCTGAGAGCAGAGGAATTTCCTGGGATCCACCTGCCCCACAGTCCCTGCAGGAATCTGTGACATCCCCCAGTGCTGGCCCAGCTCCTGCAGCTGCTCAGGGGCTTTGGGTGGCAGAATTTCTTAGTTCAGGGGGCCGTGCTGCATGCCAAGTGCTGGATCAGGGGTGAATAAAGTGTATTTTATGTAGCTGTGTATCTTTGGTTTGAAAGGAAAGGAGTTGTGGCTATTTAGGGGTAATGTGGTCATTAAAATGGCAATTTTTGGTGCCTGTCTCCTCACCCAGTGTTTCTGTGCTGGTGGTACCTCCTCTAAAGGGTCACTGGTGTGCCCTGAGCCCTGCAGACACTCGTTCTGCAGCAGAGTCCAAAGAGCTCCCATCTAATTGGGGAGGTTAATCACTGTATTAATTACTGCATCTCGCCATGGTCCAGTTAGGGGCACACAGCTCGTCCTTCCACAGGATTTGGACAGAGCTGAGCTGGGGAGAAGGGGGTAATCCAACTTTTGCCAGGAGAGCTGCTGGCATTTGGGGCTCCTGGAGGTGTGAGCTTTGCCTACGCTGCTTTGAGTCACATCCAGGGTAGTCTGTGCCCACTGCTGCAAACTGGCTCAAAGCCCACCTTTGCTGTCACATTGTTTATCCATTTTTATATCCCACCAGCTCCTACTGCTGATGGAGGAGAAAAATTGTTTGCCTTCCTACAGAAATTCTGTTCCTTCAGAAAAATTAAGCAAGCACATCCAGCTTTGCCTTAAAGCTGCTTATGGGAATGGCACATTTATTGCTGTAATTAGTTATTTTCTTATGTAAAAGACCTGGAAGGTTTATGAAATTGGTGATCCTCTTAATGTTAAAACTCACAATGAGACTCTCAAGTGTCCCATTCCATCCTGAAGTAATTGTGTGCTCAGGAAGGGTCAGGCAGCCCAGGATAGGTGTATTTAGGGGGATAAATAATGCCCTTGTTTCCCTTTGCTGAGGGTTGTCCTGCAGTCCCTGTCAAGGGAGAAGGGGATGCTCCTGCAGCCTGGTTGGTTTGGTCCAGAGGAGGCCACTGAGATTTTATAGGGATGGAGCACCTTGCTGGGAGGAAAGGCTGAGGGTTTGGGATTGTTCAGCCTGGAGAAGAGAAGTTTTGGGGTGACCTCATTGTGGCCTCCCAGTGCCTGAAGGGCTACAAGAACGATGGAGAGGGACTTTTTACAAGGGCCTGGAGTGACAGGACACAGGGAATGGCTTCCCACTGCCAGAGGGCAGGGATAGATGGGATATTGGGAAGGAATTCTTCCCTGGGAGGGTGGGCAGG
>JAWWEE010000159.1:31724211-31741861 GCA_035221455.1 Xenops minutus
CAGAGAAGCTGTGGCTGCCCCTGGATCCCTGGGAGTGTCCAAGGCCAGGTTGGACGGGGCTTGGAGCAACCTGGGCTGGTGGATGGTGTCCCTGCCCATGGCAGGGGGTGGGACAGGATGTTCTTTAAGGTCCTTTTCAGGCCAAACTGTTCTATGATCCTATGATGATAAATGTATATTTAAATGTATAGTCTAGTTCTTAAGTCATCCCTGTGATATGTGCACATCCCTTCCATGATGCAGCACACACCATTTCACATGAAGGTTTAATGCAATGGTTGAAAAACCAATGGTATCAGAAGAAGAAAAACTCTTCATATTTCCCTCCCAACACTTAGTGTGAGGCTAAAATCCATGTGTTTAATACTCAGCAATATTATTTCTAAGTCTGAGGTGATGAAACATGAGCTGAACATGAAAGAGCAGTGAATTTCCTATTTTAGTACTTCCTTTTGTGATCAAGCCCATCTTTGGTTTTAACTTTCAAAAGCATCTAAAACTTACATGGATCTGTGGGAATCTGTTTTGGAGTGAAACCATATGCAACTTAATAGTAAAATGCAAAGCAGGAGATTACACATTACATGGCTATGACTGGGAGCCAAACAGATTAAAGATTTCAGCGGAGTGATTGTACACCTGTAAGACCACAGATAAATAACTAAAAGACAGACTTTAAAAGTCACATATACACACATTTCTTACAGCACAGTGTTAATCTGCCTGTTCAGGTCACAATCTGATTGTCACCTAGTTTTTAGGTAAAAAACCCACACAGAATAAAGCCCCTGAGTAGGCGAACCTGTGATTTATAAAATACTCACACATATTCACTGTTTCTGCTCTGGGTCAAATATGCTGCCCTTCAAGACCTTTTTCAGTCTCCTGGGATGCTCTGAATAGCAATTATCCTTAGCCAGATTTCTATGTAATTATATTCCTTTCCTTTTTCTGTATTTTTAAATACAGAAAATCAGAGAAGCTGTCATGAAAACAACATCTTCATTCCCTGGGGAACTGTCTGTTTACATTGTTTCTCATCACCCAGCAGCTGGAGTAGATATCTTGATGGTGCTATCCACACATGGTACCTCAAACTTCCAGGCACTCCATAAAGGTTTTGCCTGCCATCCTCAAAGACACTTACAAATAATCTTCAATGCTACCTGGTGAGAAGGGGAAGAAAATGCAAACTTCTATGGCATAATAAATTGCTCTCCAGGAATTAACTGTTTTTCCATGAGTAATCATAGAATTATAGAAAGATTTGGGTTGGAAGGGACCTTAAAGACCATCCAGTTTCACCCCCTGCCATGGGCAGGGACACCTTCCACTAGCCCAGGGTGCTCCAACCTGGCCTTGGGCACTTCCAGAGATGGGACAGCCACAGCTTCTCTGCCCAACCTGTGCCAGGGCCTGCCCATCCTCACAGTAAATAATTTTTTTCTAATATCTCATCTAACCATGTCTTCTGGCAGTGTGAAGCCATTCCCCTTTGTCCTGTCACTATGTGCTTTTGTAATGATAGCCAGAGGAAGAAAAATCAGAATAAACAGCTTAAAAATCTAAAAGCTAAGACTGAACTTTAATTCTCATGATTCAAGGAGCTCTAAGAAGGAGGAAATTAAGATGTATCAATACAGACATTAGAGTAGAACCATCTCTGACTAGATTGCTTTTCATAAAAAGAAAGCTCCTGACCTCCACCTCTGTAAATACAATTTCTGCTTGTTGCCATGCTTACTCCGCAACATATGAGGGATCATCTGACTTCTCAAACAAGTTTGTACATATTTCTTAGCTCTGAGGAGTCTTATCTGGTGAAAAAAGATGAGAGAGCCCATTAGTAGTGTTGAAAAGTGAACACACAACTAGTAGTGCAAGTGTGTGAATTTAAAAGGTGATTTTTGAGAAGGGGAGTCCTGTCTCATTGCTGCTGACCATGGCTGGGGGCAGAAGTCTGGTGGAGAGGTCCAGTGCCTGGCTTTGACAGCAGCAGAGCTGTGCATTTATAGCCAGATTTAACCCTGGGATAAATAAATCAGATTGTGTCCTCAGAGCACTGCTGTAATGGGATGCTAATCCCGGGAAACGGGCTGCTTTTCCTCCACGTGCCTCTTACAGCATCAGCATCTCTAGGTTATTCTCACAAAGAGGGGTTAGAAATGCAGACGGTTCTGCTTTGTGCTTCCTCTCTCCCAAACTCAGAAACCAGAGGAAGAAGTTCATTCCCGGCAAGCACTCAGGAGATTTTTGCTTCCCGCTCTGGCTCCTTTTGGGGAGCCCTTTTCCCATGACCTCCCATCACTGGGCAGTGCTTTCCAAAGCTTTTCCCAAGGGATGTTGCTGCCGGGTACCAGCATAAACTAATATCCTCAAGTCAAATGTAATTCCACCAGAAACGGATGTGGGCTGTGAGAGGAAAAGACAAAACCCTGCCCAAAACACCTCTATCCCCCCTCTGCCATGAGCTGTGAGAAGCAAAGGGATGTGCCAAGTTCCCCAAGGGAGCTGCCTGAGAGAGCACGGTGAGGATTCCCCCTTTGCCCAGCAAAGCAAAGCTGGAGCTGGAGCTGGAAGCAAATAATTTCCTAGGTGGGGACCTCTAAATCTGTGCGGGGAGTTTCCATGCAGTGAGCCTGGAAAACCACAAGGTGATATATATGTTGTGCTTAACAGCTTTAGGACTTCCAGGGTTGTGCTGCTGAGCAGAGCTGAGCACAGCACAGTCCCACCCGGGGGTTCAGTCTCACAGTTGCTTCCTTAGGCTGGGCTTAGGATGTGCAATCACAGCCCCCCGACACCCACAGAGACTATTCCAGCTCTTCTTCCAACTCTGAGACTTTGCTCTGAGCTGTGAGTCGGTGCTGTGAGAAAATTGCAGGAAGGTTTGCTATTCTTAGTTGTCTGTTCTCCCGTTAAAATATTGGTATAATTCTCACTGGAATTAATGCAATGTGTATATTTTAAAGAAATGTATTATTACTTTCATTTTGCCCCTGGTATCCTGGCAACAGACTCATTCCTAAAATACAGATCGCTAATTTCATATCTTGTACATCCTTCAGCTCTCAGTAAAGGGTATATCAACCTTCAAGTACTCAGAATGCTTTTTTGCTCTTTTCCTAACTTGAATTGGGAATTACTCTTCTTGGCAGGAACATCCCTGGAGCGCATCTGGGAATTCATGCTCACTCTTTAATTGAAGACAATGCCTTTGTCCCTGGAATTGGCAAAAATTAATACTGAAACTTGATTAGATAAATGCGTCAGTATTTGTTTTCCCACAAATGGTCTGTTAGATTTTAATGATGAAAGTCGAGAGCCAGTTTCCTTTTGTGTAATGCCATCCTTTTATCCTGAGCTGTGTGTCCTTCAGCACCTTAAAGAGTTCCTTTTCATTTGTGATCTCTATGCCCTCCATGTACTTGTTGAAGGGTATCATTCCCCTCTTAGTCATCATTAAGCCAAGCGATGCATATTAAGTTCCTTTAATCTTCACTCATAATTCAGTCTCTTCAGACCTTTAATCATTTTTATTGCTCGTCTTATGAATTCCTTCCAATTTGTCTGCATCTCCCTGGCAATGAGGTGCCCAGAATTTACTGCCTTATTTTAGATGTGATCTCCCTGCAGCAACACAAAAGATGTTACCTCCTGCTACTTTTGTCTACCGCTGATATAACAATATGCTGGAATTGTGAAGTAGCCAGGAATCAATTAAAATAGATTTTAAATGGCTCAGTGCTCTGAATTACCATAATGCTTTCGTGGCACTGCACGAGAAGGCTGGAAGCTGGTGGAAACCTGCTGCTTTTGGAAATACATGTGTGTGACTTCTAGGGCAGGAGAAGCTTTTAAACCTGCTGCATGCACAGCTCTGTGAGTCTCTAAAGGAATATGAATGAGGAGTTATGATTTAGAAGACAAATGGAGAGAGGTTCAAATTGGCACCAGAAATAGCTCACAGGGTTTCATGCTGCTCCTCCCATAACCCTTATGTGCCAGCACCCAAGGGCTCCTCACAGCAATGGTAAAACTAGGCAAGGCAGCAGCCAAGAGCCTGATATTAGATTGGTTCAAGGTCTATTTAAATTGTTTGCTTTGATAAAAAAATAAAAAAGAAAAGTCTTTAGAAATCTGTAACTCATCATGAGCTTTGATTAACGAAGGGCTAAGATAGCTAAGCACAGACTAAAGGTGGAAAGATGCTCTAAGACCTCTCGGATCTCTGCTGAAATGATCAGGTGGCTTCTCTGTCCCCGTCACGTGTGGTTCCTGATTTAAGGCACATATCACTGCCACTGAAGTCAACAGGAGCTCTGCTCCAGGTCCCTCCTTTCCCATATGAACAGCCCTGTGGTTTCATACTGCCTTTGTGAGTAAGGAGGGAAGGGTGTTACTCCTAGAGGTGTTTGGTTTCTCTTACAGAACAATCTTTTCCCCTCTGTGTCACATATTAAACTCTTGCTCTCCAGATGTATTTTGCCACTACATTTGGTCTCTGAGCCACTTCCAGGGAATTGTAGGTCACTGGGCCCTTTCATTTACACCCCAATGCCCTGAGTTTTCACTTTCATGTCATTTATTACTCCTCCTCCAGCTTCTGGATTCAAAATGAAGTATTTAAAACTTGATCAGGGTTGTGTTCTAATAAGTGTTGGATTACATGTGTGCCTTTTTCCTTAAGTGATTTTCACCATTCTATCTACCTCAAGAAAAATCAGATTAACTGCATTTTATAAGCTCTTTTCTCTTCATACTCTAGTCTTTCCTCTTCCCCATCTGTTGCTCTTCATTCATGCCTAAACCTGAAGTTCCTTGCAAACCTCAGCCTTCAGCAGGGGCTCCAGAGATTAAAAAAACAGCTTGTGGCATGAAGCACATAGACATACAAGATATGTCCATGCACATATGAGTCTTCCCCTAAAAATTGTTTACATTCTGGATCAACATCTCATATTGCTGGGGGGGCAGGGAAAAGAAAGAATAAGGGAAAAAAAGTCTGTATATATATATATGTATAGCGTATATATATATAATGTATAAAGATTTCAAGTGCCAAGGCTGATTTGTTAATGCTGATTTTGTGGGACGAGCACTCACTGTATGAACTTGCAATTTGTTGCAATACAAGCTCTTGTATGAAGAGCAAACCCCATAACTGTGTGAGAAGGGACCCAAGGGGCACTGGAGAAGTTGCCACCTGGCCAGTATCAGAGGAGGGAGGGCCAGAACCTGGAGCCCAGCTATGATGTCCCCCTCTGCCTTGGTGTGGGTTTTGGGGTGGTTCTGTGCCAGGAGTTGGACTCGATGATCCTTGTGGGTCCCTTCCAGCTCAGGATATGCTGTGATTCTCTGATTCTCTGCTTTTCCATGCTCCATTTTAGCCCAAAGGGTACCTGTTCCAGGAACAGCGTGGTCAGTCCCTCCTCCCATAGGTATGACATCATCAATGAGGTGACTGCATGAGGTCAGGCTGTTTTTCCAAGAGGGTTTGCTGGCGTGGAGGTGGCCCAGGCCATCCTGCTTTCCTTCAGGAGCAGAGGATGGGCCTTGACCCTGTGTAAGTGCAAAGAGAGGGATTTCCAAGCCTGCCTTTGCTGGATTAGCCTTCATTTGAGCTACACAAATGAAGTCATTTAACTTGCCAGATGTTATATGAAAAATACCCAGATAGATCAACCGTCTTTACCTTCAAAGTTGTGAAACCCATTATTACAAAGATCAGTCGCATACCTCCTTGCTGACATAATGATAAATGTTTTCTCTGAATGTTATTCTTTCTTCTAATTTCAGAAAAATTAATGTACCTTTCTTCTGCCTTTTTTTTTTCTTTTTTTTTTTGCTAGCTCAGGCCTTGTTGCAGAGCCAGTTTAATTTGCAATCATTCTTCCAGTGCACCTGCAATGATTGAACTGATAAACACTTTTTATAGGATAATTTTTAATGACTATCACAGTTGCAACCTGATTTTGATGTTAGAAAAAAAAATACCAGAGATGGCAGAAAACAGAGAGATAAAACTCAGTCTCCATCATACAAACAGAAGGAATAGCATGGGAGGGATGAATTTCATGCCTAAATTATGTTGAGCAACCTGGTCTAGTGGAAGGTGCTCATGGCACGGGGTTGGAACGAGATGGTCTTTAAGGTCTCTTCCAACCCAAACCATTCTGTGCTTCTATGATTATTTATTCTTAATGCATTTTGTTTTCTGACAGGTTTCTACTCATACAGTTAAAACACTGTCATATTCGAATCTGTAAAGAATCTCTTAATTCCCTTTGTCCTCTCCCAGTGCCTAAAAGCTGAAACATGAGAGCAGAGCTTCTGCACGCTGCTAATATCTTGCTGAATCAGGCAGTTTGGTGCAAAGCCAATTCCTGTGACTCCTGTGGTCTCGCATGAGAAATTACTTCTGGTGAAGAAGTGTTGACCATTTAATATACGGTGCTCATGACTCACCATATATTCTGAGAGCACTTTGAGATATTTCGATACTGTCTCTGTATTTTTACAACCTAAACATATTCCCTGGAGATTTATTCAGCTTTACATTCTTTTTTTTTTCCCCTCATATGCATTTCCAGGAGTTTTATGGGCATGCAAAGAGGGAGCCTAACCAGTGCAGGCAGCTTGCTTAATTTAGCACAGTCCTGTCCTTTCCAGTTCACCCACCTGCAAAATGGGAATAATAATAAGCACTTAAGGGAGAATATTCACATGTCTGGCTTGAGATCTCTAATGTTCCTCTCTCCAGAGGCTCAGCAGAGGGAAATAGCTTCTAATTCACATGCTTCGAATGGGCTTCTAATGGAGCTTGCTTCTCTTCTGGCAGTCAGGGAGACCAAGTTCTCAGCTCAAGCACCCCTACATCAGGCACTGCAGTGACATGCTAAAAGCCAGACACTCTGAGCACCCTCTTTCATGCCTCATCCCGAAGCCATTTCCATGCTCAGCTTCCCAGTGTGGAGCAGTATCTCACTGACTCAGTGGTTTTCCACATCTGCAAAGTGAAGGGGGTTGCAGGGTGAAGACCATGCATAGCCCCAGTGATCAGCAAGGGTGAATAAATGAGACTTTCAACAGCAATTTGTGTGTATTAAGCTCAATAAAAGCTCCATTAATTATCAATATGGCCAGTCATTATTATTCATTAGTGGTTAAAGCAAACTCCTGAGACTCAAACCTCATGTTCCAGTCTCAGGTTTGCAACTGTGTGATATTGAGCAAGTTGCTTCACTCCTCTTGTCCTCATTTTTCCTGTCACCAGGACATCTGTGTCATCCTTAAGTGTGACGTGAACATAAATAAGGCTTGAAAAGAGTTTTGAGAACTTCTGGTGAAAAGCAAAATATTAATGTCAAGCATTGCTGTACAGCAGAGCAGACAGAGGGAGAGTCTCATCCCTTTTCAAAGAGCTCAGAGTGGTGCCACGGAGCCCTTCAATGGCTTGTGGAGTCTTCCCAGAAACACCGAGGACAGGGAAGCACACAGAGCCAGTTCTCCTCAAAGCAAGAGCCAAGAAGCACCACCAGGGAGCTCAGATTTGGAAAACCTATCCCTCTGTTGCTTTTCCTCTGGTTGCACAGGCAAACTGCCCATTGGTATGCACAAATGGATATTTAAGCATCCAAACACCCGCTCCTGGGCACAAAAATGCAATATGGGAGTGTGTTTTGCATAGAAAGGCTGGCACAGAAATCAATCTTTATTTCAGAAAATCTTCTCTTCAGTGTTTAGCCTTTTTGTTGATTATGTGAATTCAATCCCTATTACAAATAAGCCTCATGGCCCAGAAATTAATGTGCTTTTGCTCAGGAACCAAGACTTTCAGCACTTCATCGTCATTCTGTTCGTTAACGATTCAGCTTTCCTGGCAAAGATGAGAAATGTCTATTTCCCTGGAATAGTTCTGGATGGCAAAATTATGGTGTTACTTGTGGGCAGTTGGTGCTGTATTAACTCACCCAGGCTGTATTGCCATATTTAATCACACTGTTTGGGAACCTGAACAGCTCCCTTCACACCTCTGCTTTCCACAATACCCCTTGGTCATTATTAATTTATTCCATTCACTTTTAGGCTTAAGACAGTGGCTGCCAGTTTCTGCCTGCTTGGAAGCATAAGAGCAAGACAAAATGAAAAAGTGGCAGTGACATAAACACTACTGAGAGGCCTTAGTGTGCATTTTAAGGACTTTTGTAAATCAGAGTGATGGAGAGAGACAGATTAGCAATGCCAAAGCAAAGAGGTGAATGTACATGCTGGGATCTACACATTCCTGTAAAAGGTACTTACATTTCCTTTATACCCAATGCTAGGAACACTGTTGTAATGTTGGGGGAGGGAAAGGATGTGTTGACAGTGAGGTCAAGCTCTTGCACAGTTCCTCAAGCTCTTCAGGAGTCATTGATGGAGTTCGTGAAGGTTCCTCCAGTGATTCAGTCAGATTTCCTTATTTACATCTACCACCCTCTTTACATCTCCCAGGTAGAAGCAGAGCAATATGTTATTCCAGGTGATCATATGCAAGAAACTCTTCTTCCCTTGAAATGTCTGGTAACTTCTGTCCCCAGGTGTTTGCTGATACTCTCCATCCCATGGTAAAATCCAGCTGCCTTCCCCAAGCAAACCCAAATACCTGAGATGAGATGAGCTGCATATCCACATGTATATATTATGTTTGAGGTACTGTAGCAGCCTCAGCTAAAGCAAATTCTCTGTGAATTTGACCCCCCCACACAAAAAGATTGCACTTTAAAAAGTTTCATCAATGCAATGTCAGGCTTGAGATCTGCCACCTGCTAAACCAGGGAACCCTAAAGTTAAATTCACTGTTGGAAGCGATGCTTGGCTGCTCTGCAGTTACCATCTGTAGTGTTTTACATCACTGTTTATTCCCTATTGAATTTATGCCTTAGTGTGCAGAAACATCCACAAACTCTGAAAGCAAATGAGCGCTGTGACAAGGCTCAGTGCAGTGAAGACAGTAACTTTGACATTATCAGATTTTTCAGACTCAAAAATCTTACATAAATCCTTGGGTTTTAAGTTTAAAGTCTCTGCTTAGTACTGGAAATCTTGCAATATTTATTCCCTCTGACTGCACTTCCAGAACACTGGAATTAGCTCTCATGTTAGATTAACACAATACCCATGTTTGAGGGCTCTTTGTTCAGAATAGATTATTCTCTGTTTTGGAACATGCAACTACTGGTATCAATGACTCCTGGAGGAGATTTTTAGCTACCAGAGGTTGCAAAAAATCATGAAAAAACCTTTGGTTCTCAGTTCCATGTGCTCCCGGTTTCAAATTCAGCTCACATATGAACAAAGAGAAATGTTTGGGCAATGTGTAGGGATGAAAAATAAACCATATTTAATTATTTACTTGCAGGTGAATTGTTTCTTATATCAAGTGATGCAATGTAAAAGGGTGCAAATTTCTGTGTGGTTGCCTCATTTATTAATGGAGTTCTACAAACCTTCCCAAACTTTTCTTCCCTGGTGGGCTGCAATTTCAGGATTTTGTCCACTTGTCCAGGATTTCAAGGCCAGGTTGGACAGAGCTTGGAGCAACCTGGTCTAGTGGAAAGGGTTGGAACAAGATGGTATTTAATTTCTCTTCCAACCCAAACTAGTCTGGGATTCTGTGATTTCCAGTGGTTCATACCACACAGTGAGACCGCTGGAAATGTTTGTTGTGTTTCCCACAGTAGCAGAGATCAAACACAGGGATGGTTCACAGCCAGTCCAGCATTCCTGGGCCATGCCAGACCAACTGCTGTCACCTTGCACAGATGGACTGGAGATGTGCAGGTCTGATGTGTGGACAGGACATCTGTGCCTTCCTGGAAGCTCCCACCTCCTTGGACATGAGGCAGTCCTGGGATACAACCTCTGGCTTGGCTTCATTTTGCCATGCAGGAATAAACTCGTGTGCTAGCACAGTCATCCCTGTCATAGAATCTGCAGTGAAGCTGGTCTGGCATGTCCTGGCTGCAGCTGAGGCTGCTCTAAGCTCAACTGGTGTATGTTTTTTATAGGGGAAAATGATACAAAAGGAAAGTTTTAGGGGTGAGAAGATGCAGAACTGCCTAGAAAGGCTGCTGGAGCACCATTGCCTTTTTCCCTTCTGGTTCAGAGAAGAAATGTCAGTCTGACCCATATGCTGGAATCTGTGCAGAACCCCAAAAGATCTACACACACTCTGGAAGACAAGAGGCCATATGGTGTCTTCATTCATTCATTGCAGTGCTGGTAGGCAGCAGAAATACCTTAGGGAAGAATTGGGGATGAGAAGATATTTTTAATAAACCAGACTGTAGTGAGCTATAATAGGAAATAATCATTGAGCCTTTTCCACAAATATCTAAACTTCTGCCTCTCCTACTTTCCCTTCCAGTGCTGGCAGAGAAAACCCAGAAAATAAAGGTTTCTTTTACTGTAAAACAGTTCAAAAATTTCCCAGTAACCACTGTTCTACTGTATCAAAGTTCACTTTATTAATATTCATTTTCATTTACACTACTGCAAAGCCATTATTGTGATAAGAGTGTTATTATCTTCATAGCAATAAGTATTTATTAAAAGCATGTACAGTGAGAATTGGTAATAAGATGAAGCAATGCAAAGTAGAATGCAATGAATCCCTTAGGAAGAATAATAAAGAATTCTGGCTCTTTTTATTCCACCCAACAACTTCATGGTATTAAAAAAAAAAGATAACAAGGCAGGCTTGAAGTTGCTTATCAGAATTTGCAAGTGCTCCAAGTGTTTATCCTCAGTGAGAACTGGAGGGATCCATTTCTAGAAAATTATTATTGTCTGCCCTTTGAGCAAGAAACTGTCTTGCTGTTTTAGTTTAATTAAACTGCTGCTGTCAATTACTGCCTGTAAATAACATAAAAGTATTGCCCAGTGAACATGGGGAGACACTGGGTGCCACTGGGGCCCTGGAAGCTCCCTCTGCACATCTACTGAAGGTGGGAGGTGATAAAATTCCTCATTTCTGTCCATTTCCCTCTTCCTCCAAGGAAATAAAAATCCCCCACAATTGTTGTGGCCCCGCTGATTGAGACATCAGCATTTCCATCCCAAGTTGAAGTATGTGCTTTATTCCCCAAGGCTTTGTGTTTGCCGAGCCTTTCCCGTAGTCCTGGTGAGAGTTCCCTCCTGGAGGGCTGCCTGCTCCACTCCCCTGCCTCATTCTCCTCTTGCCAAACTGGGCACTCCTCTTCCTCTCCCTCCTGGCACATCCCTCTATTTCCAATTTCACAATCAAGTTTTAGCCCTGCTCCTTCTTCTTTTTCTGGAGAAGAAGCGTTTGGCTTTATGCTGAGCTATTGACCCAGGCCATGGGGCCGGCAGCTCCATGAAGGTAGAGCGATCCCAAAGCTCAGGAGAACAAAGAGCCATCCTTTCCCCGTACTCTGTGTTCCCTGCAGCTCTGCTGGACACTTCCTCAGGCAACAAGAAGTCTCACCACTGGGCTGCAGCTGAGTCTGGCAAGTGTTGCTGTGGGAAAAAAATGACAATCTATTTTTTTTTCTTTTCCACTGGTCACCAGCTGAGCAAAAGCTCTTAGTGCTTTCTGTTGTGGGAGAGCTGAAAAGGTGACCTCTGATAAACTTTCTGGGCCAGCAAGCTCTGATACTCACTGTAGCCAAGGACCACAGCTTGGTTATTAGCTGCTCTAAAAGCCCTCTCCTTTATTTGAAGCCTCCCTTTCTTCATCCCTCATCCCAATGTCAGCCCAAAAAAGTGTGAGGACAAGTGTTTGTGACATATATGGGCTTGATTGAACTGGATGTAATTCTGACCAAAGTAACTGAATTCTCTGGAAGATGCAACCAGAGAAGTTCCACCACCGCCACATTTGGGGTGTGATTTTTCTGTAGGGAACTCTTTTCAGTGGAGCTGAAGGCATTGTGTTCTTTCCCATGGCCATCCACAAAAGAAGATTGTTCCCTGTCAGTTTTGAAATTTGAGGATAATAGACAGTGGGGTGGAATTTTCCACAATATACATGGGCTGTAAATTCAAGACAGTACGAACCTGGACTCCAAACTTCCCTTTCAAGGTGCACAGGGATAACAAAGACCATTACAAGAGAGTCTAATGTTAACTAGGCCCATCACAGTTCATTGATTTTATTTGGGGATAAATTGGATCAGTGTTCAAGTATTTAGAACACCCTGCCATGGGCAGGGACACCTTCCACCAGCCCAGGTTGCTCCAATCTGGCCTTGGACACTCCCAGGGATCCAGGGGCAGCCACAGCTTCTCTGCCCACCCTGTGCCAGTCCCTGCCCACCCTCCCAGGGAAGAACTTCCTAATATCCCATCTAACCCTGCCCTCTCTCACTCCATGCCCTTGTCCTCTCCTGCCTGGTTCTGCCCTGTGCGTGCAGAGAAATGGAATGTCTGTGCTCGCTCTGCCCTTTTAAATCATCCCTCCCATCAGTTACAGCACTGCTGTCAGGACCATTCTCCATGTACCATGAAAACATTGCTGCACTAAATATTCTCTATGTTCTTAAGGTTCTGAGCAGTGCTTTTTTTTTGTGCTTAATTTACAGTGGAAGTGTTGCTTCAAATAATAAGAACACAAAGACACTAAAACAAGGAGGTGAAAAACCACAGCTAAAGTGACACATTTTTTATGTCCCAGATGCCTTCACTTTTTCCTTACTATTTGAATTTTCTCTTCCCTCAGTGTTACAGATTTAGCTTTGATCCATCCCGATAGAATCAACAATCTTTTGTAAAGAGTTCTTTTCAGTCTGCGCCCTTTCTGTGATAACAACTGAAACAGTATGAAAGGAAGATTTGGATTATATTTATGTGTGAGCAGACAATTGATTTCACACCCCAGAAAATGAAAAATAAGATGAAATGTGTCTGATTTTTAAATTTGACCAGGAGGAGTGGATCAGTACGAAGCCAAACCCAAGTCAGTGGAGAGTGTGATTGTGCAGGGACTCCAACCACCTCAGAAAATCACTTTGCAGTGTTTCTGTGACAGGAATTCAGCTTCTTAAACTCACTGGGGACCTGGTTTTCTCCAGAGAATGTTTTCAGTCTTTTTAATTGTCCTTGCTCCTGTTACCTACACATTACAGAGAGATGGCAGTGCTCTCTGGCTTGCAAGGGATGATTCCTGTCTTGGACACCTCTGTTCCTGCCTCTCCTTCACCAAAACCCAGCGCTGATCCCACCTGTGTGACCAAGGACTTTCCTCCAGGGAGGGTGGAGGACTCGCAGCAGGTTCTTCTCTGAACTTCAATTCTTCTGTGGTGAAGAAAACACACTTCTGGCAACAAGTCTTTGTATCCCACCCCCAGCTGCTCAGACTGCATCTCCTTCCAGCGAGGACTTGGCTCGTCACAGCAATCATGAGGCAGACTGGTCTGAGGGGAATGGCCATGCATGCCTGACAGTGAGCTGGGAATTTTTTTCTTCCTTTTTCTACTGTAAAGCATTCTTCCTTCCCCAGCCCGCCCTGAAGAATCTAATTAGTGGCCTAATTACCACCCCCATACTATGCCCTGGCTGACCTTTGCTGGCTCGTGTTCTCAGTCTGCCTTCCCTTGTCAATATAATTTTGGGTCGTAGGTCTGCAGGGTCTGTGCCACTTCCTCTGTGCATCACGACATCACTGCACTCCACTCAATGGTTATTTTTATTCCCTACTCCAACAAAATTGAACTGTGAAAGCACTGTAAATTTTCAACCTCGAGAGGCTCTTCATTAAGCAACAAATAACTCTCTGCACCTACTTGATATTACCCTCCTGTTGGCTGTTTGTCACACGACATGCCTTCCTCCCCGCTCAGCCTGCTGTGTCGGTTCCACTCAGCTGACAGAGCTGCTGCTTGCCAAATAACTGCACATTATGGTCTGCTTTCTGATCCTCTGCCTTTAATGTACAGGCAACAGCATCACTTTTATCCTCGGCGAGTTTGGTTCGGAGGCTCACGCTATCTAATCGCTCTTATCAGATGTCAGCCAGTAGAATTGCCCAGGAGCAGAGCCCAGTGCTGCCCTACAAGAGCAGCTCCTTATGGCTCCAACACCATGGCTGTCGCTCATGGTATTTCCACACAAAGCCGTGCTGTCCAAAATAATGAGCTACATTTATTGCCTCGATGTTCTGTTCCTGACACTGTCCCAGCAGGACGCCTGCCAGCCGGGGTACATCTACAACCCAGCTGCCCCAGCTCTTGGGAACACTTTGAGCTCCCACCCCTTTGCAAATCCGCCCTTGCCCTTGGGTTAAGTGGTAGCACAGCTCTCTGATAGGTGCATTGTTAATTTTCAAGCCACGGTGCGTCTGAAAGCCAACCACCACCCTGGGAAGGGTGTCATAAAACAAATACTCCTTTCCTGCTGAAATGCATTATTAAAGCCTCTACCCTATAAATCCCAAGTAGATAACACTCTCCATGGCACCTTGTAAAATAAGCAATTTTCTGCTACCGAGGAAACAAATTCTTTTTCTCAGTCCTATCTGAACTCCACCAGCATGGTGGCAGACACAACACTGCATCTGAGTTTGGTTTTGACAGCCTCATTCATTTCTAACTCTGTCAGCAAGAATAAATGTTTGAAGCTTTTCACTTTAAAGACCTCTGGAGCAAAAGAGACTTTGTGGGTCCAGCTTCACCTTTTGTGTCTACCAGGCTCTATCTCATAATATTTCCCACTATTTCCACCACTGCTTCATTCCAAGGTAGAATTTAAGTGCCAAGATCAAATTTCGATCAAGTTGCTTTTTGAACAAAAGGAGTGGGGCCAGCAGCAGAACAACAGACATCATAGATTGCCAAAAATATGTTTTTTCACCCCTAGAAGATGTCAGGATGAAGCTCGCCATGTGTCATACCCTCTGGGTGCTGCTGGCACAGGAACAGGGAACATCTGCCTCCTGTACCCACCAGTCCTTGCAAAGACAGACATGGAGCAGCTTTTGGACCAGTCCAGTTTTGCAGCAGCAGTATTTGAGGTGACATATCAATTTTGGCTACTTTTTCTGGTTTCCTAATGAGTCTGTCAATGTTTCATTTCAATAAGATATTATCTTCACTTTTTCTTTGAGTTTGTTTTGTTTTTTTTTAGCTATAGCACTACAATCATGTTACTCGCTGATTATTGCATCAGCAAATGTTAGCATTTTATTCCAGTTTGGAATGAGAAGAAATCAAGAAATTCCAGCATTCACTCACAAAATGAAACTGCAATTTTCTAAATAGCTCTAATCAGCTACCAAGAACAATGTACTATTTTCATCTGTGAGGAGCCTGTGCAGGTATACAAATTTATTTCTCAGAACCAGAGGTCTGTGTGATCATTCATTTCAGAAAACTGTAATGTCTCTTGTGTTCATTTCTAGAGCAATCAGCAGAGTTCACTCAGTAGTTCATTGTTATTTTTCTGTTCTTTGGTCACAGAGTGTATCTCCTGTGTATTGAGCAGCTGCCAGCAAAGTATTCACTATTAACAGACCTTACCAAGGTCCATATGTGACCACAGCTTTAAAATACAGACATTTCCTTTTTATTTTCTTTTTAAAGCTGAAGTTAAATTCAAGAAACCTTTGTCTATATTGTCATATATTCAGGGAGCAGCCTGAAGCCAAACTAAATTTGTTTCATATTATGGGTGAAAAAATGGCTTGTTCTCCAGCTCAGCAAAGACAGATCACTTGGCACAAATCCCTCACGTTAAAGCCCCTGCTGCTTGTTATCAATACACAACTCCCAATAAGAAGGAAGAATATTTTTCTTTTCCTTCTCATCCTCACAGTTCACTCAATATACAGCCCATGCATTTAACAGCATTTCTATTTCATTAGAAAGAACCGGTTCCTGTAGTGGCAGAAAGGGTTGGACTGGAACCAGTGTATGTAATTATACTGGGATCTGGGGGCAAATTCACAGTCATCTCCAAGTCCATCAGAGAGCTGAGCTGTATAAATATTTACATAATAAATATGAGGAAGATCCCCAGGAAGCTGAGGTACCCACTGAGGTGAGTGGTACTGAGCAGTTTATCATATATCAACTTTATTATATATCACATATGGGGTAGTCATGGGTCTGAGGGATTGCCCTGACATGAAGATGAAAAGGACATTGAGTAACCAGCTAGAGCAAGACACTAAAGTAGTCCAGGTCTCAGGACTGACCACTCTCCAGTGTTGCTTTTCCTCTGATAAAACCTATACTAAGCTGCTTCCATCATGTCCGAGGGAGAAACCCACGACCCATGTCCATGAGAAAGGAGCCACAGTGTCACTCAATCCTGCCATGAAAACCCATTAAAATTCCTTCATAGGGAAACCAGCTTTGGGTTGGTTTGTTTTATTTTTTTCAGTCTGCTATTATAAATAATAGCAAAAAGGGAAAAAAAAAAGTTTTGAATTTGTGCAAATGCCTTGACAAAGTTGTGCTTCATCCTTGTATAAATATTGCTCCTGAAACTCTGCCAAGGAATGGCCTGGAGTGTCTGCAGCCAAAAAACCCCAGACCTGCTCCTATCTGAGCCCAGGAGACCTACATATAACTCATGTTTGTGGCTGGTATTCCAGCTCTTCCAAAACTGCCTCTGAGCCTCTCCTCACTGGGAATCCAGGCTGCTGTTCCCTGACTTCTGTGTAGCATTTCAGGAGTAGTCATGGCAAGTTTTGCAAGGAAAAATACTTTTATTAGACAACCGGAAAAGCTGGAGAGAAATGCTAAGCTTTCAAATAAGCAGTTCCTTTCCAAACACTCAGAGTTGCCTGCCTGGATACTTATCTGTTCTTTTAGAGTAATCCAATAAAGATAAACTCTCTCCCCCTAAAAGCCATTACTTCACTTAAACCCTAGACCATCATGGCTAAAATTCCATGACTAACTACAAAGATGATGAGGGAGATAAGGAGAAGGGAATCTGTTTAACTAAAGAGGGACAAATTTATACAGAATTAATAGAAATGTAGCAGCTCTGTTGCATAATCTGGCTGTATTTCCCCATTTCTGTTTCTCCAGTGCTTGGAGCCTGCATTCAAGTGGGGAAAGGAGAGTAACTCCAGGCAAAATCCAGTTGAGATGGTATTTGTAGGATGTGTCTCAGCTCTGAAGTTTCCATTGAATCTCTAGCTCCCATATCTCGTTGGATAGGAAACACTGGCTGGTAGGCACCAGGCTTTGCCCAATGTCTCTGGAAATGGGAGGGTTCAATTAACTTTCACGAAAAGTGATGTGAGAATAAACAGAAATTACATGCTTTTCAAAAGCACAGGCTGAAGCTTGAAAGCCTTCAGGGGTTTTATGATTCTGACATTTCAGAACCCATGAGCTTGCAGATTTGGAGACAAAAATACAGATGGAGTTGAGTTTGAAAATCCCATAGGACAAGCTCCTTGTTTTTCATGAGTTGTCCACGCTAGACTTTTCATTCCAAGGTAGTGCTTACTTGCATTCCAACCTAAAATTCATAAATCCACATGTAGAGTGAACTGCTGAAGAACTACTTTCTGTTTTCCTGAGTAAGAGAATCACGTCCTCTCATGCCAGGACAAGGGGGAATGGCTTCCCACTGCCAGAGGGCAGGGAGAGATGGGATATTGGGAAGGAATTGCTGGCTGGGAGGGTGGGCA
>JAWWEE010000159.1:31741961-31766291 GCA_035221455.1 Xenops minutus
TGGATCCCTGGAAGTGTCCAAGGCCAGGTTGGACGGGGCTTGGAGCACCCTGGGCTGGTGGAAGGTGTCCCTGCCCAGTGCAGGAGGTGGAACAGGATGGGCCCAATCCAAACCACTCTGTCACTCTATTCTGTGATTTTGCATTATTTTAGGGCCCTTTTCAAAACCTCTTTATGCAAAATCCCAGCACTGAGATGACAGTTCTCTTCACTCAAATGGTTCTATGTGCCATGGTATGTTCTACACATCTCTTTGCCATCGAAGGTATTTACTAAAGGAAAAAAAACTAGTATAATTTTAGTAAGAAAGCTGAGCTGACAAGCTTTAAGTGTGGGCCAGGCTTTAGCTCCAAGCTATCAGCAGACATCACTATGGCCAGCCAGCTGAAGCAGTTAAATTATTCTGGTTTTTAAGGTCAGGAAACAGTGAAAGGGTGAAATTGTTGCAGGAAAGCATCTTTTACATAATGCAACTCTCAGCCCTGAACCAAAAACACTGAGAATAGCCTGGAGGAGATCAGTGCCTTTCATCCAGTTCCAATAGAGTCTGGAAACACTCACAATTAAATTTTTTAGCCATCCTTTAACCTCTTCCCCCTTTTCTTTCCATCTACTGTGGTCTCTTCACATGTGCCTCCTTCCTGTTTATTGGCTTATTTTCTTTTCATAAAAGAAGGGGACACCACTGTGATGATTTCCCCCAGCCTCAGCCTCTTTAGGATGGGTTTGCCACAGGCACATACATCATTGTGGTGCCACTCCTGCTCCTCTTGTTGGTGTGGTGACTGGGTAGATGGTTCCTCAACAGCTGTGAAATCCTCTCATCATGCTTGTTGCCTGTACCTGCTGCCCTGTGTACAGGATCCCAGCTTTGCCTCCTCTTCCCTCATGCAGTCTGGATGACCAGCCCTCAAAAAAGGCTTTTATGGCCTCAGGAAAATTAAAAACACAAACTCCATAAAACTGTGGCTCCCGTGCTGTCACCTTGGCTGGGCATCTTTGTATTTCTATTTTCCTCTCTCCTGCTTTGCAGCATCACAGCAATGGAGAGTTGTACAATTTTACAGCCTAAAAGGTCCTCTCCCTGCAGGGCTGCTCAGTTCAAAGGGAAATCAACAGTAACATCAAAAAGTACCTGGACATTGGAATATTTCTCTGCAATATAAAGGGGGATCTGCCACATCTGTGGGTCACAGCTGACCTGGGAGACAGGAAAATTATCCTTTCAGAGGGATTTCCAAATGAAAAGCAATACATTCTTGACACTTGCATGGGATTTGCTGTCTGCAAATATTTCATTTTAATAAAAAAGTGCTTAATCCTCTTAATGAACTCATTACATGCTAAGCCCTTTGGTTTGCAATTAGAAAACCAGAAGAAAGTGAAGTATAAAAGCTGATCTTGTCCTTTCATGTGCTCCTGGTGAATGCAGAGGGTGCAACAGCCACAGAGAAATGGCTGGGCTGGGACAGCAGCTCTGTCCCATTCCATGCCCTGGTACTACCAGAGTCAGTAACTGTGCTGAGCATAGGAAGAAAATTAAATAAATTCTGATTTCCTCTATAGACTAAGTGTGCTCTGCCAGCGTAACAAAAGTAAAAACTCATTAAAAAGTGGCACAGCATTTGAGTGCTGAGCTGTACCTGGATGCACAAGAGGCACGTCGCTTTTGAGACAGAGCTGCCATCTCCCACACAGCCCCTGCTCTCAGATAACCACCTTTAAAAGCATGTTGATGTTGTTGCTTTTCTCAATACATTTTAATTCCTCTCCTAATGTTTTTGCACACTCATGCATAGCCGGGGACGTTGTCGTGAAGAATTATTCACTGGGAAAGGGTGGGAGAAGCCAAACTGATGGCAGGAGGGAGGGTATGGTTTTCTTGTAGAATCATGTAAACTATAATAATGCCAAACAGTGCGTAATTATCACTGCTGCCTCTTTGCACTCCTCATCTCTGTGGGCTGGATTCCTTCAGCAGGTAGGGAAGCAAGAGAAGGGGGAAGGGAAGGAGAGGGTGATACCTGCTCTGACACTGCCAGTTTTCCCCATCAGTAAGAAGCCCGTGAGCTCACTGCATCAGACAAGACAGCAGAAATCAGTGGGCAGCGGGTTCAGAGAGCTGTGGGGCTGGACTTGGAGGGAGATGGGGAAATTCAGCCCTATTTTGTTACCTCTCCCAGTGAGACCAGTCCAGTGTGAGTGGCTCAGACCCCCAGGGCCAACACTTGGCCATGCACTGAGAAGCACCAAGAGCCAAAAGTGCCTCCATCCATCCTGCCAGAGGGACATTCCCAGGAGGAACTCAACCCTTGGACACAGAGCCAGTGGTTTGCTGTGTGCTGGAGCAAGGAAATGCTTTCACTGGGGGTCATTGCCACCGTGGTTGATTTCGGATGCAGGAGGAAAACAGGCTCTGTCTTCCCCAAACAGCTTTCAGGGGGTCACTCCTGGGTCAGCACAGGCGCCTTTGCAGTGGGGCAAAGAGCACCTTCTGCAAGCCTCCCTATAATTAAAGACCTGCAGCTTCCTCCACACGTCTTCTTAAAACATCTGTAAGCATAATTACAGCAAGCACTTAAACAGCTTAATATGAGGCGGGCGTTCTCTTTCTCCGGGAGATTGCTTTTAATGGCCCTGTGTACAGCAGAGTGTGCAGATAAGGCCAGAAGTGCACCCAATTATCTCTCTGCTGGCACCTATAGTACTTTAACTTACATTTTCAGGCTTTTTAGTTTGCTTCATGATAACTGCCATTCCTCTTAATGCTTAATTCTGTGTGCAGCACTTTAAGGATCCAGCCCCAAGCCTGGGCTTTGGCTCTCCAATTACCCTCGGAGGATGCTGGAGAGTTCAGCCACATTTCCTCGTGCCTTCCTTCTTCACTGCTTTGCCACGTGCTCTCGGCACTCTTTTGTTAGCTGAGAGGTATATCTAACATTTGTTTTGCAGGAATAACTCCATTTTGGCCAAAACACGGGCTCTGGTGTCTGTAGTGTGGCAAAGGGTGTTCAGAAAGAGATTGGATGTAATTCCTGGCTGTGCTACAGCTCCCACAGTGTCCAGCTTTCTCCAAAACTCTCAGTAAGGCAGACTTGTGGAGAACTATTTGATGGCTGAGACACAGTTCTCACTTGGGGGATTTTTCAACCTGGAAAAAGAGATGAAGGAACCAAATTAAGGAATGTCTAAAAATCTGAGCTGTTTTCCAGGAAATTTATTTTTAACTGGTTTCATTTTCCCTCTCCTGCTTGCCTGAAGTGTCACCTCCATCCCATTTAGGGTGTTTGCATCTTCATGGGGAAATTGTCACTTCATAGCACTGATCTGAGGTGTGCTGTAAGACCTGAAGCTTGAGACCCACCTGGAGATCATCTGGGGGAAGAAGGAACAAAAGGCAGATCCTTTCTTAAGAACGGAGTCCAGTTTTCAGCCCAAATAAGAACCCTGGAAAGACTGGAGAAACTGGCTGATTCCACAGGGGTGGGAGTGCCTTGGCTGGGAAAGGCACTGTTAGACTTGAAAGTAAAAAGCAGAACTGTGAAGGTTTTTACTGTACACAAATTTGTTTTTAGCATGGCAAGCAGACAGAAAGAGAAAAGCAGCTGCCTAAATAAGGAACTGGCTTACGAAGAAAACATTTCATGAACAAACTGTTGTCTTGCAGGAAGAGGTCAAATCTGGGTTGGGGAAGTAGATACAGAGGGACTTAAAAGTCAGAGATCATAAAATTGCAGAAGGGAACCACAAAGATCCTCAAGTCCGACTCCTGCCCCTGCACGGGGGATATTAGACATTAATGCAACTGAGAGTGGAGGAAGACAAATCAGGATATTGGTGGTTGCAAAAGGCCAAGTATGAATACACAGGGAGGTTGGAAGGAGAGGACACTGAGGAGGAAGGCTGCTCACAGTGGTTTGCCTGCGAGGTGGGGAGTGCTGGAGGAATGCAATGCTGGTCCTGCTGCTTTCCAAACAGATGAGCACATCCCAGTCCCCGGCAGTGCAGGAGCTTTCATTTGGATTTGTGGGGATTCTTTGTCTCTCCTGATAGCAGCATTCCAGAACAGATGATCCCTGGGTGGCTGCATTCGCTTCCTGGGATGAGTCCTCTCCTCCATGTCCCTTCCTGTGTCAATGCCGAGCTGTCATCATCAGTTGCACAATCCAGACCTTATTTTTCAGTCCCCTGGAAAGCAGTCCCTGTCCAGCTGGCTTGTTCCTGTCAAAAACATGACCTGTGGAGCACACAGATCATGGAACTTCCACTGTCCCACTGACTCATGGACCTTTTTCCCCACCTCCAACGTGCACACCATGCCACTGGCTGTGTTTGGAGCCAGGGTTATGCTACAGCCATCTCCACCCAGTGAAGACAAGCTTGAGATGAGGCAGGAGAAATCCCCCAGAGACCTCTGTGCTGCTCTAACTGAGTCTGGGCAGAGCCTGTGGAGGCTGACACAGGGGACCATGAGAGTGACAGCACAATAAACACAACCCTGAAGAGCTGGATTTTGTCCTTGGTGAATCCTTGTGGTCACATCCAGGCCACCTTTTGCAGCATGGTGACTATTTCATGGTTGGGAGGGTGAAAACCAGGCTGGATGGTCCTGGTGCCAGCTGTCCAACCTCTCTTGGTGCTAAGGAAATAGGAGCTGCCCCTGGCAAAGGAGATGGTCTTCCCAATATCAGATGAGGAACGTTCATCCAAGACTTCAAATTTAGGCTTCTAGTAGAGCCACTGGGAAGAAAGTGATGGCAGAAATAGCCCCAGGGAATTTTCTCTTTATGCATTCTATGGAGAGCTTAGAGTGAGCTTAAATACAGACAAATAAATATTAGCTGCCTGAAGTTAACCAAGACATGCGTTGCTCTCACAGTATGTGCTGTGAGAGTGACCTGTTGTGTTTACATTGTCCTTACTCACAAAGCCTGAAAGTAAATATTAAAAGTTAATTTCTTCCCTGAAGTTTTGAATGCCAGAAGTGCATCCTTGTAGTCACATGGATTGTATTTCTACACAGCCTTACAAAAAGTAAATAAAAATGTATTTTAATTCGCTGGAAAATCTGGACTCTCAAAAATGACACTCAGCTGTGTCTGATGCTGAGCCATATTTCTGTGTGTTCTTCTGAATAACAGAATAAGAATAGATTATTTTTGTACTAAAAAAAGATTGGGAGGCATTTTCAAGCAATTAATTTTTGCCTGTAAGACCAGTGAAAGCTAGAAAGCACATGCATTCATCTGAATAACTGTAGTTGCATTTTGTGTGGATTCTGTTTGGAAGAAGGTGGTTATGAAGACAAGCCTCAGCAAGTATTTTAAAAGAATATAATAAATACTGTGTAAATAAGACATGCCTAATGTCTTGCTGCAGGATCTGAATTCTGCCCTGATTCAAACTGAGGGAAACCAGAATTTTGCCAAAAAGCTGAAGTGTTTCTTCCTCTCCTGCTATAACTGGAGGCAGAAGCTATATTAAAAGCAGCTTTCCTTTTTCCTAATTCATTATACATGAATTTTCTCTAAAAACATTTCTCTATGTCAATTGGCCCATAATAAAATGGGATATTCTGCAGCTATGAGTCTAGTTCCAGGAAAGAAGTTTAACAGTTTTAACACAAGTCTGGACTTTAAGTGGTCTGGGTCTGCTTCTATGCCTATTTGTGTCATACTGTGTGACCTTAGATAAGGCAGTCTCTGAAACCCTGGTATCCTCTGTGAAAAATGAAGATAATCCTCTCCTACACCACAGGGAAGATATGAGCTTTAACCAAGCAGGGTGAGCAGGTATCAGCTGGAAGAACAGCAAAGAAATACCAATGACTTTCCAAGGATCTAAAGAGAACATCCTTTGCAGATGTTTTTCCTTCCATGAACCACATTTTTAAAGGCCTATTCACTACTATTGAAAGTCAGCTTGGTTTGACTTTTGTGGCTTCATTCAGCTGTATGTGCAGAAAGATTTAGCATCCCTCAGTCTTTCCCAGCTACCTTTGATCTGGGAACTGCAGCCATCCAGAGGGTGTGGGACCTGTGTTCTGTTAGAGAAGGAGCAGTGCTCATTTTGCAGGAATCTGGGCTTTCATCATTAGAAACCATAATATTGGCAAATTACTTTAAGAATATTGAAGTCTAAGGCTCTTGCCCTTTGGTCCATCCTTGATGGTGTCACCTAATAAAACACTGACCCTTTGGGTCAAGCAGTGTGATGGGTGCACAGTGGATGGCCAGATTAGAGCAGCACCAGAACACTGATATTAAAATTAAAAGAATTATTGGTCACTCAATAAGGAGAGAAACTGGTAGGAAAGGCAATGGTATATCAAGCAAATGAGGAAATGGGGTGGGTTGATGGCTCTGCAGACAACCAGGCACAGAGGCAGGGAGGAAAAGCTTAATCCTTGGAATCATAGAATCATTTATGTTGAAAAAGACTTCAAAAATCACCAAGTCAGACCAAACTTTTAGATCTTCTGGGCTAATCGAGAGTCTTCAAGGCAAATAGGAGACACTTGTGTCTGATGGACTGTTCATGGAGAAGGGGAATCAGCTGTGGTGACACTGAGCAGCTCACTGAAAGGAAGGCCCTGGGTATGGTGAACAATCATGAGAGACACTGCTATGGCTGGCAGGAGACCATGAGCAAAGGATGGGAAGGATGAGAGGAGCAGGGATTAGGCACTGCAAACACGTGTAAAAGTCAAAGAGCACCATGGCACAGCAGCACAGGAAGGACATGGACCTGCTGGAGAGAGTCCAGAGGACACCACCAAATTGGTGAGAGGGATGAAGCACCTCTGGTGTGAGGAAAGGTGAGAGAGGTGGGATTGTTCAGCCTGGGGAAGAGAAGACTTTGGGGTGACTTCATTGTGGCCTTGCAGTGCCTGAAGGGAGCCCACGAGAAAGATGGAGAGAGGAAGAGAGATTTACAAGAGCATGTAATGACAGAACAAGGGGGAATGGCTTTATCCTGACAGAGAATAGGTTTAGCTTGGATATTGGGAAGGAATTCTCGACTGTGAGGGTGGTGAGCCCCTGAAATAGATTGCCAGAGAGGTGGTGGATCCTCCATCCCTGGGAGTGTTCAAGTTCAGGTTGGAAGGGACTTGGAGCAGCTTGGGCTAGTGGAAGGTGTCCCTGCCCATGGCACAGGCGTTGGAACTGATTGATCATTATGGTTCCTTTCAACTCAAACCATTGTGTGATTCTGTGATACCAGGAGCAGCTCAATTCAGATTTCAATCAGTTCTCTCAGATGGGCTTTGCTAGAACGTTTGTAAAACATCTAGGTAGGGATGTCCAAAAAAAGAGAAGCAGGAGAATGAGAACAAATTGGGGACAATTGCTTGAGGACCCTCATTTATCCAGGGTAACTGTAGCTGCAAGAGATCTGGTTTTTATTGTGCAACAGTTTCTTACAAAGTTATCCTTCCTGTTACAAAACTATCCTATCTGAAATTATGACAAAGTTATTTTAGATAACTTTGACCACATGTGCAAACTGCTCAGTAGGATATTTCATTAAAAAAAAGCAAACAAATCAGGGTGAACTGTGTCTTAATTACAAATATTATTAGAAAGGAAATCAAAACACATGTGATATTTCAGTGAAGCATTGGATGATGTTCCCCCAGTCAATGATTCCAGTTGGGGAATGATTAATAGAGCTCACAGACTTGGAGATGAGCTCCTTCAGTGCTGGCTGGTCAGAGGGTGAGCTCTGACACCAGCTGACACTGCACAGGACATAACTGATTCCCCCAGTAGTCAGATAATATAATAAAGATTTGAACTTGGCAACCTCTTTCCTTTTGGCAGAGTCACAGTCGTTCCTCTCTTTGACTGCTCCAGAGAGATTTTATCCGTGACCACACGTTTCACATTAAGTATTGGAAGTTATTGGATTACAGCAGTGCAGTAGGAAAGGTCACACACTGAGTGGACTCCAAGCAGCTCAGGCTTCCTTGTGTGTCCCCATAAGGGTGGATAATCAGATAATCACTCTGTGTGCTGGTTTACTGCTGATTTCTATTGTAGCAGTTCACAGATATCAGTGCAATGTTCTAGTGCTCTTGAGAAGGCACTCAAATAAGCCCTTTCTTTAAAGTTCACCTAATATTTCCATTGCAATTTTCCTTTGGGTCTGAAATGTTCTGTGGCTGCAGAGGTTTTCTTGGAAAGCCAAAGGGGAAAGTAAATTTAATTTGACTGTTTCTCAGTTGCCTGACCTTTCATATTCTGTGGCATTGGGATTTTCCAATAGTCTAGAATCTTAATGAGTTTCTTCTCTCATACTTCTGTCTTCTCTTTCTCAGTCCTCCTACAACCTCTTTGGTTGCTACCTGAGAACTGGAGTTGAGATTGACCAAAAAGAAAACAAGAACAAGAACAAAACAAACAAACAAATCAAATGGTATGACTTCTTCAGACACAATAACTCATGGTGTCAGTGATGACTTGATTCTACTCCACTACTGAAATAAAACAGAAAATACTGAAAATTCAACTGAAAAACTAGTAGTATTGTGATTTTTCCATATGCTTACTTTCAAATTCATTGAGGGGCAGGGATAGCTTGCACATTTATTTCCCATAATTATTGTTACTATAGAAGCAGATCAAAAGGACAGGGGTTTTTATTTGTATCTTTGTGTGCATAATCATTTGTCATATACTCCAATTTCTGTTGCAGCTGGGACTTAAACTCTACAGAGGGTAAAATTCATTAATTTTTTACTTAACTGTGTCTTTTATCTTGCTGATTTTCAGAAGCTCTTTGCCCCTTTCTGAAATAGTTTCTTTCTATGAAGAAGATTTTGTTTTACCACCTCAGAAATCAAACTCCGGTTCCAACTACAGACAGTTTGTTTCATATGCTAAATTGTCACAATCAAAGGCAGAATCTCTGCTGAACAGGTTTGGAAACATCTGGCTCTTTTCTTTGGACTTTTGAGTCTAATTATTGCAGTGCAGCTTGTGACTGCTAAGTATGAAATTCAGCTGCCCAGCCACTGCTGTCTTGGAGAATTTGGGGCTTGGTTTTGTTTTTCCCCCCCCTTTGTAACTATTTTCCCCACAGCCTTAAATCATGCTGAAATGGAAACAGTGAAAATATGTGCCCACAGAGCAGTCCACATGTGCTGGCACTTTGAAACACCACCACAGGAATTTCTTGCTGTGTAGTACAAGAACCGGGCGCTTTGTGCAGAAACCAAGGACTGTGGAGGGCCTGGGAATTGTGAGCAGTGATGGAAAAGCTGCTCTCATGGGGAAACTCTGCCAACAAGACACTCCACACAGGCAAGGCATGGGTGTTAACCCAGGGATGTGACCGTCCTGGTGCTGCAGAAAACATTGGCTGAGTGTTTGTGCTGGAAAGGGCTGTTCCATGCTGGGTGCAGCATCCCTGGTGGTCCATCACTCTGTGCATCCATGATAGTCAGGGGGGCTTGGAAAGCCCTGTGCTGGATGGAGCATCATGATGGTCCATCATCTGCTACCTCTATCTTCTACATCCAGGGAGGTCAGGGGGACTTGGTTCCCTCTCGCTGTCACCCAAGCCCAGGTGTCTAAAGGGTGGTCACAGGTCTGAAAAGAGAGACCTCAGTCTCTCTGTGATTCACACCCTCACCATAAAACTGAGGGCAAGGAGCTCCATGACAAGAAGTATTTTAAAAGCCTGTGACACTGAGGCAGCACAGTCAGAATTATGGAGAGACAGCAACGTACAAAAGGAGGTAGAAACCAATTTCTCAATTAAACTGGGAGAGAGAAAATCATGGTCTCCAATTTCATCTGCTGTAATCTTTGTTAGAAGAGCATTGCTTCCCTTTGTCTGTTTTGAGAACAGATGCTCTGTTCAGCAGCATTGCTCCCAGGAAACTCAAAGAGAATTTTGGGAGACCTTTTTTTTCCCCAAAAAAAGAAGTGCTGATGGAACCAAAACTGTTCCTTTGTCATGCACAGAGAGTCCCACCCTATCCCAGCATCAGACTCACACCCCAGCCTGTCCTTCCCTCAGCTTTCTCTCTGCCAGGTAGTGTCTCACACATGTGCCCACGCTGAGGAAGGCAAGAAGGGAAACAACAGCAATGAATCACAGTGAACCAGCCAATCCTTCCATCCCACTTGGAAAAGCCCAGGAAGAGACTGATGCTATCCCTGATTTCAAACAGGAATGCAGATGTGAAGGTGAGGACCAGCTGAGCAGGAATTTCCAGGTGATAGAAAGGAAATCCTGAAGGAGGAAAGGATTTTCTTCCTGTGGACAATTCAGATAATGCAGTAGGTGGAGGGTCAGTCAGGACAGGGTTTTCCCAACTTCAGGAAGGTTTTCCAGAGATAAGTGCATTTCTTGGGCAGGGGCACATGCCAGACACACTCACTATTCTAGCAATAGACATTTTTCTGCACTTTTTGATTTATATATCCCAATTTGTATCCTGGGAACCAGAAAAGGCTTTCTGCCAGGGAAATAAAAACCAATAAATTGTAATAAAGAAAGAAGTTAGTTGAAAAGTCAGCTTTCTTTGTAAATGACAGATGGGGCTTGGTTGTAAAGGGTGAGGGAAGTCATCCATTAACACAACTTCTCATGCTGCATTCTATGTTTTAATTATGTAAATGCTCTCAGACACCAGAGCATAAATGCAGTTTACAGGAGAAACGACTGTATTTTCCCTGTTTCACTGGTGTTCCCCATTGCTCTTTAAGACATTAAAAAGCCTGAGTCAGAAGCACTTTGTAGGAGTGCAGACATAAGCATAGTGGAAGGACACACTCCTGGTGGGATACAGAATATTAAGGCATCAGCTTGTCCATGGAATCTGCATTTGTGCTGCCCTGGTGATAGATGACACTGGAGCACATACACATAAATCTTTTTAATCCCAGGTGCATTTTTAGGAAGTCTCTCACAGCGTTATTTGATGCCATCCACACCTTCTGAGTGACACTGGAGAGATTTTAGTGTTTTTTCTAAACCCAGAGCATTTTGGGGTCCATCAGGAGCCATTAAGGTGAGATCAGATTGCTGTGTCACATCTCCATGCATTGTCGTGGCCACTCTGCTTTAAATATCTGTCCAGCCAAGCTGAGAGGATGCTCAAGAATAATAAACAGGGGACCTATGGCATTTCAAGACACTTCAATGTCCATCCCAAATGATGTTTAATGAGGTTTCTGCTGTGAAATGATTTCCAAAGTCAGGTGTCTTGAATTACAGGACACTCAACGTTTGGGTACAGGCTTAACCAACTCAGGTATCACAGAGAAAGTCAGGAGATTAAAGACCAGAAGGATATGATAATTTTCTGTAAAAATCATGTGGGCATAACCAGAAGAATTAGCTGAGTGGAAGGGTAGGACAAGATCAAATGAGTACATATATAGATATACAGATATATACATGTATATATATATATATGCCTTGAACACATTTAAGTGTGGAATTAGAAGGTCTTTAATCACCACACTGAATTTTAGAAACCCTTCATCAAACACAGTACTGGAAGGAGGAACCTGAATGATTTTAAGATGGATCTTGGCAGCTTTCTGGGTGGTATTTGGTGACAGAACAGAAGGAACCCTCAAATTAGAAATTAAAGGTTTGGAAAGATGGATTTGCCCACAAGGAGATTAAAGGATATTTGTTGATTACTTGTCAATAAATTTTGATTGAACCATAATTAGGCTATTAAATAATTCTCTTCTTCTGAGAAGTGGTTGCTTGAAAGACATTACTACTGGCCTTGTTCCCTTCCTTTGGCATGCTGGAATTTAGTGGCTTTAAGTATTTTTCTACTAATAATTTTGATTTTTATTGTAGGGTATTAAAAAGCTCCTCTTGGAAAGTGCAGTTTCCAGATGCTCTATATTCTGCTGTAGGTGAAATTGTTTGCAGCAGAGTCACCACTGAAAGACAAATATTTTAATTACATCAATCTTACAATGCATTTCATGTAAAAGAGCCTCTAATTTTCATTTGGCATCCACTAATTTACTGTTACACCGATCTTGCAAGAAATAAACAGAGTTTGCAGGACCTCAGAACTTTAATTATCCATTTTTCTGTAATCAGGACCATCCCAAGGGGTTAAAAATTCAGGGGGAAAAAGACACAAAGAAACATTCAATAACAAAATTTAAAGAAATAAAATAAAACAAAATAGCAGCTACTTTAGCCATTATTTTGTCTTTTTCCTTTGGAGCTATTAGTCTCTGCAGAACTGGACCGTCATGCTAATAAGTTTCTGGGAGAGGTCTTGGCAAATCTGACATGAATTCCAGGCCTTAGATGATGAAAAAGGCTGAAGGATCATTTGCCTACCAAAAATAAAATTAAAAAAAAAAAAACTTTAAAAAAAGATGCTTAAAATAATTTGTTTTTAAAAAGCCACAGAAAAGTCAGACCAGCCCTCAATGAGGTTAGAACTGAAAGTCTATTTATAGAATTTCCATAAGACTTTGTATGGGTTGCTAAAATTTCATTGCAGGGAGTAACTGCTCCTCTCAGTTTCCACTCTTCTTAACAATCTCAAGTTATTAAACTTTCATAAAGAACACTTTTTACAGCTTGAACCCTTCAAGCTTGACAAAGATGAAACCATGTAAATTGTGAATGTAATTTGTAATTAAACCAATGAAAATTACAAACTGCAGATATAAAGCTCACTGACATCACTTAAAACATTATATTTTTCTAAGATAAAATACAATTGGAACACCTATTCTTTCTAGGATCTTAAATAGGCTGTAGATCTTTTGATTAATATAAAAGTAAATGAAATTGTAGCTTGAGGAAAACTGTACAATCATTTGACTGTGGGGTAGAAGATGGTCAGTGTTAGAAGACCAACATTTAAGGGTAGAAGCAGATCCTGCCAGTGAGAAACCTGTTGAAAGTCTGTTTTTAAAACCCAGCATGGAAAGAACTGACCTTAAGGTAAATCAAAGGAATAAGGAAAATATGAAAATGGTTAAAGTTTTAACGTGCATAATTGGGAATTTTGCCTTCTGCTGCCCTAATCTGTCTTTAATCCATTTACACTGAAAGGTTCCTTCGTGTGCTCTCCCTGCCAATCCCAATCTGTTAATGCAACTCCTACAGCTCTTTATTGCTTTTATTTCTGGGCCATGTGAAACCCAGTGATGTGAGCCCTGGAGATTTATGTGTGTCTTCCTAGAAGTCTTCAGAGATGTGCAGTTCTGGGTAAAATACAAAATAGTTGCCTCTTTCACTACTAATAAAATAATTTATGCTTTCAGAGTATGCTTCAATTTTCACAACAGAGGCTTATATTGGCTCTTGAGTTTTGAATACAACACGCCAGAAACCCTGTGTTTTCATAATACCAATTAAAAAAACCATACATTTTAAACATTTTTCAGCAACCGAGTGTGAAATGTTGAAGGAATCTGTTAACATATTGATTGCTTTGAGCAGTGCTTTAAATTAGCTTTCTGTTCTTCTCCATATGGTTTTCCATTAAATTTAAATAAATTAAAGTTCAATTATCTGGAAGAGAGGTGCAGAACACTCCTCAAGTTGCTGGATGAATTACCACTCAACCTTCCCTGTCAGGAATTCATCAAGGCTCCTGCCTTTGGGTATTGTGGACCTAACACTTTCTGGTTTAGACAAGATTTCAGCACAGGTGCCAAGCACACTTTCAGAAAAAAAAACCTCTGTGATTGGAAATTACTTTCTCTCTGCACTAGTATGTGAATCATGCCTGTTAAAAAAGAAAAAGCAAAACACCAAAACAACCCAGAAGTTCATCAGCTGGAGGGGCTCCATGTTGGCACACACAACAGGTTTCAGTCTGCAGGGATGCAGCAGACATAAAGGAGGATGTGACACAGATGGTGTCTTTCATTCTGGAAAAAAAAAAATTAAATAAAATTCAGATTGTATCAGCCTGCTGGATGCTCAGCATGCAGAGGAGGGGGGAGAAGGGAGAACAGCACCCCACTATTCACAGAATTGGGTCAAACTCAACCTATTCCTGTCCAGTGAAGTTCTGGGATATATCATAGCAGGATGAAATGGTTTGGGCTGGAAAGGACCTCAAAGCCCATCTCATTCCACCCCCTGCCATGGGCAAGGACACCTTCCACTAGCCCAGGTTGCTCCAAGCTCCGTCCAACTTGCCCTTGAATGTTTCCAGGGATGGGGCAGCCACATTTTCTCTGGACAACTTTTTCCACTGTTTTACCACCCTTCCTGTAAAAAGCTTCTTCCCTATACCTAATCTAAATCAATCCTCTTTTAGGTTAAAAAGCATAAGTATGGTAAGTCAAAAGTACAGTATATGCAGAGAAGTTGTTTGCAAATGCTCCAGAATGTCTGGAGGACACAGAGTAAGCCTGGGATGTCTTCTTTCAAACCTTATTTGTGAGTAATAGAGTTCATTATTTTGAATAAAATAATGAACTCTATTTGCCCCATGTCCTTGCCTGTCCCTCCAGCTCACAGCACAGACACCCTGGTACCAGCTGGAGGGAGTCCTGAGGAGCTGTTTGATCTCATGAGGAAAGACAGGAACACTGTTCAAGATCCGTCGCTCTCAGTCCCATTTTCTCTCTTCCTTATGCAGGAGAGCATAAAACATCCATCTTACAGCTTCTGTCAGGAGTAGACATGATACCAGAAGGCAAAAACCTCCTCATTATAGTCTCTGCCTCGAAAAGTCTCATTTGCTTCAGATTAAAAAAAAAAAAAAATAAAAAATGCAGCTGTGAAAAACATTATCAGAAGCAAGAATGACTTAATGGAAGCGTGACCTCTGAGAAACACTGCCTGGAGGAGTTGTGGAGCAAGCCCTGCTTGCACCCATCGTGGTGGAGAACCCCAAGGCCAGGGTGGTGGGTTGGTGGGGCAGGTGGGACACATGAACTTGTACTGGGATGGAGCTGGACCACATTGCCTGTGGTGTGTAATGGGAAGGGGTGAGCTGGAAGGGCTTGGCTGTCTTTTGGAATTATCAGAAAGCCACAAAAAAATAGCAGCAAAACAGGGCTGGTAGTGATTTTCACTTCGTGGTTATCTCTACAGGATAGCTCTGCAGTTATATAGGAAAACAAAGAAGAAAATGGAATTAGGGAACATATACTTGTGTCGTGTTGGGAGAAACCTTCTCCCTGAATGTATGGAGATGTTGTAGGTATAGACACCTCCATGTTGCTCAGATCTGAGCATATCACTTCATTTTTAAAAATTATAGTGCATTGAGCCTTTGTTTGAACGCACAGTCACATTTTTAGGGGACACAGAGGTTAGATTGCTGTGAAATATACCCATTTTCCTGTCCCCTCTGCCTGAAATGGGACTCTCAGCCTGAAAAGTCCATGCCCTACTATAAAACTTACCTCACCTCCACCTCCTAGAGCCTCACCTCCAGTGGCCCCAGACTGGTTGTTCCTCTCACTGAACGTGCTATTCATCCCCACCAGCGACTAAACAGTTTTACTATGTGAAAATACATGAAATGACTGAATTATTTGTTTCCAAACAACTTGCTGTGCAATCACTCGTTTGACAGGAGCCCTTGGTGCCTTGCAATTTGCTCTGCACACGTGGCAGCTCCAAAGGAACCCTCAGCAGACGGGGGTCAGTGAACAAACCAGCCTTTTTAGTGAGCCTTGGCATATTCCCCCCCGGACAAACCACGGAGGCTGTTGTCTATTGTGTCAGGGCTCTGTAGTTGTGTAAGAGGGAAATTATTCATAGTAATGGCTCTATCCAGTTGATACTCTCCTTTTTTTAAAAAAAAATTCCCAGAGTATGCATTTATTGGAAGAGATAAGACAATCAGAGAGGTTTAAACTGGCTTTTATAGGACTATTAAATTTCCCAATAGCGCCATAAAAATTAATAAAATCTACTGCTGCTATTCTACCAAAAAAAAAATTAACAGACTAAGCATTAAGGGCTGGGGTTTGGGTTGGTTTCTTTTTTTTTCAAGAGTCCTCTTGCTGCTGCTGTTTCTGTACCAACAGGTACAAATGGTTTTTGTTCTCTGGGATTGGTTTCACTCTCAGGAACAGGGCTGAAGTCCAGCAACATGTATAGGCATGGGATGTGGAGCAGGAGGAGACACCAAAGGCATCAGAATGAGCAAAATCTCAGTGCTGCAGTGGGCATGCAATGATCAGTCAGTCCATAACTCAAGGCAAATGACCCTCAGCTTGGCCAGCTTAGAGCATTGCCACTTCTGAGGCACATCTGCATCTGTGGCACCTTCACCTCCTAGTGGAAGGTGTCCCTGCCCATATGGCAGGGGTTGGAACAAGGTGAACTTCGGGGTCTATTTAAATTGGGTGGATGGCTGTGTGAAGGTGGATGCTGCTCTTCTTGTGTACTCCTGAAAATGAAATTTTCCATTCCTGTAATATAGTGCTTAAAATCTAACTCAGTCTTCCAAAAACAGCTGGGAGGGAGAAGCTGTCTAAAGCACGCATTGCAAATTCCCTGCTATATTAGTGGGGGGAAAATCATTTTGTGTTACCTCTCTCAAGCTGCTTTAATCACTTTAAATCACTTTAAATGACTGTTATCAGTCATTTCATTTCCCCTGATAGGTGCTTCTTCTCCTGAAACCTCACTGCTTTCTACTACTGAGATGTTTTCAGCCTGTGCTTGGAACAGAACTTACTCCCTCCAGTGTAATTTTCATTTTAACCTTTCCTCAATGGCCTCGAAATAATAGATTGCTAAGACTAATAGATTGGAAATAAAACCCTCATAGAGATAACAACCCAGACAGTGTTATGACTCAATGGTAAGGAAAAGAATAACAAAGCTGAAAAGTTACTGAACTAAAACTTATGTTTTAAGGCTGCTGAAAAGCTGGGTGTTGTTACAGCTCTGTAATTAAATAACATTACCTGGAGTTGTGGTTCCACGTGCTGTTCAAAATCCTCTGCTCTGAAATTGCTTTCTCTCATGGTAACTCGGAGGGCAGTGATTACTGCTGGAGAAAAACAAACAATTTCAATATTCCCTCATGGTTTTTAAAATGCTTAGAAAACTCAGGTGCTCCCTTAATAACCTTCTGGGCATTGGAAGAGATTTCAGCTGAAATCTTTGGGCTAATTATGCACCTCCATCATTTGGAGTGGTGAATGTAAAACAATCCCTGCAGCTTTGAGAACAATCAGAAATCCTTTGTGAAATGGTGGAAGTGCTGGGGTCTACTTGCCTCTGTGGTATCCAAAAGACTGTTTCTTACAGAATATTTTCTAGAGAATTGCTGATTTTAATGCACAACTTATGTGGCCAGGTCGCTCCCCATGGTGTCTGTCATAGGATATTAGAAAGCTGATTGATTTTCACAGAATCACAGACTGGTTTGGACTGGAAGGGACCTTAAATCCTCTTGTTCCACCCCCTGCCATGGCAGGGACACCTTCCACTAGCCCAGGTTACTCCAAGCCCCGTCCAACCTGACCTTGAACACTCCCAGGGATCCAGGGGCAGCCACAGCTTCTCTGAGCAGCCTAATGCACTTCTAATGGGCTACTTGCGGTGCAAAATACCTTCTAAAAATACTTGGCAGTTTCAGGGCTTGGGCTGAAACCACGTGGTGTTCAAGAATTCCCTCTGAGTCGTGATTTTCCCTGTTGCAACCAACAGCTACAAAGGCCCAGTAACAGCCTCCCATACTTAGAATCTCTGTATTTATCTCCATTCCATTTATTTTTAGCCTGCTTTTCTCAGATGCTCGCAGGGAGATACTGCATTGTGCTCACTGTGCTTTCCTCATTTATCAGTCCTGGGATCATGGAAAATATCACTTCATTCAGTTTTTTTACCCCTCCCATGAAAATACTTTAGCATGGATATACTGAAGTTTCTTTCAGTTTCCACATGATATCTCTGACAAACTATTTCCAAGTTTTCTCATCTCCATCAGCAGTTTTCAAAAGTTGCTTTTCAATTCGAGGAAACAGCACTGGTCTAAAGAGAATTGAAAAACATGCTTTATTTTAAAGACATTGACTTCAAGTTCTTCAAGAATCTACGAATTTGAGGTCATTAGCGACTATTTCTTCCAAACTTCCTTCCTGACACAAGATTAAAAAACAATATTGCACTACTTAACCTCATGGGGACTACCTGGGAAGCAAAAACTAGTCGTGCACAGCTTTTAAAGCAATCACTCCCAGCCATGCCAGAACTGTTGTTTGTCAGGGTGTGTTCCCACTTTCCCATCGCTCTTCTCCATAGACAGCAAGTGCTAAAAAGGTTCTCAGTGGCATATTTGTTTATTTTGCACCCGAAAGGAGACTCCTGTGAGGGTTTTTCCTGACCCTTGAAGAGACAGCAGGCAGTGTAGGATGACTCAGAGCTGGGGCTTCCCAATCCCATCAGGACCCCCATGCCGTGGATGCTTCCCAATGCTGCTGAGCAGCTGCAGAGCTCACCCACGCAGGTGGGGTTGCAGCAGCTCCCCAGCAAATAGCAGAGATGATTCAAAGCAGCTCCAAAAACACGCTGCTGTGTCGTGGGTTGACCTCGGCAGAAATAAGCTGTGAGTGAATGCATTAGGCACATACCACGTGGCATTAACTCAGCCCAGATGTGGAAGCAGGATGGGAGCTTTGTGGTGTGTTTTCTGCTCTCTGGACATCCTCGAGTTAATCAAAATGTCACTGAGACATTTAGAGTGAAGCACTTTTTTTTTTGTTTTTTAAGTGAATCACGATTTTTGAAGTGAGTTTTGGTTTGGTGGGATCAAATCCTTTCCAAGGAGAAAGTTTAGCTGTTACCTGTGCTGCTCCATCCTCTGTTTGGCACCAGCTGCTCACCAGAGCTCACCAGACCAGTGGGCTGCTCTGGTGCATCCAGGCATGGACCCAGCAACCAGTCTTTGTGCCAACTCATCTTTCAGGCTGCAGAAGAGCTGCCAGTGCTCCTACATGGTGAAAATGCTCCCCAGTTGTAAATCTCCCAATCCCAGCTATCTGCACAGACAGATCTGATGACATCTGCTTGACAAATCCAACACGCTGGGTATCTCGTGCTTGACAACTTTACAAATGCTTTTGGAGCTTGTGATAATGGAAGGCTGTCAGTCAAAACTCTCCTACGTCTTTCACTCACATCAAATACTTGACTTTATCATAAATAATAGGGAGCTAATTACCTCTCTGATGTGATCTACTCCAAATTTGCCCCAGAAATGTCACTGTTACTAAATTGACTGCCCTGGCATGCCTCTAGTCCTTACAACAGTTATTTTAAACTTGTCCTTAGTGCACAAAATCTACAAGCAGTGTAAATAGACTCTCCAGTAAGTAAATTCAAGCTCAAGTAAGAAAAAATTATGTCTTGGGGCAGGATCCACCCACACGCTGAGTTGATCTTGAAACATCATTCTCATCAAGCTCTGGCACATAATGCAAATCCCTGTACGATAGTTGCAGGATATCAGGCAGTGAGGCTACACAAACATTGGCAAGACTTCTCTTTTTCCTTCCACTGTGTTTGCCTCAGACATAAAACTCAATGTGTCTTAGCCTGCAGTGGAATATTGGAAACATGTAAAAGGTAACAGAGCCTCCCATTGCGCCGTTCTCCGCCAGAGGATAGAGATGGAAGAGTTTCCACTCTCATCACCACTCTCCAGGTTATTCCTCAGCTCCAGGGACCACCAACCTGCTGCAGAGGCTGTTTCAAGGAGCCACAGATCAGTGTGTGTTGTCCACCAAGTCCACCAGCATCAGAATGTGATCAGCCACTGAGAGCACGTGAAGCCCCACTGGGGATGAGCTGTGCTTCCCCTGGACACGGCGTGCCCCCAGACAGCGGGGGTGGAGCCCACAAGGTCAAAATTCAGGCTGCTGGAGCTGTGAACTTGTGGACTCACTGGGAAACCTGCTATTAATTCCCACCTTGGACCTGCTGGCCCCTTTTGAAAAATGTTGCTCTGTTGCTCAGCTTGGGCTGACTCCAGGAGCACGCCGATGCCCAGAGGAATTCTGCACTGCCGGGGCTGATGGCTGTGCAACGTTCCATCACCATGCTGTCAGCTTTGGGGGCTTGGAGCTGGATCATTTTTAAGGCCCCTTCCAACCCAAGCCTTTCTATGGTTCTATGTTTTTTTCCAGAAGATTTTCTCATTGAGAAAAGAGCCGTAGCTGCCTGGTTTGCATTTGAGAGGGCCAGCAGCTATGGAGCTGTTGATCTTCCTTCCCTAAATACATTGTTCTTGTGATTTAAATGAAGGATGTGAGCTGCATTTGAAAGATTTCTCTACTTCTGCACTGTGTCAAAGCTTGCCCTCATACATCAGTGAATATTAAATCATCATGTTCTCATTTATATGTAAACTTCAAGATGCTGATGGAGTCAAGTACTGTTATGTGTTTGTGTTTGAGGATCTAATTTTGCACTGTGTATTATTTTACAGTTATCAGGCTGGGTTCTGTAGACTTGATTCTACTGCCATTAGAAGGGTGCAGTGGAAGGACAATGGATTTTGCTGTTGTTTGATGAGTGGAATGAAAATGTCCTGCCCAAACCAAAGCTGCATATGGTCTCCAACCATTTGTAAACATTTGCCTTGTTTACTTCCAAAAACAATGCAATCCTTTTTTTTATAAAGGAAATTCTTTCAGAACAAAAACCAAGAAGCATTTTTGCTCAAATGTTGGTTTTGAAATCAGCTGAGCTTTGTTTCCAAACAAGAAAAACCTGTAGGTAATTTGACTTAAAATTAACAAGCAATAGACCTGGTTTTTTGATCAGAAACATTTTCCCATGGGTGACTGTGCCATACAGGCAAGCTGTGGATTTGTCCTCAAGTCTGCTCTTGTACAAGCAGTAACCATCCATCCTACTCACAGGGGTGAGCCAAATCAGCTGAAGACTTGTGCACACTGGTGTTTAAAATGCAGACTTTCCCCATATTTTGGTGGTTCAAGAAATCTGGGAAGTTTCATTTCTCTGCCCAGGAGCAGAAAGCAGAGCTGGGGGGGAACTGCCACAGCTCAGTCTGCTTGTGGATATACACTAAATATGAGGCACATCCCTGACCAAGACACTTTGTACCCACCAGAAGCAGCACAAAGTGGCTGAAAACCTTTGGCTGAGGTCTGGAGTCTGGCTGAGCTGCAGGCAGATTCATCTCTTTCCCCCACTGTATCGAACACACTGATTTTTTTTCCAAATTTTATATGGCAGAGCTACAGATTTTCTGCTACCATTTATTTCTGTCAGTGTCTTTGTGCTGGAATTAGTGCCTGATACATGGGGTGGGAACTGACCCACACAAAGGAAAGCTATTGAGTATCTTCAGAGATCAAATCCCAAAAGCTCTTGGCATTCTGGTTTAAGGTGCTGCAAAATTGTTGTGGTTCCATTTTGCCATTTGGAGAAAAATGTGTGACTGCAGAATTAACAGCTCTTGCAATCAAATTGTCAGAGGGGCAGAGCCCACATTGCTGGTGCATCTTCACCATCAGCATCTCAGTCCTTGATGTCATAACATCAAGGAGCAGGCCAGGAGTTGCGGGTCATTTATGTCCCTGGGACTGCCTTGAATAATAAATCTGGGTGTCTTCCAACACCTGCATGGGTGAGAAGTCAGGGACTAGGAGCTTCTTTCCCTGCCTGAAAGGGAGCCTACATGGATTTAAAGATGGAAGGTTAATTTTGTAATACCTTCCACATTCCAGTGATGGATTTCGATTTAATCTCATTTTTCAACTGAGGTGGAAAGCCTTTCTCTTCAGGTAAATCCACTCCAGTTTGCCTGATTTTAATACCTTTAATTTATCAGCTGTAGTCTTGGACCTAAATCACACTGTAGTTTCTCTACGGTCTAGGCAAAATTGAAATGTTGAAAGTTTGCTGAATGTTGTCTTTAAAAAGAAAAGAATTTAGGCCCTGCTTAGTATATTTAGGGTTTGGATGTACAAAATAACGGCATAAATCATAATTCTTTGTTATTCTGTAAGACAACACGCCCTTGGCTTGTCTGGCATGGGAGACTCCCACCTCTTTCTGGGTTGCTTGCTTTGGGGCAGCTGGAAGATGTGAGCGCCTGCCATGCAGAGTGAGTGTGAATAACATCCACAATGCCTTTGTGAGTCATTCCAGCCTTCTTCTCTTTCCCTTCCTGCATCCCAGAAAAATGGGAGAAGGCTGGGTTCCCACCAGACAAGCACCAGCCAGTGCAGGAGCAGGTAGACAAGCCCAGCGTGCCCTCAGGTGTGTGTGCAGCAGGTTAGGGAATGGCACCTGCTGAAATCGAGCTCAGGGAAGAGGGAAAAGATCTGGAGAGCTCAAGGCAAGGCCTGGGATTCCCCATCCAGAAGTGGTTAGCAAAAAAAAAATGTAATTGCAAGCTGAAACCCTCTTGGTTTTGCTGCTGTTTATAGCAGCCTTAGTTATGGATGTTTGTTTTAAGATGCTGTCCCTGTGGCAGGGAACAATTAATCCATTCCAATTGCTGAGGATAAGGAGCTGCTTTGAGAGCCAGCCACGCTGGGCAATCACCACAGGCTCTCTGGGGTTGCTGGAGGAGCATCTCCAGCCCCAGCCAAGCCAGTTATCCTGGATCTTTACTCCTGCTGGGACGAGCCTCGAGCACTGCAATGCACTGCCATACAGTGTAACACATGGAGAAAGTTGCTTTGATGTTCTTATTTTGGTGAATTAAACACCACACAGGCACAACTAGTGATTGTCTTTTTTCATGGAATCATAGAATCATGGAGGAATTATGCTGGAAGGGACCTGAAAGACCACCTAATTCCAACCTCCTCCCATGAGACACCAGCACTTTCCATTTGATCAGGTCTCTCAGAGCCCCATGGACCTTTTTCCTTGATGGGTTCTTGGGATCTCCAGGTGAAGAAACATCCTACCTCGGCCTCCCCCACCTTGCATGCTCCTTCCACATCACCTTCCATGGCTGAGTGCAGTATCCTTCCTGCCAGAGCATCAGTGGAAGCCCTGTGTGATCCTCAAAAGGACTGTGCTCTCTGCTGTCCTTGCAAATGTGGAGCATTCAACTCTAAGACTCTCTGTAAAGCTTTAATTACAGAAAAATGGTGTTTCTCCAATAGACTGTCCCAGAGGAAAATAGAGCTGACAAGTTATTTTCCTTGTCTAGTGGTCTAGGACTGCTTGCCATAAACAGATGTGCACAGCAGATTCTGCACCAGCACTTACAGATTAACTTGCATTAGGGACTTCAGGCTTTATCTTGTACCTTGTTGCAACTTTTTGAGCTGGTTGTTGCTAAATTGAAAGCCAAACATAAGACACATTACTGTATCTGTGAGCACTACTTAATGCAGTGAGTGTAACTGTGTCCAGAAAAACAATTATAAAAGAGATTTTTATTTAGACTCAACCCTGTTTTCTATGTGTACTCAGCAAAATTTACCTGCTACCTGAAAAGTGTGAGGTGTTGAAGAAACACAAATGCTTGTTGTCTCTTGCTGGGCATGTTACAGAAGAGTTTTATCTGAAAATTTAAAACATAACAATTAGAAAGCTTAAAAAAGGCATGTTCCTTTGGAACCAGTGCTTGAGCCTCAGCTCAGACACAGCTGGAATCCATAAGGCTGAGCTAGAAGCTAAAAATGACACATTTAGGGTTGTTTAATGCCATCAGCTTCCAAACTCACCCTAAAGCAGCTGGGCATTTCCCTGCTGGTCCCACACGTGCCCTTCAACACTTCAGAAAACTGCTGGTTTCAAACAGAAGAACTTTTAATTCAAGAATGTCCCTCGTGGTGTCTTCACTGGGGCAAAGCTAAGAGAGACTGACAGCTTTCTGCTGTGTGGCTGGATGGGTGTAGGAGATGATCTTGGAAATTAAATCAGCTCCCCAGATCTAAGACTGCTCTGCAGTTCAGCTGAGCCAGGCAGGAATCCATGCAGGACATGTTTTTTTCCTCTTTTCCTCTACAAGACAAGCCTTTCTCCTTTGTGTCAAAGTCATTTCTTACATTCAGCTGCTTTTCTCCCTTTTCCATGTGTCCTGCCTTCCTCAGGAAAGAAGTGCCCACAGTAACACAGCTCTGCCATCATGGATAGAAAATGACTGGGAGACTCTTGGTCTCTTTCTATCAGATTAATTTTTCTCCTTCCATTCTCCTTCTGCACCTCAAATCCTGGAATCATTTTGGGCCCCTCATGACAAGAAGGACATTGAGAGGCTGGAGTGTGTCCAGAGAAGGGCACGGAGCTGGGAAGGGGCTGGAGCAGCAGGAGAGGCTGAGGAAGCTTGGGGGGCTCATCCTGGAGAAAAGGAGGCTCCGGGGGGACCTTCTGGCTCTGCAAGTCCCTGCCAGGAGGGGGGAGCTGG
>JAWWEE010000159.1:31784613-31832033 GCA_035221455.1 Xenops minutus
CTGGATCCCTGGAAGTGTCCAAGGCCAGGCTGGATGGGGCTTGGAGCAACCTGGGCTGGTGGAAGGTGTCCCTGCCTATGGCAGGGGGTGGGATAAGATGAGCTTTAAGGTCCCTTTCCATCTCAAACCATTCTACAATTCTATGATCCAAGAAAGCCCAAACACAAGAGCAGTAAAGAGTGATCTACATTACATTCTACAGAACAACATGTGTTAAGGAAAGGAGGATTTTTAACCATTTATTTGATCACCCACAAGAGTATCTGAAGAACTAGAGAACAGTTATAAATACAATAATCAAAAAAATAATTTAGAAGCAAAACTGTTTGAGGGACTAGTTGCAAATGGCATTTGATGGCTCCTGTTATTTAAACTGTAGTACAGGCATAAGGATAGGACATGAAACTTCAGGTGGGTATTCAGGGACAACATCTGTTGCTGAAGCAGTGAATGCACTATAACTGCCTCATTCTCTTCCCCCTGGAATCCCAGGGCAGACCTATGACTCACTAATGGATTATTATTTATTGGTTTATGTTTCATTAACTGAAATGGTCTGAACATTGCACAGGGCTGGAAAATATACCAGGCACTGTAACACAGGAAAACTAACATTAGTTTCTGATTCTGCAACTGAGCTGGTAATGGATTTTGCATAAATAATTTAAATTTCTGGCTTGTTTATACTGAAAGTGACAGGTTTTTTTAAAACAAAATGTTTTGATATCCAATAATAAACACCCTGCATAGGAAGTAAACAGTTATTATTGTATTATCATATCAAGGGTCTGTTTCATTTACGTGCTACAAATGTTATATAGAGGAGTAATAACAACCCATACAAAACCCTGAAAAGTTGATCCATAAGTGCTATGAAACACCTGAGCATTAAAAGAACAAATTTCCTTAGAACAGCTGAGCTTTGTGCTAGTAGAGGTCAAAAAAAAGAAATAAATTTAAGCTTTAAATCTTATAAAATGGTAATTGTGCATAGAGAACAAACCAGGCCTTGCACATTGCACGGCCATGGTTTTAGCACTTAACCATAACTGTATATTGCACATATGTGTTTTTCATTATGGCTAATGTCTTGTTAAACATGAGCAGACCCAAATGCACACATGCATTACATTACAGCTGTACAAGGGAAGTCTTCCCACAGCAAGCACCACTTCCCAAATCCCCAGTAATGACTGTTCCAAAGAGCACTTGCTTGGAGCACCCTCCATGTGCTTTATGGGACATGCATTGAAAGTCTGGGATCAAATACTGCTGATTTTCTACTTGTGAGTACAAAAGAGCATTAGCAAGTACAGATCATAGGGCAGTGCAATCCCAGAACCCACTGGATGTAAATCAGGTGTCCCTAAGGAAAAATGCTTGTCCTGACTGGCCAAAAAAAGGATGAACTGATTTTAAATAGTACAACAGTAATTAGCAAGGCTAACAAGGGTGTCCGTGTGGGATATCGCAGGAAAGCATTTTATGGAGTGGAGATAAAAAAAGGACAGTGGAGCTCTGCAAACTCAGGACAGTGCAAAGATCCATGGTGGTAGTGGGATGTAAAGCAGAATTCAAGAGCTAATATCACATGAAAGAGTGGGGGAACTAAGTATTCTTTCCCTTGAATATTTAGATTTTGCTGCTGTTAGTGTTTATGGTCAACCCAGTTGATGCTGTCCAGAGAGCTGGTGGATGCCCCATCCTCAGAAGTGTTCAAGGCCAGGTTGGCCAGGTCTCTGAACAACTTGTTCTAGTGGAAGGTGTCCCTGCCCATGGCAGGGAAGTTGGAGCTGGATGAGCTTTAAGGCCCCTTCCAACCCAAACCATTCTGTGATTCTGTGTTTGGCTCTTTCAAGGTCAGGCCAGACTTGCAATGCAAGTGTAATTTGAGACACCAGGACATCTGCTATGGGGTATTTCCAGACCATCCTGGAACAAGAAATATCCTAATCATGCGAGAAAACTGATTCTCACAAGAACTTCAAGCAAAAATTGCAAATAAGCTTAGATAAGCATGATAGCTACAGCTCAGATAAGAAAGCCAGGTCCCCACTGCATCACCTGGCATCATTCCACTGAAGTAAATGGAGTTCTGCTGATCTGGCTCTGGATCTGGGAAGGGCTGCCAACAGCCAAGCTGATGTGAAATATCACTGTTAGAAAGGATGGGGAAAAAAAAATCTGTTAGATAGTATCAAAAATTGGGCGTTTGGGAGTTCTCAACCTTGTAAAATCCATGAGGTAATTCAAAGGGAATCACTGCCCATGTTCCTGGGACACAGGGAAGGGAAGTGACCTTCCAGGTGCTCTCCTGTCCAAAGTCCTCAGCCAGGACACCTCACCTGGATGGGCTGAAGGGCTCCTCCTGCTCTCCCAGCCCACCCTGCTTTGCAACCACTCCCACCCTCCAAAAACACGAGTGGAAGAAACGGTGTGGGCAAAATTGTAAAGAACTGAAGCTTCAGCAAAGGATCCCAAGAAATCTGGGGTGGAATGTTGTCATCAGAACTGTTGGTAAATGCAGCGGAGGCTCTGCCTGGTTTGAGACTGAGGAGTTTGACAATGTCCTTGAAAAAGAGACCAAATATTTTTAATTTCAGGATGCAGCATCATCCCCAGTATAAGCTTTGCTGGGAAAAGGGCAAATTTCTTAAGCAAAATATTTGGTTATGTAATTTTTTCTTAAATCCTTATTGTTATGAAGCCAGAAGGAGTTATTCCAGTGGCTTTCAGATTGGCCTTGCTTCTGAGCTTGAAGCACATTGCCCTCTGAAAATCAGAGCCAGATTTGGGGAGAAGGAACTAAAAAATATCTGAATTTCTCAAAAATCCTCCCTGTCGTTTCATTTTAATCCCAGATAGTTTATCGTATTTCAACAATTCTTTGTATTTGATAGCAAATCTTTTCCCAGATGTCTGTGCCCACATTCCCATTAGATCTACACCTCATCCCTTTGACATGATTACTGTTTCTGGTCGAGTCTGCAGCAAATCGGAGCTGGTCCTGAGCAGCTCATGCTGTTAGCCTGATGAAATCAAGCAAAAATGTAGCCCTTGTTTACTGAGGAAACAAAGCTGCTTCCATAAATAAGCAGAAGGCACAAAAGAGAAGCAAAGATGAAATAGCACTCTGAGGGAGGCATTTCAATCATTTCAGAAGGATTTCAATGCAGAAAGGCAACAGGAAAAGAGATTCCTTCTCTAAAATGGCAAACCTTATATTTTTAGTACTCTGACAAAATTTCAAATCCCACTGGAGGAAGGAATATTAGAGGCAACCTCAGCTTTTGACCACGATAAGGAGCCAGCCTCCTTTCTGTGGGTATGGAATTGTTCCCAAAGGAATTCTATTTTAAAATAGGGTGGAAAAGGACACACACATTTCTGGGGCAAGAACTCGCTGCAGAAACTGCTCCCCCCTCTGTGTCTCTGTACAACACCAACACTCAGCCATCCCTGAGTGGCACAGAGACACGGCACCTTGTTGAGTGTCATTGCCAGGTGACATCAGGTTGTCCAGCAGGACCAGGTGACAAAGAGAGATGGGACAATCAGCTGCCACCCGGGGTAAAAGGTTCCTCTGCCCCATCATATGCACCTGAGGCTGCACCTGCTCTGCTGTGACTCCTCTTACAGGGCTCCCAGAGAGCACTCAAATGACCTGTCAGACCTCTCTTTTCTCCTCTGGGGATGATTAAAAAGAAGAAGAAGGGGAAAAAAAAATCACCAAGACACGATAAAGCACAAGAAAACAAATGCTAAAAATACTTCAGAATGGTCCTCAGGAGTTCTGCACTTGGCTGCTACCTCTGACATCACCTCCTACACAATCCTGGGAGGTCGCTCAGCCCACACAGCCCTCTATTCTTTTCTTTGATTAGCCAGGATGCAATTTTCCTAATTCTGTTATGAGCACTTTGCAAAAGTGATGGAAAATAGCGCTGGGATGTGATGCTGGAGGTGCAAGTAACTCCTGTTTTCCTATGGCTCCTTTTTTTAATTCCCTTCTCATCAGCACCTTGCACACCTTTCCATCAGGAGCCACATCCTGACATGAACCAGACCACAGCCACCCCTTCCAGTCACATCCTCGCTGCAGTTTGATCAGTGAAACACAGGAATGCTTTCATGTCTCTCCAAGCTGACTGGTGCTAAAAAAAATGAAGGGCTGTATTTTCAGTACCCGGAGGAAAGAGATATTTGCAAAGAAAATCACATCAACAGAGCAGTCCAGGCGAAAATTCTCAATTTATGTGACTAGAGCCCACAGGTATAACCATGTTGGTGTTTGTCAGGGACTGGATCTCCTATCCAGGTTGGAGAAATCAACTCCTGGGCACCCAGTTGATTTCTATGACAAAAATCATCAGGGCTCCTTAGTTAAGAAAGATTAAATTTCATTGAGAATATTGTTACAGGTCTCACTTTAATACCATTTGCAAACATTCCCATAAAATCCCCAGCCTTTAGGCAAATCTTGCTCATAATCCCATATCACTGATTAGTTTAAGCAAGCTCCAAATGGCAAGCTGTCCAGCTCCCTTGTTAATGCAGGCATCTCCTCTCATCTGCTGTCTCTTTGGAATAACAATGAAGGCAGCATCCTTAGGCCTGCCAAATGCTCTTTAAGCTTATGAAATACAAGCTTTATGTCAAAAAATAGGCTTTCTGGAGAAGCAGAGCTCAGTAGTCTGACAAAAACAGAAGAGAATTGCAGCACAGCTAGAAAAATTGCAGCTTAGTCCCAAAATTTGGTTCTAATTTCCCTTTTTGAAGGTTTTGGAAGGCGAATTTTTGCTGAGGCGTGGCATAGCCAGAGAATTGATTGTGAGTTTTAAACTCTGACCAGAAACTCCAAACAGTTATGAACCAGGCTGTCAAAATTCAGGTCCTCAACATCCTTATCCATTGCTGTCATCAAGGAGAAAGTCTCCTTAATGACCTGTCGAGGTCTTGGCAAGGAAGCTGGGCTGGGTATGTTGTTGATCCCCATTTCCTAGCTGGATCCATCATCCCTAAGGACATCAGAAACAGCCCCAAAAGCAGAGGGAAGTGAAGGGATACCAAGTCCTCTGGCAGCTGTCAGGGAAGGCCATAGCTCCATTTACTGCCATTATCCAGATGCATCCCAGAGGGGCCCATCCCTGCCTGGCTCCCAAGTGACAAGGGTTTTATTACTCTTCCAGGCTCCATCCGTGACCATTATTGCAACCAAATAAAATGTAATCACATTTACATAGGATTTTCAACCATCAGTAAGAAACCCTTCAGTCTTCACTCACAGACATCAGCTTCCTCCCAGTCTCCCATCCCACTCTCCAGCCCACAGCTGACTGGCATATCCTGCCCTTTGTCTCCAGCCATTCACAGGGAAACTTCAAAGAAATCCTTCTTAAAAGCTCCTCCTGACCATCCTGCCCTGCTGCTCTCCCAGGGGGGGCACAGGATGACAGCAATTGGAGGTTTGCTTCCTTTGTACTGGATTGCTGATCACCTCAGCATCATTAATCACCAGCTTAGGTACCACGAGGCACTGGGCTAGCACAGCACAGATTGAGGATTTGTGGCTCCTGTCAGAGGTACAAATATTGCAGAAGGAATTACAGCAGCTCCAGGGTAATCACAAGCCTTTCTTTGGATGCTGAAAGCATTTATAGGCTTCTCCCTCCAGAGCAGTGTTAGGAATGGCCGTGCATAGTTAGGCTAATGCTTGGGAAGAATCCAATACCTGCTAAAGGCCTGAGTTAAGGATGGATGAAGAGGTCCTGTCTACAAGCTTTGTGCCATGAGACATGGCCTGAATCACATGCATGCATTGCTTTTACTCCTTCCTCTCTCTCCTTGTGTAGATCTTCTCCTTAGGAAGAGCAAACCAAAAGTATTTATTTAAATCCTGACACTTAAGGAACTCTTTACTGCAACAAAGCGGATTTGGGGCACTTGAGCAGTTTGAACAATTTTTCAATGACCTTTTTACCTGTCCCCCCTGCCCAGGTCCCTGCAAGGTGTTGCCATGGGTGGTCACTGCCCTGCATCCCATCCATCCCCACCAGAGAGGCTGAGGTTGCACACAGAGGTAGCTCTGCCTTCACAGTTTGGTTTCTCAAGTGGGGAATGTTCTCTTTCATAAACAGCCTTGTCGTTTTGCTGACCTTTCCATGCACTGCACTCATAGAGCTCATGTTCACTAACCCCTGCAGAAGACCAGGCAATAAAGCCTTATTTTCTCAGGAAATGTGTATCTTAATGAAAACGCTGTGGTTTGTCGTTTTACACCGCACTGAGAGTACCCAGATCAAAGAATTAACACAAGATTCAAGATCAGATCTTGCTTTGTAAGCAAGAGATGTAGTCTTTGTCTTTGATATGCAAACAAACAATCATTAAATAAATTTGATGATAGCATCAAGCCAGTAAGAGGCTTCAAATACAAATTGAGCAATCACTAGATAGCTGGAGACAAGCCTTTTGATAAAGCAACGCTAAAAAGATAAATAAATCCCAATTTAAAACTTTGGAATTAATTCAAACAGAGATCAGAAAGTCTCAGTAGTTGTGTCTGTCAGTATTTTCTCTCCAGGCGGAGAAAAAATGGTTTCATTTTAAACAGAGGAAAAGAGTTGAAACAAGTGTTTGTGGTGGCCTAGACAGCACGTGCCAGCTTTCCTTTTTGTAACCCATTAACCTTTTAGAAGATATCTGTCAAATGCCTCAAGCTCAGCTGATGTAGATACTTAGAAAATAGGATTTATTGTAGGAAAAATAAAAATATGACTACTGCTGAGTGGCTGCAGCATGTAAGGAGAAAAATTTCTCTATCAGTGAGTGAATAAAACTTCCTTTGAGCTCCGAGTTAGCTCTGCTTTTCCATTTTGGAATGTTACCATTGGCCATGGATGAAAGCAAGATTGCTGAAGTACTTATACAAGTAACTAATTGCAGCCTGCTGGTGCCAGGGATGCCTTCTCCTGAATGCCTCCCATCCAAAGCACCCTTGTGGCACAGCTGCAGCAGGTCCCAGTGACCCCCAGAGCTGCTCCCCGAGCACAAAATCATCATGCCCCTACTAGAAGGGTTTGCACCCCAAAGCTGGGAGCCCCCAGAGAGCACAAGGAGCTTCTGAAAGACCTCCAGAAAGGGATAACCACCTGGGAAGCCATCAAGTTAAAACCTGGTCCCACTATTGATGTTACTAATGAGTTTGCAAACCCTCCAGCTCCCAAAAACATCTGGCAGGTCTTCAGATTCAGGACTGGGAGGCAGAGCTGAGCTTTCCCCCCAGGCTGTACCAGTCAAGGGATGTGCCAGGCTGTTGTTCTCTTTATTCAGCTTTGCCCAGCCAGCTGCAGGTACAAGGCTTAGCAAGTTAAGAGAGCAAGAGGGGCACCTCACACCCACTCGAGGGAGGATTTTTTTCAGGGCAGTTACAACAAATCCAAAGAGTTTTAGATTAAGTCTCAGGAATAAGAGTGTTCAGACCACTGCAGCCACACAAGCTGGCATGCAGTGGAGGCTGTAATCTATGGGGTTTTTTTATTTGTAAAGACACAAATGAGCTGTTATTGTTTCAAAAGGGAGATAGGGAGAAAAGGGAGACTGTCACCATGATGTGGTAACCCATTCTGCTCTGAGATTTTTATATGCAAAAGCCACCAGAGCTCAGAGGATGATTTGCAAGAAGTCTATACCTGCCTCTGTGGCCAGAGCCTGCACAGAACAGAGCAGAAAAGGCGAGTTCATCCCAGGCCAGTGGTGACAGAATGCACAGTTATTCCCCCAGTTCAAGGCAGTGGGAGGCTGGGGTGTTACAGACTTCAAGGACAAACAGAAGCAAAGTGCTGTGACAGAAAGGGATGGCTGCTCTAACCCCCCCTCCAACAGCAAGCACTGCAGGAACCAGTGAGTGCTGTTTTCCCTGGGAAGACTGAGGTAGCAGTATTTCTTTTTAATACAGCCCTTTATAGCATGCAGTGTTTAGAAGGCTCAATTGCTCCTTCTGCACAGCTGGAGAGAAAAACACCCACTGGCTCAGGGATACGTGTTGTGAGTGGCCCATGAGCAGCAGTCAAAACCCTGGGCTTTGCCACCACTTGGTGTTTAATGAGCTTTAGAAAAATATCAGTGGCAAAGCCAAGGCAGATAATTCATCAAACTCAACTGCAGCCAAATATATATTCACACACTTAGTGCAATACATTATGGGAAAGGCTACATACTCCTTTTAATGTCCATATCATCACCAGTCCAGAATTAATGTTCATGCCAACAGCATTAATTACCCTCACTTTGATTTCTCCCAGGGATATGGCTCCAGCAGCACCGAAGCCCTGCAGTCCTTTCTCACAGCACACTTTTCCTGAGCCCAGGGAAAACTGTGCTAATCAATATTGATTGATCACTGCATTCAGTCCCACTGCAGCTTCTAAATCAGGAAAAGCACTTCATCAGATAATGCACGTGTTTAAATTGACCAAAGAAGAGGCAGCTACACGTTGCCTTTAGAGTCTGGACATGCAAGAGTGCACCAACGACTCCTGAAATAGATGGAAATAATGAAATGCCTAAACACACAATGCAGACAGGAGTGCTGACACAGATTTGACATTGCTGGCTGAACAGAAAGCTGAGGAGCAGGGATTAAACTCCCTCAAATGGATGGAGTCCTGCCTGCCTCACCATCCATGGCCAGGAGCCAACTCCCAGCTGTGGCTACAGGAGCATGGCTGGACTTCTGGAAGAAGAGGCAGCAGATTTGTCTTCTTGACCTGTTAATTATCACAGGGGTGATGTGGTTTAAAGTCCCTTTTTGCTTGAGACATGGCATAAAGCCCTCATTTCCCACCTCCCACGAAAGGTCCCTAAACAAATAAGCCATGGGGATGCTCTAAACCTACATGTCTGGATAAACATTTCAGGTGGAACACGTGGGAACACACCAGGTCTCTGAATCCCACCAGGATTTCAGACACTCCCATATCTGTTCAATAGTGCTGCAGCTTAACAAGGGAAACTTGGGAACAAGGAAGAGTTTCATCACAGAATTGAAGGCAACCACAGGTGAGGAGACAGGAATTAAGGGTAGCAGGACCCACAGTCATTGCCTTGTGGGCACATGACTTCAGGTGGCAGTGACACCTCAAGAATAAAATCTGAATTCCCCAGACACGGACAAACCTGTACATGCATTGCATTTAGACTAAAATATTTATTTCCATTGGTTTTCATTAAAAACCAGCCTCAGAAACCTACCCAACCTTTAAAAATTATGGGGAAACTTGTTCTCTGCAGACATAAAGACTTTCAGGCTCTGTTGTCAGGCAATTTTGAGAAAACATTAATTTCCAGCCATGCTGTCCCAAATTTTGCCATTGTGTATATTCAGGATGGTGGTCAAATGTGCTGAAAAGAGGAGTTTAAATTTATAACACCCATGTGCAACATGGGCTCATGAAGAACTACTAAATTGTTTCTCAGAAAAATAAATAGAGTTCCTAACAGCCATGCAAGGCCACACTTAAACTGGATTTTTATCAGCAAAATCTAAAATGGGCTAAAAAAAATAAAAAAATAAAAAAATGAGTCCTGCCTGTTTTCCCTGGGCAGTTGCCTCTATATTTGATTGTAACTTGGGAAAGATAAATAGCACTTACTTCATCAGGGAGCATCATTTTGTCTGGTCTGGCTGTTCTCAGCTGGTCTGCATCCATATATCTTCCCTGAAATCCGTGGAGCCCACCACTCCACAGTCCTGGGAGCTGCGCTCTCAAGGGCATAAACTTGACACCATATAAATATTATAAGCTTTTCTTACACTTTGTAGCTCAGAATTGATTCATTCTAGAGTACAGTTTCAGGGCTGAGTGTAACATAACTCATCTCCAACTGGCATTTTCTCTGTGAATAACACACCAAGCATCCCTACACCCAGTGATGAAGCCTCTAAGAAAATGATTGCATGTCTTTTTCTTGCTCGTGCCATCACAATCCTGCTTGTGATTTGCCCTCAGACTTTGTCCATTCCAAGAAAAGAGCTTTACCACTTCTTTGCCCTCTCCTCTCACTGCTGCCTTAGCTTTGTTTTCACCAGCAATTGCTGGAACCAAAAACTGGTGGATTAGCATATTAATACCTCTCTGGGCATAAGCATCAGCACCAGCAAGTCTGTGCATAATCTGAGCTTGGCTGAAAGTCTGGGCTTGACAAGAATATCATTTTGGATGCCCTAAAACAAAGGTCACCCTCTACAAGTCTCTAAAAGAGCTTCAGCACATGTTCTGCTGGAAGTTGTCCTTGGCTAAGAGCTGAGATTTCTCCAGCAAGTGTCCCGGTTTCAGAGTTTAATAACTCTTGGTTTTAACATATTATTTTCAAAGTGTCGCTCATCAAAACACTTTCGGTTTCTTTCTTTCATTGTACTAAAGAATCATTCTGTGTGGAGACAACCCCTAGAATTGTTTTCTTCCCATTCTTGCCTAATTTTCTCAGCTGATTTCTTCCAAATCTCCCTGAATCCTCTACTGCAACACAGATTAGCACATATGGATTTAGTGCAGGGTTGTGCAAGTCTTCCCCACACGCCATTCACAGAATATTTCACTGCACTTGGTAGCTCATCTCTCTGTGACAGAGCTCCTCTCACAGAGGTGTAGCAATCACACCAAAGCAGAACAACTCTAACAACTTCTTAGAAATGTTACACTTTTGCATCACTAATGTCATGATCAAAACTCCTTTCACACGGGATTTTGGGCCTGAGTGTTCTCCAAGAAGCAGTGGAATAACTGTGATCCTTCCCCACAGACTTCACAAGAGGGACCCTCTAAGAAGTCATCTGCATCTCCTCTTCCCATCCCCTTTCAGTCCTACCCTTCCCCTTTCTCTGAAGTAGCTTCCTCTTAACTGGGAATTTCTCCCTGACCTTTCAGAGACTGTTTTTGGCATCTCCTCTTGTCATGTGGGTCTGCATGGAAGGAAACCCTCCCTCCCAGGGGAGTCCTTGGCCCACAAGGAGACACCTCCCTTCCTGCTCTTCGTGGGGCTGGACACACCCCAGGACAGGACCCCCTAACACCAAGCACCACAAGGCACTCATTCCACCATCTGCCCCCTCATGAATGTTTTTCTTGTCTTTATCAAGGAAGAAGGGAAAGAGAAATGAGAGTTCCTCCTCCATCTTCAGGGATGATGAAAACTTCAAACATACTGATAAATAGCAAAGGTCAGCCTGCTTTTTAAAATGTCATTTTTAAGGCTTTAAATGAGGTGTGAATTGTGGAAGTTCATCTATAGATGTATGTCCAAGTCCCTGTTCTATAGCTATGTATATCATAAGGGTCATAGCCTGCAGAATATTTTTTTTTCAGAGTTTGGCTTTGCTTCCTCCTAAGGGATCAATAAAGTAACTCAGATTTCCTTTCTATTTTAACTGTGTTGCTGAGAGTATCTTATCCTAGGCAGTGAACTGCTGGCGTTACCTTTTTTATTGCCTATAACCTTTAAAAGAATAGATAATTCATATACCACCCAGAAAACAAGCAGTAATAAAATGCAATACCAGAAAAACAGCCCAGAATAAAACTTCGAGCAGAGTCTCCTTTTTCAAGGCTCTTCATGAACTTTCTTTTTTCTCCCTCTGCACCAGTAAGTTCAGAATGGGAACACACCATCTCAGATGATGGCTGGTGTGGGAGCACTACCACAGGAATTCAGTGACACCAGCTCAGTGCACAGAATTAGGGAGAATTTGGAGAAGTCAATGCAGTCTCTGCTCACAAAACAGCCTTGCAGTGCAGGTCCCACAGCCCTGACTTCAACAGAGAGGCTGCTGCAGGAATGCCTTGGTGGCGTTAATTTTCTTCCCTTCCTAGCTTGACTCTGAGCACAGACATCAGACAGCCTGAAAATAAAGGGAGAAAGGAGTGTCCCAAAGTAAGCCTACTACTGAAGCAGAAATTTGCTTTAATCCCATTCCCAAAGATGACTCATGTTCTTTAGCAGAACTTGAAAGTCAAGGTTCTACCCTTTAAAGTCTTCATCTTCTCACAGCATTAGTCTCAGTGATTTTCCATGTAAACATGGAAGTTTTAATGACATAATGGGTGCTTCTGCTGTTTCCACAAGAATTCCTTTATCCAGATGCAATGCTTAAAGGAAGGTGTTCTCATTCAAAGGCCAGATTGTTGAATAAGGTGACTTATTGCTCAGAACAAGTGAAGGAGCATGGCAGTATGTGTTAATTCAGTGTCATAATCCACAGCTCCAGGTAGGGCTTGAAATAATCCCTTAGCCCTGGCCAGATTTAGAAAACATGAGCAAGCTTGGTGCTTGATTTACACATACCTGTGCAAACCTGCAGCAGAAGCTCTGCTTATCACTAGTCTGAGACATTGACATCCCATTAGCACCAAGAACCACATTGCTAACCTACCCACTGCTAGAAAAAGTGAAAACCATGCACCCCCACGACTGATTTTGCTGCCTTATATATAGAAAGGAGGGTAAATGATGGTGGGAAATGGGGTGGAGGCTTCCCTGGAAAAGCTCTCACTGTGTCTATGTTTAGTGAAGAGCCTAGTGAGTCATATTAGGGCTTTAAGATGTAGGGGCTTATTCCCTTCCCTCCCCCTTTTTCTTAATTCTCGTGGTTTTTTATCTGGTTTGGGTTTTTTTCTAGAATGAATGGAAATAAAATAGCTCATATCAGGACATAACTACCTGCAATTCTCTGAGCAGCTCTGTTTTGTTGTTCTTACTGTGGCTCTTGCAGTACAAGAGGTAGGGAAAGTTCTAAATAGTCTGTAGCTACTTGTTTCTTTTAGATTTTTATTTTGTTTCTCCCAGGTATGTATTTTTCTTCAAAAAAATTGAAAGAGCTATTGTATACTTTTCCCATGCTGTTTACCTGCACTAAATAATAATAATAATTGAATTCATGTTCCAACCTCAATCAGATACAAACTTCCCAGAATTATTTTTCCTATAATACTTATCCCAGGGAAAGAAATCCTCTGGGAACACCTTGTTCAGAGCTGCTGGACCACCTCCTGCAGCTGCATTTTAGCTTAAGCTAATTAATATTTGCTCATATCTGTTATTTTGCTGCAATATGTATAAGCTAAATACCCATCAGGTAACACCTCCCATGAGGTGGCACTTGTTGGGATCTTAAAAAAGCCACTGATAAACCCAGGTGTGAAAAGGTTTTGCAAATGAAATCAGGCACAAGGTGCAAGTTAATGGGCTGTGGTGACCTAAACAGTAATTAAGGAAGAGAATAAGCAATGCATGTTCTCCTGAAGTCTGGTGACATTTCCTCAGCCTGTTGAGGTGACATATGGACACTGTGAGCCATCCCAAGGGGAAAAAGGCATTAAGTAAGGCAGGCTACCTCTAGGGAAAACCAGGGGAGCAAGCAGACAATGAAAAAAATCCTGAAATTTATTGAAGAATTCAAGGTAACCTTGCTTTATAACACAAATACTTGGTGCATGTTATTGGCTGTTCTGTTGCACAAAAAAAATGCACATTGGCATTGCTGTAGGCAGCTTAATGAAACTCCTCAGGGCCTGGCAGCATTAATAGCAGACAGAAAAGGGTGTCACAGCTTAAAATGAAATCTAATCCAGCCTGACATGGTACATTGTTTACCTCTGACCTCCCCACAGCCAAAATCTTTTTAAAGACAAGAAGAGGCTTTGGCTCATTAAGATGAGCAGCAGCAGACCAGCTTAAGCTGTTTTGCTTGAGAAAGTTGCTAAATGATTGTTGTCATGAAAGGGGGAGAAGAGAGAATCTGGGTGGCAGTGGGGAAGGTGAGGCTTACTTTTTAACAGAGGGGGTTCTCCCTTATTTTACTCTCAAAGTGAGCTGAGATTGTATCTGGCTGTTCTTGTCAGGTCTTAAATCCTTCTTTCTCCCTGGCAAAGCACAGACTGGCTTTAGTCTCCTCAGTTTTGGGTGCTGAGGGTGGTCCCACCTGACCTTGCACTGCAGGGTGTCCAGGTGAATGGAGGAGGAATGATCACACAGCTAGAAAAGTAATCCAAGGGGAACACTGGAATAGTCTCTGGTCAGTTTAGTCCAGGAAAAAGTCTGCAAGGACATATATTGACAAATATGCAAAAGCCAATAGTAAAAAGAAAGGGAATAAATACTTATGACTAGAGGAGAAAGCAATAAACATAAAGGATACAACAGTGGAGCCAAGAAAAGTTGTCCAATTAAAAGGGTATTTAATCACTAGAAGGAGTTTGTCCTTGAGGAGCCAGTGAGCATCAGCTGAGATGTGAGGCTGTTCCTCCTGGTGCACAGGGGAGACCAAGGCTCAGTGGGGTCAAGTCCATTCCTGCAAGGAAAAAGGGCATCCAAACCAAACAAAACCCACGAGTATCCCTGAAGGGGGTGATGGTTTGAACTCTGGCTCTACTAACTTAGCCCCTCAGCCAGCCCTTTGTAGGGTGCCTGAGCAACAGCCAAGAGAAAAATGTCCCAAAACTGGATCTTTAAGGTCCTTTCCAACCCAAATTATTCCAGGATTCCATGAACTTGGTCACATCCACATGCTCTGTTGTGTGCCCCTCCATCCCCTCCCCTCTGCTAATGAAATCCCTTACCCTGGAAAGCTGGAAGTGCTCAGGAAGTTTGATGCACCTGAATTACAACCCCTGACTGAAGTGGATGTGGTTCAGACAGCAGAGCTAAGAAATGTCAGGATTTAATGCTGCTCATTGTGGGCAGCTGCTAATTATTGGGTCAGGTGTTAGGGGGTTTTCCCCACTAAGTCTCTGTTTAATTCATGTAATTTAAAATGTGTTGTTACAGTGACAAGCATTAGACTGTTTCAGGAAGGAGTTGCTACCTGGCAGCCTGTCACAAAGAATAAGGCACTTGCTTGTAAAAATTCAGAAGAAAACATGTCTGAAGTATATTTTAGGAATTGAGAGCAGACTCTTGGTACTCGCTTCTTTTTGCCCCCTGAAAAATAAAGCCATGATAGAAATTTGCCACCTTTTTTAGTTTGGAAAATTTCAAAACCCTGGCTATAGTCCAAAGTGTTTGCTGGTGTAGGCTGTGGCTTGTAGCTTAATTCATAAACAAAAATCTGAAGAGTCTCCCAGGTGTAAAATTATATAGTTCAACACAGCAGGATTTGTTTCTGAATGCTCTGAGTGCATCAGAATGCCAAATAATGCTGATTTGGACTGTGTATGCAGATCATCTTGCTCCTTTTGACAGTCACCAAATACAAAATAAATAGCTGCTGATTTCACTGTTGTGCATATTCAGAACTTCAGTAACCAAGATGAAGAAAGTACATGAGATCTTTAGAAACTAGAATCACAGAAAGCACCTGATCCAAAAACACACACTCAAAGGAAATAGAGACTCTCCCAGAAGATTTCCACAACACTTGTGGCTCCTGTGAGTCTCTCTGCTAACTTCTTTACCACGTTATCCCACTCTCTGCAAACAAAGTACGTGTGTTAATTAAAAATATAAAGTGATAAATTTAAATATCAGCAGAGCTGTCCTCTTTATTTCAAAAGAAAGTGTCTGTACACTTGTATGCTACATATATCACCTTAGGAAAAAAGAAAACCAAACTGGTTTGTGTTGTGTGATATTGCTTGCTGGAAAAAATTCTCCTACTGCTTAATGAAAACTTCAGGAATGTGATTCCAAGAGGGCAGCTCGAGAGTTGTGTATGTTTAGTGGGTTTTTTTCTGATGGTTATGTTTGTGCTGAATTATACAGAGCATCCTGGCACAGGTATGATAATAGCTTAGCTAATTTAACGTAGAGCACTTATGAGGCTTTGAAAAAATTAGAATAATGACATAAGTGAGGCCTTTGTGCTGTCTGGATGATTTGCTGCTAGATAGAACCATCTCTCTATATCACAGGTGGCTTTTGGTGCCCACAGGCTGCTGCCAGCTCTTGGAAACCTCATTTATGCACCACCAATGGTAACATTAAGCCACTTATTCACCCTCAGCAGAGTTGGGAGATTTTCTGCTTCTCATATGGCAATGAGTTAGTTAGGGTGGGTAACCCACAATTTACATGCACAATTTCTCCTTGCCTTTTGTATCATGTGCTGAAATTAATCATTAATTTTCATTTGCAGCTGCCTCAACAAGTTAACAACATCACACATATTATAAACAGCACATTTCTTTGCATTAGATGGGCTCTGAATACCAATTTTTCATTAGTATAATTAACGAAACTCTACTGTACTTGGCAGCACATATCTGAAAATTATGTAGAAGTGAGTGTGCTGGTTAATTAATTTGCATTCTAGTGTGAAAGTTTTAAAATTATAGATGCATGAAACATCTGTATTTGCAACAAATGAAAGGCTAAAAAGAAGAGAAATGAAGTGTAGTGTGCAAATCCTATGAGGGATCTGATCTGAGTTGTGGCCACTGCAGCAAGCTTTTATCTAACAAAAACCATTTTTCCTACTATTTTCTGGAAATATGAATGGCTGTTCTTTTCTGCTGTGGCTCATAAAATACAACTTCATGTTGTCAGACTTGGCTACAGTTGGTTTTGACATGGATATCTTTACTCTATGGAAATTGTACAGTTTAGTCTCATCTAGGCTCTAGCTTTTATGTGAAGATTTTTCAGGAAGGGAATCTAAAGCCAGCTCAGCTCACAATTGTGACATTGTTCCTTTTAGGACAGGGGTCCAACCAGATGTGCTCTACTACAGCATAGGGCAGCCCTCCCCAAACCCTTCAGCTTCCCAATCCTCTTCCATCTGCCAACAAACTGCCTTTGCTTTTCCCTTTGACTCTCTCTGATTATTTGTGTTATCAAAACGAATATTTGAATGCAATTCTCACAATTTTTTGCCTTAAAATATCAATGGGAATCCTTTTGCCTGTTCGTGGCTGATTTCCCAGCACAAGCCTCCTGGCATCCACAGTTCTCCTTTAGCCTTTCCCCCCAAGGAGGTGTTTCTTTTCCACCAAAAGCCACAAGCGCCAGTAGGATGAGGAGTTCCAACTCTTTCCCTTTATTGCAACAAACCTTTTCAACATCAGTGTGATGGATCAATTCCATTATCCCCAAGGACAATGGGGAATGTGAAATTCAGGGGAACTTACATTAAACAATTTTGAAAAGTTTTCTCTGTAACAGGAGTTCTCTGATGCCATTCCAGTTTTTTTCTATATATTCCAAAGGGACAATATACGATCCACCAAAATGTGAATAATAAGTGAATCTCTTATGGCACAAATCAGGAAAACTTTGATCCACTGAGCTCTACAAGCATTTGCAGATGGTTACATCCTATTGATTTTTGGTTTTAATTAATGGTCTCAGAAAATAACCTACAAAGTGAACTTGGAGAGCAGGCTGGGGTCTCTAAATCCAGAGTTATATAAGGAGGAAATACCCTTAGTGGTCACAGAATTATTAGTGTGATAATTAAAAAACAATTAATAATCATGTTTTCATTTAGCTAATAACAATTTCAAAGTTCATTTTGGAGCTGGCTTGTTTTCCAAATTTTTTTTTACATTTTGGTATATGCTGGGTGCCTTTTTTGGGGTTGGTCTTGAATCATTCCAGGCTGAGAGCTATATGAAAGCTTTTATTCTTTCAAAAAGTAAAGCCTTGGTGCCATCTCCAAAAACCCATTGGTGGGAATAAGGAAACTGAAGTGTTTTGAGATGGTGTGATAAGTCCACAGACAAGGAGAGTTAATAGATGACTGAGAAGGGACATTATCAATGTCCATCAGTATCTGAAGGGAAGGTCAGAGGTTGGATCAGGCTCTGCTCAGAGGTGCCAAGCAATGGGACAAGAGGGAACATTCCATTCCAGTCTCACCCAGTCTGTGATTCTGTGAACGATGGGGAAAGAGAGTAAACTTGGAGTACAACATGTGTTGCCCTGAGAAGTGTGTGTGTGTCTGAGCTGTTGAGAAATTCCTCATGTATTTGTTGATGGTGACTGTTTGTATCACATTTAGATTGCACAAACCTCCTGCTTCAGGGCTCCCTTTGGTTACTCAGAGGAGGGAAAACAAACTTTCCTCCACTTGACTTTGGTTCTGAGAGGATGACGAAGAAGGAGACACTCTCCTTCCTCCGAGCCCCTGGAGAAGGGCCAGGAAGAGAGATACAAGCTGTGCTGGTGCTCCTCCTGACCCTGGAGAGTCCAGGTGGCTGGTGGATGTGTTGCTGCTGGTTGAATTGCTCGTCAGGAGCTCCGTGGCCCTTCCTTGCTCTGAGCTTTGCACGGTCACTGCGTTCAGCTGCGGCGAAGCTGCTCATCCGACAGCCCTTGGAGGGTCAGTGAACGCTTGGTCTGCTTTGGGTTTGGCATTCCCTGTGCACATGGATCATAATTGTTGAGCTTTATGAGTTCTTGGCACTCTCCAGAGAGCAAAGTCTCTGTTGGTAATTCTTCAGTGGAGCATAAAAAGATCTGTTTAAAGATCTGTTACGAAGCAAAAGTGTGTGTTTGTCCATTTTCACTTTATGGCCAACTGTGTGTAATAATACTTCAAGATGAAAGATGTTGACTTCACAGAAACAAACAAGCTGGAGCAATAAATGCATTAGTCAAGCACTTTGCTGAGGTGCATAAGGGTTTCTCTCATGCTAAATCTAATGCAGAAACTACACAGAGAGGGATTCTCCACTCGAGCTGAAGTTATCAAGAGCAAAATATTTCAATGAGACTAAAACTTTTCAGCATAAGTGCTTTGCTTCGCACGGTGAGGAAGGATAAGTGATGAAAAAAGAGATGTTTGCATTGAAATGGGGGAAATGCCATGATATTCTCTGGAATAAAGAGATAGAAATGGCATAGGGTAGGAAAGCCTGAACTTTGCAGCTGATTTCTAGTAGGGCTCAGAGACTGTGGGTGTCATTAAATATGCACTAGAGGCATTAAAAAAGGAAAATATGAGTGTGCAAAAAGTAACAAGGAACAATAAGGAGGTAGATAATGGGGATGGGCTGGAATCGTTAGTGAATGCAATTAAAGACTCTAAAGAAATGACATAGAAAGTAATGACATAGAATAAAATACAATTTCACCAGATGATGAGCAATAGGAAGTGTTTCCAGCATGAGAAGAATAAAACATCGATGAAGGAGACTGTGAGCTTTTTAAGGCAAAGACAATATATTCTAGACAATAGATCCATCTTCTGCAAGAATAAAAAAAATTAAGTAAATTCCCTGCTTCAATGTTCATAAAGGATATGGAACAGATGCCAAGAGCAGATGTACAGTTTCCAAAAGAAAAAAAAAGAGAAACATTGCAGAAAATCATTGCTGTAACAGCTGATCAAGAAATGAAACAACCTCAGCAGTGGGGAAGAAAGCCAAAATTAAACAAAGATTCATCTCACCGTTCAGAAGACAACCAAAAAGGAAATATGAGCCCGGGTCACAAATGTTAAAACAGGGAAGCAGGCATAGACTAAAGGGATATTAAATAGGGATATTAAACTCAATGCCCCGGAGCCTCATCTTTCAAATCAGAGGGAATGCAACAATGGAGCTTGATTTTGTGGTTTTCTTATAAAGGGCTTGAGGTGTTATGACAATACAAGGAGCAGTTTAAAAAGGAATCAAAAAAAAAAGGAGGAAAATAAGAATTTGGTTTTGTTTTATTTCCTCCAAAACATCCATTTTGTGGCTCATAATTTTCTGGGTAGTGTCTTCCCTGTACAACACTAGATGTGGATCAACTACATCACAAAATAATTGGTTTTTTTTTCCATTTTGGCACATTCCAGCCATTCAGTATTAAGTTTTCAAGATGAAGAAGGACATTTTTCCCTCGTGTTCTTGTGCTTCATAGGATTTATAACAATAAATATGAGCTGGTAGCTGAGGGGAATTCTGCTTTGTAAAGTGGCCATCACGAAAGTAAAGCATCGGAAACTAAAATTAAACTTGAGGTCTGGGCTGGTTTCCAGTGGTGGGATCCTATTACTGGCGATGAAAGGAAGGAAGCAGAGTAAATCAGAACAAAGTTATTCATGCAGCTAAAAACCAGAGCTGTGCAAAACCTTCTGGATTAACTGGGGGACAGTCTTAGCATTTTGATTTGGAGCACCAGCGAGTTAAGAAGAGAATTCATGTGAAGGTTCTGGGGAAAATGTTTTCCTGTCCAAAAAAACCCCACTCAAGCTAACAAGACTTTGCATTTCAACTGAGATTGGGCAGGCTTGGTTTGAATTTCCTTGGAAAGCAACCAGAATACTTCAAGGAGTTAAAGTAAATTCATAAACTTAGCAAGAGAAAAATAAGGTGCATTACGATATTTACAGGGGAAGAAATTACCAGCATGTGAAGTGACTTCTGAAATAATTGAAGGCATTAAATTTGCCTTCTGCAAAAATCCAAGCTGAAAACAGAATGTGGAGAAAACATTGTGCCTTTTGTGCCAGGTGAAAGCTCTGATGGCAATGAGTTACCACAGCTGTGAGAAGAGGTTTGGGCTGATAGAAGGATTTGAACACACGTTTATCACTTGCTTTTCCCCAGCTATAATTTTGCAGTCAGAAAAGCTTTGGGGCCACGTTCTGCAGCCATGCACCCTTCTTGTCCGGTGTGAGCAAAATTACTGACAGTTTTATTTGAATGGATACGTGGCACAGGTAAAACTCTCTGTATTGGTAAGGAACCTGGGAAGAAAGGAGCCTCAGGAGGTTTGGGACACTTGCACTGACTCCTGATGTTTCAGGTCATTTTGAAGAAACAGGAGATGTTTTTCCCAGTTTCAGAGACTGAGAAGCAGAAATCTTTTACTGCAAAGGAGTATCCACCCAGAGAAAGAATAACATCACGGCCACTTTAGTAAACAAGTTTTGAAAGAGAGTTGAGAGGGAATAAAAATAAGATTTAAGAGGGAGGGAGAGTTTCATCAAAGCGGGTTCTACGTGGGAGGAAGTCGTGTTGGTCTTTTTGCTCAAAGTGCAATAACTCCCTATCATTTCCTGCACTTTATTAATAACTGCTCTTCTGTTTAAAAATATTTTAATCCCTTTCGTAGCTGGAATGACTCACCAGCTCTTTTTTCATTGTTAAAGACGATTTCTTCCAGTCTCTCCATCACCAGAACAGTGTCCTCGGGGAGCAGCATGGTGCTAAACCAACAGCAAGTCCTATTTTATTCCCCCAGATCCAGCCTAATTATTCTCAATAAGTTTAACAGACAGCTAAACATCTGTGGTTATTGAAAAAAATAGAGCCAGAAAGCAACGCTGTACCCTGAGCTGTAAAAAGGCATGTGAATCTGTCAGAAGCAAGAGGACTCTTGCTGCATCACGTGGAGATGTGGTGCGATTTTATATTCCAGGAGTCACAATTTCGCTTGTTCTTGCTCTCAGCATTCATGAATAAATAATCTGGGGGAGGCTTCGTGCTTTTTTCCAGCAGGCCAGTGAGCAGGTGGTGCAGAGAGTCTCATGCCTGCCCTTCTGCTCTGCTCTGGTGAGATCCCACCTGGAGTTCTACGCCAGCTCTGGGGTCCCCAGCACAGGGAGGACATGGAGCTCTTGGAGCGAGTCCAAGGGAGGGGAAAGGCTGGAAGAATTGGGATTGTTCAGCGTGGAGAACAGAAGGCTTTGGGGTGACCTCATTGTGGCCTTCTAGGACCTGAAGGGAACCTTCAGGAAAGATGGAAGAGGCTGTTTGCAAGAGCCTGGACAAAGGGGGAATGGCTTCAAACTGACAGAGTGTGTCTTTAGATTGGATATTGGGAAGAAATTCTTCCCTGAGATGGTGCAAAGGCCCTGGCATGGGTTGTCTAGAGAAGCTGTGGCTGCCCCTGGATCCCTGGAAATGTCCAAGGCACGAGTGTTGGAGCAACCTGGTCCAGTGGAACGTGTCTCTGTCTACGATGACCTTTGATGTCCCTTCCAACCCAAACCATTCTGTGATTCTGTGGTAGATGGAGCCTAGCATGTTTGGTTAGGGAAGCACTTTGGTGACAAGGCATATTTTCCCCCTCAGGAGTTGGTACCACCACTGTTTTCCCCTCCCTTTGAGGGGCAGAAAGGACAGGCTGCTCTGCTGCACCCTCCCCCTGCCAAGGGAAAGGGAGTGCTCAGTCCTGCTCCGAGCCAAAAGCCTATAGTCAAGGGGGGGGGAAAGCTGGTTACGAATGGCTCTTCCCAGCAATGGAAAATGTTGCTTTCCCACAAGCTTTAATTCCTTTATTCTATTCTCTTCATTATCCCATGTCCCACTGCAGAGAGTGATGCAAAGTGGTGCTTGTCACATGCTGTTACCACAGATGATCAGACCACCAGATTTTCTCCTGCTGTGAGGTCTCTCAGCCAAGCCCAATGGAAACCAGAAATGTCATCGAGTCAAAGAGGTGGTGTAAGGACTCTGTTCTGACTGCTGTGTTTCAGCCAGAGAGGCTGGTTAAGTGTAAAAGGGTCAGTTTATCATGCTACAACAGACAGGAATATTTTAATTTAAAAGTAATTCTTTCTGTATCACACTGAAGTTATTTTCCCATTTGCTGCCCATGCCAGTGTTGTAAGCAGAGAAAATTAGGCTTAGGTGATGGTGGCTCTCCAGTTTTTTTTATTTGAAGTCTATGAGAGAGGAAAATGTGGTGAAGCCTCCATTTTTTGAGGTCTGTGTTTCAATACATCCAGACAATAACTCCCTCAGAGATAGGCCATGCTTCAAGTGTCTTTTATGAGCTGAAGACAGAATTATTGACTAGGTTTCTTTAGACTGTGTTGTGCAGGAGATCAAAGAAGGTGTTTGCAATTGTCTTCTAGGAACCTGACCAATGCCAGTGTCACAAACTCAACATTAACAACCATTGTTTGCCACCCAAGAAGTCACAAAGATGGCAAAAGAAAGTGACACAGAGAAAAAAAATTGAAATAATGGGGGTGAAAAAACCTGACAGCTTTCCAACTGCAAAATTTGTTTGAGAGTAATTATGAAGAATACTATGCATAGTTTATTCCATGCCAGATCTCCTGGTGAGCGTATAAACACATTCGTGCTGTTAATGTTTCCACTCAGAAGCAAATTGACATTGCACCATGTAGAAACTTGTCAATAGAGAGGTGGGGATGATGAAACTAAGGTCCTGCTGCAGTGGAGACACAATCCCACTACAAGCAGTGTGAGCCAAGCCCTGCAAGAAGGTGTTTGAAGAAGCTGATTGCCTCAAATTGCTTACTTGATTGTACATAGGAAGAAGAAACTGAGGATACCTATCTCCTACACAGAAACAAAGCACTGGATAAGCTTCTTCAGGGTATCAAACAATGGGAGTTTGCTTCAAAATGAAACATTCCTTCTATTCAAATCTAAATACAATGGACTTTATCTTTGATGGGCTCACTGGGGCCCTCGAATGTCAGATCTGTAACCCTGTGGAACATCTCCTCATCACTGTCTATTGTTTCCCACCCGAGGAAGATCTTCCATAGAAGCTGCATAAATAGCCCATTCATAAAAGTCATATTGTAAGGAGACAATAGCCCTGCAAGGCCAACATCATCCCTGGTGAAGTTAGCAGAGTTAAACATGCAAAGAATTTCCCTCTCCTCTCCTTCTCCAGTGCAGAATCCCAATAACCATCATCTCTACCTCGTGTCCACTTCCACCATCATTTCATAAAGACTAGGAAGTAAAGACCAAGAGCAAAGGCCTTTGCTACGCAGAGAGCTCCTCTGTTCATGGTGCAAACATGTTATGACAATGTGCAGTAAAACAGAGTCCATTATCTGGTCCTCTCCAAGAGGACTTCTCAAGAGATTCCTTCAATTTTTGAGCATTGGACAAGCCATTTTGTTATTCATGATCCTGTTTCACATTCTTTTCCTTCATCAAGCTGTTTTTCTCTATGTTGTACATGCCCAGAATGGAAGCAAATAGAGCACCTGGGCAGTGCTGAGGGGCTAAGGAATTTAAGCCAAGAGTGGGTTTCCTCGTGGCATTGCATGCATGGGAACTGACAGTGACATGTGCTTAGCCTTCCCCCTTCCACATGTACTACTTGTATTCTGCTTTGCTTAAAAACTGGGGAAACATTTCACTGATCATCACAAGGCCTGTTTTCAGCCTACATTCAGTCATGGGAAGAGTTTCTTTTGGTCCTAACTTGAAAAGACAGGTTTGTATTTAGATTATGGAGCATGTGGATGTAATTCATTTTCATATTCCCATATCTGCAGGTCCTTTGCCTCTTTCTTGGACATACAGTGTAGCATTTCTTTGTGCCACGTCACTGAGTGCATCGTGGAAGCCACAGTGGTGACTTCTTAAGGTCAGCAGCAGCCTGGCCTTTATACAAAGCAGAAATGTTCCTTCTACCTGATTAGGCACCACTGCAAGAGAGCAGTGGGAGGCCAAGGATTCTCTAGTTAGAGGGCTGATTAGCCTTCCTTAAAACAAACTTGAATTGAACCAAGGGGGAATGATCCAGAAAATAACAAAGTGCATCTAATTGGAGTGGAAGTGGAACAAACTGTGCTCTTCCTTTTTGGCTTCCTTTTGTATTTTAATAAAAAGTGATAAGCACTATGTCTGATATTATTAAAGAGCTTGAGTGGATGAGCCTCTTGTCTTGGGCCAGATATTGCTATCACTTACAGCAACATAAACAAGAGTCTTCCTTGGTATGGAGCCAAGGGGCAAAGGTCTCTCTTACATTGCATCGGTCCAAGTACGAGCCTCGAAAAGCCCAGGCTTTTTTTCAGCCTTTCCCATTGCTACCAGAACGTTTTGACCTCTCTGCTTAACCCCAAATTAAATTTGCCTTTGGTTTTCCTGGGCAGGAGGGTCAATTTACAAAACATTTGGAGCTGCTTGGTTCCCACCACTATAAAGTTCAGAGAAAGTCACCTCACAGCAGTACCAGGGCCCAGCTTTGTACGTCCCATCGTCACACGTGTACGCTGCACACCAGCTCTGGTAAGGACATTATTTACATGGGGTTTGGGACAGCTTCTTCTGCTCAGAGTACACTGAGGCTGAAGATGAATGCACAGGAAGTTCTATAGAACTCTCTAAGGAAGACCTGGAGTTGAAAAACCTCATCAGATGAAAATAGGAGTCATTGAAATGCTGTAATAGGAACATAATGAAAGCTGTAATATCAGTGCTGGATGTTGGTGAAATTATCTGGTTTTAATATCATGCTGTAGATTTCACTGGTGTCCTGTATCCCCTTATTCTGTGTGGAAGAGCTTAAAAGAAATAAAGATGTTGCTCCAGAGATGTGTGTGATCCGATAAAAATTGGTTCTCTCTTGCACCAATACCCCTTAACTACGAAACTAGGGACAAAGTATTCATTTCCAACTAAAAGAGGGTAGAAAGTTCTTTCCTGTGTTTAATCCCAGAAATATTTCCTGTAGATGCTGAATACTGTCCTTACTGCCCTTGAGGGCTTGATGTTTCAATAGGAACACACTTGACTGTACCTCTGGAGCTCACCGAGGGCTGGGCTGTCCCCTCACCAAGAACAGCTGTATAACATCCTACACAAGGCAAGAACAAGGGTCTGACTCCAATTTCAATGACTTCTTGGTCCAAACAGGAATTACCCTGAGCCAGCTCCTTTGTCTTAATGTATTTCATGAAGCTGACCAGTACTTTGAGGAACTAAGCCAAGGCTTTGTCCCTCCTAGTCTGCCCACCTGGAGCAAGAAGTAGCAGTGCCAGGGGTGGGGTCCAGCAAAGGGCTGGGCAACTCTTTTGAGGGTGCCAGCTGTATTCTTGAATGGACTAAGATTTCAGACTGAAGGTGTGGGGACAGGCCAATTGTTAGTTCTCAGTTTAATTTGTTTTCCAGAGGTGATGTGACCTTCTGCCTACGGAGGTTTGCGGGCGGTGCAGCTGTGCAGGGCTGGGATGTCGACATTGGCACGCACAGCTGCCGACATCGCTCCGAGGTCAAGCTCCTGAAACTATGAGAGATTCCAGGAGGAGAAGGAAGAAACCTAAAGCTTGGGAAATGGAAGGGGGGAAAAAATGAAGACTGGAGCTTAAATGTTTGTGGCAGTTCCCAAATTATGGCTAGAGGTGCTCGTGTCTCCGTAATCGAGATCAAAGTCGAGGTTTGACCAAGGGCCAGGCTCCATTCCCAACTCCACCCTCAGCTTCAGCAAGGCCAAACCAATTCTCCTAACACTTGACAAAGCAGACCTATCCCAGGGCAGGGTTTTTCCAGCATGCTGGGAAAAAAATCTGGCAATGCCTCTGGACAGCGTCAGTGAACAAAATACCCCAGGGCCTCTCATTTATTGGGAAGATTTTCCTATGATTCCTTGTTTAGTTTTCCTTTTATAGCTTTTGTCTTGCCTTTGAAATGACAAACCCTAAATGCGTTTGCTTATTTCTGTCTTTTTAAGACAGTTCTCATTGGGTGGAGTAAAGAGATGCAAAGGATGGGAGAAGCTGTGGGGGGATCAGCTGTGTGGCTGTGTTGAATATCCCATGGCCATGGACCAGCTTGAAGCTCACCTTTGGCTCCATCATTCATGGCACAGGTGAACAATTTTGGGAGGCTGAGGGATATTGGTGTGTCTCTCTCTCACTCCTTCCATTCCAGTGGATGCTATCCCACCTCCAGTTCATGGAGCACAGCAGGAATGCCTGTCTCCTGCTGGGATAGGAGAGCATCCCAAAGTGCTGCTTGGCAGTCCAGCTCCAAAAATCACGTAAAGGCTTTGAACAATTTGTGAGCAACTGGTATTTTTATCTACATGGAAATGCTCAGACCTTGAAATACAGGCTGTATTTCTGCATTAACTCAAAGGGAATGATCTCATACCCTCGAATTAAATCACTGCAGACAATGATGGTAAATCTGGCTTTATAATGATAGTGTCATCTTATTGTCCCTGCTCTGTATCTCCTGCACCATGACAGTGTGGCAGTAAAACTCCAGTGTGGATGTTCCAGCATCCATGTCATGTAATGCAACTGTCTCCAGCCTTGTAGAATAGATGCCTCCATCCTAAACTGATTAACCCCTTGTGAGAAGCCATACAAAGGCGATTTATTTTGCCTGGATATGCATGGAAATACAGAGCTGCACAAAGAGGTCACTTTTGTGCACATCGAGGAGAAAATACACCCTGAAAAATCCCTCCCCACATCCAAAGACTTGCAGGGAGGAAGAGCAGGAGTAACAGTGGGAAGCTGACCCCAGCCTGTTGGGATTTCATCAAGCTAAAGAACATTTACCTACTTTCATTTATCTAGGGCCCAGTTCCAGGTTCATGTGGAATAAGACACAGGTGACTCAGTGGGATTTATTTGCCTCTCAGACACTATTAAACTTGTGGAAAGTTCACAGCATTAAACTCCTACTAAAGTTTCTTTTTTATATGTACAAATTTACAACAGCAAATTCTTGAAGACAGACTAGAGGCCTGTCCCTAGAATACAGAATGGTATCACATGAATTTCTGTGTTTCAGCTCCATTTAATCCATTTAATAACAACTTATTTTTCTAAGCCAATGGCAAAATAATTTTTCTAAGCCACTAACAAATTTATTCTGTTCTCTCCTAATAAAAACTGAGATGTTCTGATCAAGGATTTGATGCAAAACTGAAAGAAACCAAGGACAATCTTTCCACTGACCTCAATAAGTTTGGATAGAGACCCTGAAATAAAAGTTAATGAGCATCAGGAGGAACAGGGGGCTGGAAGTGAAACAACATAGATAAATCTATTGCATAAAATTGCTGCAGGAATAGCATTTGTCTGATGTTTCGGTATGGTTACACTTTAAAATACATTCTCTGTGTGTTTAGAGCAAGCATTTTACTTAAATGAAAAAAAAAATGGAGCCAGTCAGACTTCTCTGTTTAAATGCTGATGGCATTTTTCATTTTTATGCCTTTCTCAAAAGCTTGTCCAGAAACCAGGAGATTTTGCTGAAGTGATAAGGGAATTTATACATTCAGAACAGACCTGCAATATTATGACTCCAACATGTAATGCTGAGGCAATAAAATTTATGACTGCCTTCTTCAGTGCCTTAATGAGGCATTGCAAGGCTCACTGTATATTTGCAAATGTCTTAACAGATAATGATTTTTAAAAGTACTGGAGTACAGCTGCCAGCACAAATGGCCATAACACCAATTATCTTGGCAGGATTTAGTCATTATGTGGAATCAAAGGCAAAACTGAATCATTGGCCAGTTTTCTCCTCCAGTTTGTGAGGGAAGTCGAGGGAACACATTTCCCTGGACCCTTCTCCCATTACCTTTCCTCCCCCTCCGTCTCCATTGCTGGCATAATCCTCCCAATTAAACTGAGCCTCCTGATGAGACTTATTATTTTTAATCCAGCTTGTTATGAGGCAGAAGTGTTTTCACTAATCCATTTTTGGCATGCCTGCTTTTCCAAGCATATCCTTTCTCCTGAAGGGAGGAAGGGTGCTCTGAGAGTGCCTGGTTGATGATGATGATGATGATCCCTAAGTCCTCAATTGGTTAAGAGTCATGTGGGACCAGGTAGAGATGGTGAAGGTGAGTGGATTGACAAAATCGACTCTAGAAATGCTTATTTCCATTCCATTTGCCTTGCAGAAAACTCTCCATGCCCATAGATCTGGGGACCTCGATCATGCAAGAAAAATAGGTGGGATTTCTTGTGTTGCTTCTCTCCACGCTCTCCAAACTCTCCCATGTTTTTTGTGAGTTTTTTGTGGAGTGAATCTGTTTGTGGAGAAAATGGCAAACCATAGAAACCTTCTAGCTCTTCTATCTCACTGCCAAGAGACATGCCCAACCCTGTAGCCCGCCTGTTTAAGGTTAGGCAGGCTAATCATATGGTGGTTTGGGGTGTTCCAGAAAGGTACAATCATAGAATCATAGAATAGTCTGCGTTGTAAGGGACTTTAAAGATATTAAGTTCCAACTCCCTGCCTTGGGCAGGGATGGACCCACTAGATGAGCTTGTTCAGGGCCCCCAATGGGGTGGGGCATTGAGTGATGCTAATTTTATTTCCCTTAAATTCGAAATCAAATAATAAGTAGCAACTTCTCTGTTTCCCTTGAATGGGAGGACATCTGTGGCCCATTGACCTCTTCAACTTCTCTTGTCTATTTTCTAGAGAAAAGGGAGAGCCCTTTGGGTCTAATTCTCCCCACAGAAACCCAACTGGCTGAGGGAGTGTTGGCTCCTGTGAACAGGCAGGAGGAGGAAGGTACCACACAAACACACAAAGGCTTGCCCATGCCCCTCCTTAGCACCATCCATCTCCATCCCTCACAGCCTCTGAGGGCAGCCTTTGGCAGAGGGTTGGGTTAGTAGCTGAAGGTCACTAGCTTCTGGTTTTCAAAGCATGGGATCCTGGGCACAGCTGGCTGGATTCTGGGGGATCTCCCATCCAGCAGCTGTGTGTTTGTAGGATACCAAGGACTGGTCTGCTCACCAGTGACTCAGTTCCCCACCAGAAAGGTCAGATGTTTATTCATAGGTCATGGTGAAGTCATGAGTTTTGAATACCCATCACACAGCAGCTCCCCTGACCTCACCGTTTATTTGAGCAATTCTTCTTGGCTGACGCCAAACTGAAGCCACCAAACTGATCTGCCCTGGCTTTGCCCTCTCTGAAAGCACCCCTTGAGCAGTCACAGTTTGCTGACCAGGTCTGAAGGAGCAATTTTCACCATGCTATCTTGTCTGCTCCCACACCTGACTGGCCAGATAAGGCAGAAAACTCTTTATTAATTTAGCTTCCAGGTCAGGTATGAAAGGAAAGGGTGTGAAGAGCTCACTGGCTTAATGTCCTTAGCTGCATGGGCTGATTTAAGGTATGTGTTTTGGTAAGGTCCAGAGACCAATTTTTCCTGTCTAATAAAGCAGATAAATGAAACGGAAACATTTTCTTCAAAATATTTTTGTGCAAATGCCCGTGGCTTTTCCCTTTGAAATAGATGAGGTTTTTATTTTAGTCCCATCCATTTGGCTGCATTTCATAGGCTCACAGAATAGTTTGGGTTGGAAGGGACCTTTAAAGGTTGTTTAGTTCAAACCCCCTGTCATGGGCAAGGACACCTTCCACTAGTTCAGGTTGCAATATCTTCTTAGATAAATATACATTCACCTTAGTATATGGTGCCACTACAGGATGAAAAGTGCCTTGAAACAGGTGCTGTATAAACAATGGAAGGCAGAAAGATTCCCCATCCAACCATTAAACACATGATGAAGTGCTGACAAAATAGCCTGGCAGCTGCCTGCCCAAGCCTGAGACCAAACAACACTTCTGGACATGCAGATCCCTCTGAAATGCCCTTTTTGGAGCCACATCCCACAGGCAGGTAGATTGTGATCATTAATTTGTGGATTGCAACATCCACTGAGGTCAGAGTGAAGACCCAGCTCTTTTATGCACTCACGTTGCTAAGAGCAAGTGTTGCTTTCATTTACCAACCCACAAATCCCATGTGTAGTATTATTTCCCTGTTTTTCAGTGCTAAGAAATGTGTCTATATAAAAGCTCTCAGAAATATTGCTCTAAGGATTCTGTAATTCATTGTAACTCCCAGCCCTAATAACTACAAGGTGATTTTTCACAGATTTCTAAAATTGGCAAGCTAATATTTCTTGGATCAGTCAGAAAAGAAATACAGCTCTATCCTTTGCTTATCCTTTCCTCATCAACAAGTGCAATTACAAAAACATATTTCCCCAGCCCAAGATTTCAGGACTCCCTGTCAGAGTCATTTTCCCATCCTCGAGGAGCCAATCTGAATCCTCTCACACCAGGGAAATGTCAAAGGATTCGTCTTCCATCCCCGATGGCCATAAATTCCATTTCTCCCTATCAAATATCTGTCACAGCTGGAATGGATGAAAAACAGATATTCTTACAAACCTAAAACTGAAAGACATTCACAGTGAGGAGAAAAATTAGTGACACAGAGGTTTCCCCTCTCTCCAGTGGAGCAGATGAACAGAGTTCCTCTGAGCTCTGGGGAGGGAACGGAGCATCAGCTCCAGAAACAACCAACCTCATGCTTCTTGTGGAGTCTGTCTGGGTACCATTTGCTGCTGTTATTTCATCAGCTCAGAGGTTTACCTTTGCTGGGAAACAGCCACCTGTATAGAACTCACCAATGTGCTGTGGAAGAAAAATGGCATTCCTAAGCCAAAAAGAGCAAGCCCTTTCCACACAAAGGTTATGGCTGCTTTTAATTCCAAAGCCCCATGTGCCAGGGCTGCAATAATTGATGCTGGAGCCTGACAAGCCAGATCAATAATTAATGGTGAGTTTGCTAGTTTTGAACCAAGGGTTGCAGCAGGAGCTAAATCCATTTGTACCTTGTCACAGGACCTGTGTGCCTTTAAAAAGGCAAGCAGAAATTGGCAGGGTGCTTTACGGGGAGTCTGGTGGAGAACTGGATATTCTGAATCCTTTAACAACAGCTTAATTTCATTTAAGGCGTGTCACATATTCAGGTTGCTACAATCTGATGGGTGGTGTGTGATGAATACCCTGTGTCTTAAACACCTTCTGTCTGGAAGTGTCAAAAACATGATGGATTTGCTCTTATCCCAGTGCCATGGGGAGTTTAGTCAGAATGCCAAGCACTTTGTCGGAATTAAACCAAAAATCCAGTACTGAGCAAACTGGCATTGCAGGGACTGTGTGGCATTCCTTTTGGTGGGATTTAAGGGGTGGTACAGTGCTAATGTTTTGTAAGGTTAGTAACCTTCTATACCCACTTATGGAGCATCCCTTTGCATCAATGGACCTCACTGCCCCAGTTTTCTATTATTTCCAACCCTGATCTAATACAAAAGAGCTTCTTGGACGTGGAACCAACATCAGTCTTGTAGTGCTGTTAATCCCAGGTATAAAGTAATGAAGAGTTAATCCACAAATTCTCACTCAGGGAAATTATCCTGCATTAGCAGAGGGCTCCTTTCCCATGTAAACAGGTCAGCATTTGACTAATTTATTATAAAACACATTAGAGATGCAGCAGTGATAAATGTGGCCAATGCACTATTAACAGTAGCACATGGCTAATACATCCTTCTGTGATACTGCCAATGGCATGGTCTCCTCCAGGACGGTTTTTTGGGGAGCATCTTTACCACATGAACCCGAGGCCAGAGCAATAAGAGGACAGTGCAGACATTTTATACTTCCTGCAGGAATGTGTGCTTGTTGCTGAAATATTTTTCAACATAGTGAAAGGTTAATGTATGCACTGCCCTGCATGTAATTAACACTTCTTCTCTTGTAGCACTTCACCTTTAAACATTAGCATCGCTCTTGTCCATTTGTCACAAGAGCTGGCATTTCCCTTAATTTTTTTCTTTCCACATCTTTAATTTTCAGCGCTGTCTTTTCCGTGCTCCACGCGTGTACCTACAAACCTGTGCTCAAGGCTCTTTTCTGAGGCTGAGATGATTTATTCAGTGGCAGTGCCCGGTGCTGAGAGTGCTCCTGAGCCAGCCTGTGGGCAGGGAGGGATGGTCTGCACATGTTCCCTTGGCATCCACAGCTCCCAGAGCCTCCCTTTGAGCTTCCTGCAGGTCCATGCCTGCAGAATGAAGTGCAGCAGCTCCTCTCTGCCACTTCACTAGTTTGTCAAATGCCTGTGTCATTCTGAGATGCTTTAACCTGCTCTGCCCCTCTATCCCAAATCCCACCTCAGCTCCTCACTAGGTCCACTTGTGACATTTTGATATTTTTGGTCTGTCTGCTGAAGCTGATGATGACGATGATGACGATGATGATGATGATGATGATGATGATGATGATGATGTGTGTCAGTTCACCCAAGGGATGGCAGTCGATGGCTGTGCTGCAGCTTCAGCTTCCTCTGCAATGATCAGGGCTTTATTAGACCCTGCCTAGGAGCTGAATCAATTGAGGCTTTGATTGAAACGTTCTGTCCATTTAATATTTTAATGCTCAGTGTTGGAGGTGAAGGCATCACTAGACAGATGCTGACTGCAAGAAACTCACTGGGTCACATTTCAGCTCAGTTTTCCTGAACCCACACACTCCTTAAGAGTTAAGGAGAACATAATTTTTTTGGTTTATGTTTTTATCTTTTGACAGATGGAGGCACAAATGGAACCTGAGATGCCCTCAGGAGAAGAAGGACACCATAAACCCATTCCTTCTCCTGCAATTCCCATTACTGCATTATCCCCCCCAATAGGGATGATGAGTGCCTTGCTATGGGAGTGCTGTCCCTGCAAACATGATCCCTCACTCCCTTCAAAGGCCACAAGGGCTTTAAAAGTCAAAATATTGGGACAAAGAGTGAGAAAAAGGGTCCTTTTCTATTGCAGTTTCCTGAATTGTTTTTCACCATCATGGACAAAAAAAAAAAAAAATACAAAGGAGGAGAAGGTTTTTAAAAGGAAATAAACATCAACTGAAGTTGCTTTACTCCAGTGGTCAAGACTTGGAATTTTTAATAATTTTAACATATCAGAAATGCCTGTGGAAACCCAAAGACCTTCTTGGTTTTCTTGTGTTTCATTTTAGCTTGATGAAAAATGAGCAAAAGCCCATGTTTTTGTTTTTCCAGCCTAATACAAAAGTTCTCTAAACAAGGAGGAATATCCAGGTCAACAAAGCAGGAACAGGCTGCACCATGGAAAAATAAAACATCAGCTCAGTTTCCAGAGAGGTGAAGAATCAAAGGCCTTGTCCCTGCCAGGAATTCCCATCTCCCAGAGAAACTCAACCAGTTTGAAAAGACCAGCAGAAAACTCTCTAAAATGGGTTTTTATTTTTCCCCCACGGGAAAAAGGGGCTTTTACATCCTCTGCCTGTTACAAAACACCTGCATTTTCTTAGCTGAAAGCTGGATATATTTTCAGTGTGTTTTCAGTGCTTTACAAATCATTTTGCACTGTAGTGCCTCTTGTTCCTCAGCCATGGGAAGGGCTGATTTTTTGATTTATATTTCATAGGGTTAGGTGATGATACTTTAGTCATCTTGGAAAGTTATTAGCACAAGGAGTCCCACTGGAACATAATCCCATGCAAAACTGCCTCTTCCTGAAAGGTATTTTCAGGCTGGCTCCCATCAACAGGGCTGGGCCAAATTGTAGCCAGTCATAAAATATGATCTTTTGGTCTGTTCGTTCCCTAAACTGACAACCTTAAGGCAAAAATCCTTCAGCAGGTATTTTAGCCAGGCACTAATGATATTTTATCCTGTTTGAGTAATCCCACTCCCACCCATAAAAGTACAAGCTGTCTCAAAAAGCCACCCTCTGGATTTAGTCGTGCTTAGTCAAGCTCAGCCTATTTATTTTTGTTCTTCCCCTGAAAGTATTCAATAAATTCAAGCACAGTATGGGAATTGCACTGAACCAAAAAAATGTAAAAAAAAGTATAAAATCATTATAGTAAAAGGTATGTGGAAGGCTTCCAAGAATTCCTTAGGAAAATTCTTTCAAATCTGTGTGTGTTAAAGAAAGCACTTTTCATTCCAGTCATGACTGACAAAAAATTGTTAGGAACTAGAGCTGGGAAAAATAGTTTGGATTTGGTAAATGGTGACCATTTTTCTTTTCTTTTTTTCTTTTTTTTTCCTACCAGTTCAGTAAAGACCAACATGTAAAAATAGTTTTCATCCAATCCAGAACAACCTTGACTGAATTACAGCGACAAAAACCAGGTAAAGCAGCACCTTCCTCATGAATGTGCAGTGAAAATGTCAGGCTAGTTCAGGAAACACATTTATTTATGCTCCACATATTGTTCTAAATTTTAGCACTGGCCAAGGTGAGCATATTTATTTGAGGAGCTGATTCTGTCACCCTTCCTTGGCCGGCACCTAAGAAATTGCACATAATTACTGGAAAAAAAAAATCCCAAGATGGGAAGGAACTCTTCTTCCTTGGATTGAAAACTACTTGTGTTTTATTTCTTTGTGCCCAGGCTACGCCACATATGCCCATTCCTGTACTCATCTGTTTGCCACAAATGGACTTTGTCACTTAAATTATTACATGTCCTTAGAAACCTAGAATGGTTTGGCTTGGAAAAGACCTTAAAGACTATTCAGCTCCACCCTCCTGCCATGGGCAGGGACACTTTCCACTAGACCAGGCTGCTCCAAGCCCTGTCCAACCTGGCCTCGATGTTGATCACTGGGAGGAGGTCCATGTAAACAAGGGGCTCCAAAAAATATGTTTTCCCCTGGTTTTGTTGCTCCATTTTGGCTGCCCGTGTCCTTCAGCAGCTTTAAGCCTTGCTGCATCTCTCCGTGGCTTCCATGCCCCTTGCCAGGGAGCAGCTGGAGCCCTGAGAGGTGCCCCAGTAACAGAAGGGCTTCCCAAATGTGTCCTCCATTGATTTCCCTCTTTTTTGCTGGATTCTGTCTTAATTTTTTTTATTACACTGGCAGCTGCAATAAAATATGCAAAGTCATGAAAGTCTCAGGGCTGCCTGAGCTCACAGTTTGGCACAAAGGCCAGCAAATGGCAGAAACTCCTCCCTGATGGATGAGCAGAAAACTCTCCTTTCCAAAGCAGGGCAGCCACAAACCACTGGAAAATCCCACCAGGCATTACTGAGGACCAGAGGACAAGGGCAACTCCTCTGTGAATTAAGAACAATTCAGAGCAACAGGATTGCAAAGGACAGGACCATGAAGGAGGTGGGAAGCTCCAACCTCTTTTAAGTGTTCTGTAAAAATAAATTCATAAATAAAAAATTGTCTCTGTATGACCTTACTGGCTGTGCTTTCCCCCCCAGACACTGCAAATTAAGAACAAGGAGACACTTCAGCAAATTGGAAAATTCACTGAAGTAGAAAGAAGAGGGGAAACTGGGTTTAGGTGGAACGCTGTTATTTTTGTCAAGTGTTTACCTAAATACAAGTGGGAAAATTATTTTGAAAATACATCCATGTCTAACGTCACTCAAGGCTCAGTGAGAGCAAGGGGGATGTGAAATAGCTATTGTGTACACGTGATTTGCTCTGTATCAGAAATGGATGCAGTCTCCCTGACTTCTCTGGGTTAATTAATTATATGCCAACCCCAGTCAGATTAGGTAATTACATTTTAATTGTTCATCAGTCTTAGCAGAAGGTGGGTGCCAGCCAGATATTTTAAAATATTCCCTCTATTCCATTTGCTTTCAAAGCGATGGTTCAGCTTTGAATTTGAACTCAGAGTGGCTCCTACCAAAGCAGCAAACACCACTTTCTCAGTGTGGTGATGCCTGCTGGGCTATTTGAAGTACAGATGCATCAGTGGGATGGAAGTTCTTTTATCTTAGCAAGGAGGGTCGTCCCTCAGAGGTAATTTTAGATATATACCTTGAATGTCAGGGACTTGCCATGGCAGATCTCCTTTTGAGAGTGGGGGGTTTATAAATAACATGCCACTTGGCACCAACCCCCCGTGGCAGTGTGGAACAGAGCTGTCATGCACACGTATCCTCATGGAACCTTGGAGGATCTGCAGAGCCACGGGAACAGCTTGGCTGCCACTGTCATGTCCTACTTATGTAGATGTGTTAACCAACACTAAATTTGTTCTGATCCTATTCCGGTTTCGCCCTACCAAGGTCGTGAGTTTCTACCTTGCAGTCACAACATATGGGCTCAAGAGCTGCCTGGCATCCCATGTGGGAAATTCAAGAAGAGAGCCGTAGTGACACTGCTTGCTAAATGCTGCAAGAAGATCACTGGAATTCATTGCTATTTTCATACCACTGTGACAGGAGGAACCAATCCAAGGCACTTTGGAAATGTAGCTGCTGCCTTGTGAAGGCTGAAACAATATGGGCTGAGAGCAAAAGGCCAAGAGCAAATTCTTTCCGAGGGAGCTGAGCATGTGTTCATGTGCAGGGGCTCTCTAAATCAGTGGGTAATGTAAGTGCAGCAGCAAATGCCTCTCCCCTTCTATAATTCAGAAGTTTTCAAAGCTGTCTTTTGCCAACCTCAGAGTTCTCCTCCCTCCTGTGTCTCAGCTGCTCTCCAGTCAGCAAGGAAAATTGAACTAAATCTTTTTTTTTTGGGGGGGGGAAAAAAAAAGCTGTCAGGAACTAAGGAGATTATCAACTCAGACAGAGAGCAATCCCCTTTAAAGGTTTCTGTCTTTGATATGGATCCTCCAAGGTACATTTAGGGCAGCTCCCACTGAAATTGGTGGCAATTAGGCACTTAGAGACCTCGGTGGTACCCAAGGCTTGTCTCTGCCGGCAGCCCGAACAAAAGCTTTGGAGTGTGATCCCCTGCAGGAAGAATTAGTTTGGAAAAGGGAAATGGATTTACAAGTTGTGAACTCAGACAAGGACATTCAAACAACAAAAACCTGGCCGACTCCTTTGTTCGGTCGCAAAAGCCAACCACCATTTGGCTGGAACCTTCGGGTTTTTTCCACTGCAGCTTCTTAAATGAGCTCTTGGAAGGTCAATTTGTGAGAAGCAGATAAAACCAGCTGCCAGTAAGGAAATGCCACGGGTAAAGGACATGCTGTGAAGGGAGTGGAGATGCTGAAGCTTACCAGGGTCAAAAAATGTCCCCACCATGAAGCAGCAGCTGAGGGCATGAAGTTCCTGCAGCAACTCTTCTGCAGGGAAACCCTCCCATGCTGGAGCATCACAAGAGCATGGAAGAACCAAGGAACTTCTCTGCAACACCAGCTCTTATTAATGAAATAGCACAGATCACTTCTTGCTGGTTGCCTTCTTCTACTTCTCCTCCTTTCCCCAAAAAGACACACTGTACTCTCTTTTCACTGCATAGTTTCTCCCCCAGACTTTCCTCCTCCCCCCAAAACCCCTCTGAAGACAGAAGGAGGCAGAACTCACAGAAGCAGAAGCTTTTGAAGGAAGTTTAAAGGAAACTTCTGAATAACTTGGCTGGGTAAATGCTGAGGGGAATGTGAGTATGTGTCTGCCTGTGCCTGAAAACAGAAAGAATGGAAAGGAATTATTCAAGGTGTTTGGAGAGGTTATAAGTAAAAATAATGAGATGAGATTTCAGAGAGAAATGTTAAGGCTGAGTATCAAGGGGAATTTCCTGACAGTGTGTGTTTTCAGTGGTTCCTAGTGGTTTCTTAAGGAAGAGTCACGGGAAAGTTATCACTGAAGGCAGAAAGTGAAGAAGACAATGGGAAATGCACTTCAGGCAAGACTACACTGGGCAGAGGTGGCCAGAACCAGTCCCCCTGCATGTCCCCCAAGTCCTGCTTATTGACAGTAATGTTCCCCTAAAGCAGCTCCCCAACCAGCCAGAAGCAATGGGAACACCAAATTTTGTCACAGAAATGCAGAGTCCTATGGGACTTTCACTGAAGTGTGTTATCCATGCTCAGTCAGGTTTCTGCTAAATTCAGCTAATAAAAGTTCCTGAATTAGGTTATAGGGTTACTCCTTTAGAAATTTCATTTATATCAGCAATTTTAGCCTCCAGTTAGAAAGTCCCACGTTACTCAGAAACGAACTTTTTTTGCACAGGGCTAGAAATAAAAGCACAGGACTGTTTAAAACACTTCCAGGGATCCAGGGGCAGCCACAGCTTCTCTGGGCAACCTGTGCCAGGGCCTGCCCACCCTCCCAGTCAAGAATTTCTTCCTAGTATCTAATTTAAACTTACTTCTATTTTACTATTCTTAATCAGAATTGGTTTTAAATGTAGCCCATGGTAGGAGGGAAACCAGGAAAATTAAAGTTTCTGCGCTTGTCACACACGTTATGTGCAAGGCAATAAATAAAATCAATAATAGATTGGATTCTGCATGGAACAAGTCCCATGTTAAATCTAAGCTCAGATCCCTGGATAAGCCATGTGATTTTCTTGAGGGTTCAGAACTGGGGCCTTTTCTCTATGAACCTGAAATCAGATTTTGGCTTAGTTAGGTCATAGCATCATCTCCTGCCTTTCTCCTGTTAGCAGAGAGGAGGCCAGAGAGATGCAATTGTGCCTTCAACCTCTGCCACTGTAGCTGGGACCTCATATTTGTGATGTGTTGTGCTGTAGGATTAGATGAGAAAGAGGAGAGTTAAGCTTTTCTATCCCAGGAAGAGAACACAGGTGCCCAGACAAGCATCCCCTTTCCTTATTTGCATATTGAAATAGGAAAACATCGGTTTCCAAATCAAGAACATTCAACTTGTACTGAGAAAAAATGGATGCAGACACAGGGCTGTGTGATAAAGATGTGGCAAACTGGCTCTCCAAAAGCCAAAGGCTTTGGTTCCAGGGTGCTGGATCTAATCCTGCAAGATCCCAGTGATGAAACATGAATATCAAAGGAGGGATTACATTTACTGTAACTTCAGAGTCTTTTTCCTGCTCCCTTCAGGTGGATTTAGAAAGGCTTCTTTAGTTTTCAGTCACTATGGGGTTTAATCTCCCCAGACAGTGGGAGCATGTTACTTAGAAATTACTGAAATGGTAAAAATATTTCTGCACCACACTGGTCAACACTGAAATTCTTGACATAACAAAAGCCTAGAGAGGGAAAAGGGTATTTAAATAACTTTCCAGCAACAAAATAAGACTCTGATTAACAGTTAACCATCTTTTTCTCTAAGTACTTCCAAAAAATGTGTAAAAATGGATCACTGGGTATTGCAAAGTGCTGGAATAGCTTGTACACAGAGAGTGTAAAGACTTGTCTAATGTCAAAGAGCAAATCAAAATTACTCTCAGAAAAGGGACATGTGTAATTCCATGCCCTGTGCATGGAGGTGATGGTGAAAAAGCAAATCCTTATAGAGTGCCCCACTTTTTTCTAGAAGCATCCTGAAAATGTGGTGTGTCACCATTTGACACTTGTTCCATTAGTAAATACAAATGTCAATGAAATGCTAATGTGACATTTTGCCACAATCAGGACATTAATTTAATTACGTAAAAATCCTCATTAATTAACTTCTCTAATTGCTGCCTTATTTGCTTCCTATGCCCAAAATTATTCATATGATCTTTCTGTAATCATTTCCAGTCCAGTACCTGTATAAACCCCACAGTGTTCTCCATGACCCTTTTAATAAACTGCATTACTTTCACTGCCAGTGGTGACAGGAGTGTTTGGACTTTACCATTACTGCCCCTCCTGCTTTTGATTCAAAAAAAACAGCTCAAACAGGTAGCTTGAGTTGAGGCTCTTCTTTGATCTTGCAGAACATCTTCATGAAGAGGAAATAATCTGACAAAATCACATGGGATTCAGGGGGTTGGTTATATTTTATGGCTCAGTTTAGGTTATAACTCATGATCTCTGTCATAAATAATGTGAAAGCTCCTCCAAACCTGACTGGTATCAAAGGCCATGCATATCATTTGTGCAAGGGTATCTCAAAAATCTGCTGTCTCTGCTTCCAGTTAGTCCTACCTTGTGGTTCTAAGTCTTTGTGGCTCTTCCTAAGTTTAGTCCCAGTGTTTCTTTGCAGGTTTCTTTACGCTGAGTCCAGCATCACCCTGGAAATCCAGATACCTGTTCTGGAGTCCAAAGTGCTCCTTCTTTTGGGTTTTTTTCCTAATCACTTGTGTTGATTCTTTTAAAGTCAACCAAATTGCTGGTAAATCAGATAGCCTAATAAAATAAACTTTCTTTTGTGCCCATACTGCCTGTTTCTCAGACATCCCTCCCAACAGGAAAGCTTGTTAAATGACCCAAAATACATTTGACAATGAGTGTTTTCATCTCTACCTCGCCTCAGACTACCTGCCCTATCTCCTGAGAAGGTGGAGCTGAAAACTTTGACAGTTGTTTTGTGGTAAACGTGTTGCAAACAAGTAGATGTAGATGCTGAAAAGATTTCCAAGCTTGGTAGAGGGCCATATATTTTTGCAACAGCCACTGCTTCAAAATGGGGATGTGTTTCTCTGTAGCAACCAGTGGTCTGGTGCATATTCCACCCCTGAAATTCAGCATCAGAAGCTCCCAATGTCATCAGTGACACACACACAGCAACAAGGCCACTGTTTGCTTTTACCCACAAATTCCATGTGTTCTTTGCAGTTTCCACAAGCACCATCCCAAATAAAAAGTATTATTTTTCTTTCATCTTAGCAAATGGACACTCAGGAGGTTGGAGGGCTGGCTTTCTATGCTGTCAGAACATTTCCAGCTGATGATGGCAGGAGCAGAGAACTGTGTGGTGATGAACCACCAATTTGCCTTGCTTTGAGGAGCTCAGCACCATGGTGAGCTGGGGACAATTCAGCAGCAGGAGAGGTTTGGAGCTGAAGGGTTACGTGTCCACGGGACAATTAGGCACACAAGTCCTCTGATCCATGATTCCTTGTCAGTTGTAAGCTCCAATGTGCACATTACCATGAACAAGAGGGAAGGGAGTGTCAGTCAGAAAGAGCTGTTGGTGTCCATCTGTCCTGTGGGAGCTGAGGAAGGGCAGCAGCACAGAGATGCTCCTTGCAGGGAACACTGGGATGTAATGGGGACACCAGGAGGGCTGTCCCCTCCACATCAGGGATCTGCAGCAGGTGGGACATGCAAGTCCTTTCTGCATGGAGAGACCCCACAGTCCCACAGGCAGCCAGTGCTGCCCCCACAACCTCCTTTTCCATTTGTTTTCCCATTTTATTCCTGTTCTTTCAAGTGGAAATGACTAATTTGTTCCAAAGGACGCTGGTGGAGAGCAACTTATTTATGTCCCTTCCACAGCTGGCCAGAGCCTGTGCAGGAAATGCAGGTGATTTATTGGAGGCTGTTCACAAGCACAGAAGATGTGCTTCCTGCTCTCACATTTCTGCTGCTCTTCCCTTCTTTTATTTCCTTTTCTTTTCCACTCTTCCTTTTTTATGAGCATTTCCAAATTCCTCTCAGAGGGTGATCGTGTTTCTGCAAAATTAGATTCCTGTGATACCTAGCAAAGTGCTTTGCCCCTTTGAATGCAAATTTTTCCTGCATCCCTGTGTTTTCTTACATCTTTCCCAGTTAACAGTCTGTTTCCTCCATCAGTCACAACCACAGCTTTGAGCCAAATGCAGTAGAAAGCCACATGAACATAATCATTGTAGTGATCAAATGAATTCAGCACACACAGAATCACTTAGCTTGGAAAAGCCCTCTCAGACCACTGAGTCCAACCATTCCCCCAGAACTGCCAAAGCCACCACTTAACCATGTCCCCAAGTGCCACATCCCCTCCAGGGATAGTGACTGTACCACTACTCTGTGCAGCCTGTGCCAGGGCTGGACAACCCTTTCCATGAAGAAATTGTGATGTTTGTTTGGAAATAGCTGAGTTGTCTATTGTCAAACACATTTCTACAGCCCAAGTAGTGCTTCCTGCTCTTGTCATGCTTCCTGACATCCTCATAAGAGGGATGATCATGTTTCAGTGGGATCACTCCTGTCACAATAATTCCCACATGCTTTGTACAGGCTGTGGCTGTTGTGAAAGCACCACAAGGACACTGACAGTCACACCCTAATTTCAGGAGCACACGGAGTGCAAGCACAATTCAAAACCTTTCTCTCATTAATAATGGATGTGTTGTTTTCTTTCATCTGCGCTGGAGAAATCAGAGGAGTTAAAAGAAGCAAAATGATTTAAACCCTCCCTTGCCTGTCCTGAGGGACTATAAACACCATTTTTCTTCCTTGATGTACCGAGTGAAGTCACTGACAGGTATTGCATTAGGGAGCAGAAACACTCGGTGCTTTTCAGCCTATTATGAAAGAAGGAAAAGCAAAGCCAGGCAGGGTTTTGCAGCTGCCTTGTGGCTCCTGGGTCTGCTGGTGACAGCTCACGTGTGAGCCAGGAAACAGATGCACAGGAACGGGGCACTGACATTTGTCACAGAGCTGGGGACACTGCACTTCAGGTCCAGCTGACTTGTTATTCAGCTCCTGTGTTGTTTCTCTTTCATACTCCTCCTTCTAGAGGGATTAGTTGTTTTTTGCCAGCCTGTGGAGGAGTAAATCTGAATAACTACTGAAGACATAACCACCTCTTTCACTCCTCTGGACCCCCTGTAGTTCTACCACTGCAATTCCACTTAGGAAAGGATGAGGTGGCAAACCTGATGTTCTCTTGACCTTTCCCATCCAGCTTCATGCCCTTGTCCTGCACCCAACAAGAGAGATACTCACACACCAAGCATTCCACTGCCACTGGACTGAGGGGTTTCCAGGAGAGCATCCCTGGAAACACACATCCTATTTCATTGGCATTTGCAGAGGTCATCCTGCTCTCCTTTGAAAACCTGCTTGGAAAACAGGCTCCACACATGTCGTGCTGCTGCTTGGTTGAAACTGTGAGGAGCAAACAGAATCTTTAATGGGCCTGTCACTGTAAATTTTGAGTTTTAACTGCATTGGATAAGTCTTTCAACTTGTCTTGGCACCAGGTCACAAGGAAGATGTCTGAGTAACTGTGTCAGGCAGAGAGGGCTTAAGTACTTTGAAGCGATCATAAAAGTCTCCAATGACTAGCAATTTACAGAATATCACATTATTCTTAGGAAAAAGAAATGAAACTTCACGCAAAATCATCAGTTAGTGCTTTGAATCTCAGATTAATATATGGTCAGTGCTAGAGAGTGGGAGAGAAGCACTTCAGAGATGTGTTGGTACCGCTGCTCTTCTTTCTTGATGTCACCTCTGTAGCTCTTTTTTTCTGGCAGGGAATCACAGAGCAAAGGAGTAGAAATCCAGAGCCTGTGAGCTGCTCCTGGCTGGAGGCTTCTCCCAGGTGGGGACACAGGATGGACCCCTGGGAGAAGCCACAGAGCCCTGGGCTCCCACACATGCCAACAGCCTTGGTGCTCCTCAGAGGAGCCTCCCCTTGCAGCACAAGCACGGTAATTAATCAGGTAAAAGATTGATTAGTGCAGCTAATGAAACCACTGCTCTGGAAACTACCAGGAAAGGCCACGAGACCGAGTGGTGAGTGGTTTCAGGGACTGACACCAGAGCCCAGGGAGAAACAGTGAATACAAGTTTCATTTCTAGAGCAATTCTGTTAACTCAGGTAAATATTTCATTAAATGAATGAGAGTGAAAATTGTTTCCCTAAGTGCTTTTATCTCCTTTTATGGGGTAAAAGAGAAGGGAGATTAAAGGCTGTGTACTAATGCTAATTTTTCAGTATGTGTTTTAGTTTGCCTGTGCCAAAACCCATTTTCTCAGGGTGGGAAAGCACAGCAAAAGGCAGGAAATATCCAGTGCAAACAAGATGCCAAACATCTCCAATTCACATCCCCAGCTGGTTTCCGGCCATTTTTGTGGACACGGATCAACTGCGGAAAAATAGCCATAAGAAATCTGTCCCTTCTCTCTTCCTTTTTCCTACCTGGGAGTGCCTTTATAATTCTGGGTTTCCAGTAAACGCTGTTGAGTTTTACAACTGAATAAACCCCCAGGATCCCCCTTATTGAAAGAGCCTTCCCTGGGCTCACAGGACCCTTCTACCATGGTCCTAAAGCATTTCCCATCCCAGTGGTTCCCATCCTCCCTCTCCCAGGGGGAAACTCCAAGGATTCATCTCTCATCTAGCCACAAAAAAAAAAATAACAGTTTGCTTTGATCACCAAAACTTCACTGAGAGTCATCCAAGGACAAGGCCACGGGTTGGGAGCATTCATATGTTTTTTGATTACCTTGGACACATCTTCTCTTTTGTGCCTCTGGATCATGTTTGTTCATGGGAGGGAAGTGTGTGATGCCTTTGTAGTCTATAGATAGCCAGCCCCCTGTGTCAGTGTTCCAGAGCTGCACACAGGAGGCAATCCACACTGGATTAAATCCCAGGCCACCACAGGGGCTTTGCAAGATGGTTTTATCTCAGAAAATAAGGGGTTCGTGCTTGACCTTCAGAGTGAAAATACAAATCTCTCTGCAGATTAAGATAAAGACAGTTTAATCAGGTATAAACACATCATCCTGCTGCAGTTTTCCCAGCAGGAGCAGGGGAGTTACCAGTAGAAATCTCCTTGCCAATCTTTTAGTTCTTTGGTGAAAGAACAGATTTAGCCATTTTTGCATTGTTGCAGACTAGGAATTAAAACTGTGTGACCCAAGGAATGAGAACAGGGCTGAGGTTTTATACTTCATGACAGCAAAATTCTCCACTGAATCATGAGAATATGTGCCCTCCTGCAAAGCTGGGCTTTAACTGAGGGAGGCTTTAAATTCAGGCACAGGGGGCTAGCAGGATGGGTTTATTTTAGAGGAGTTGTCCCTCAACCCTTCTCCTGGACCTGACAGGAGTGATGCTGCTCAGGGTGGCTCCATCCACACACAAGCTCAGGTGATGCCACTGGACAGATAGACAGACAGACAGACAGAGGATGTGACCCCCAGTGGGCTTGGCTGTTCACCAGGAGACTCCCAGGATTTTACCCACAGACAGAACAGAATCACTGGAAATCGCCACCTTTTCTTTTAAACAAGTTTTCCTTTTGGACAGGAAAAGCCATTAACGTTTTGTTTTGGCTTCCTTTTTCATCTACAAAAACGCAGGCAGATGGGAGAACGTGTGAGTGCATAAAAAGGGCTCTCCTGCATCTTCAGAAAACAGGCTCTTCCAAACCTCAGACCACCCTTTCTTTGGGAATACATGCTTTTTTGAAAGAGTTAATTACAGTCTCGTCTAGGAAAATACGAGATTTGTGCTTGACCTTCTCATGGCAGCTAAAGATTCATACATGAAGATTAAGATAAAGACTTAGTTTATATAGGTGTAGCCCAATTCTCTGCCTCAATTCTGCTGAACTCTTAATGGCTCTGACACCTCCAGCTTCACCCTGCAAAAGCAAGCCTTGGGTGTCTGCATGTACAGAGGACAGAAAAGTGGGACTCTTCCAGGAAATGTTGTTTTCATTTCTCAAATAAAAACATAACAACTGCCTTCATCTGGTCCTTGCTCCCCGTGTTTTGGTTGCCACCATCCACAGGTGACCACCAGGCATGGCAACCTGTTACACGTCAAGCCTTGCACTGGAATTGCCACCGAAGCACCCAAACACCTCTCCCTGGCTGGGAATGACATGACCAAACTTCAGAGTGTCATTTCCCCTGCAGAGAAGCTCCTCTGCCTTTTCCCTTCCATGCCCCCCTTCCCTAAAAAGAGCAGTCTTGCCTTTCTTTCAACCCGGCTCTCTTCATATGTGAAAATGTCTTCTGGATCTTGTGGTGCTACTTTCCACATGTGAATTTTTTCCATTGTCCTTGGCAGCCACAGGAGTCAAATTCCAAGTGGTGGAAGGTATTTTCTACTGCCACAGCATCAGGCTTTGCCAGTGGTGCTGTTGTCTGTGGTGTCCCCTCTGATCCCATTACCCCTTCCAATTCATAGAGTTACCTCATCCCCATATGCTGTTTTCCTTTCTCACCTTTCAACTGCTTTGAACATCTTCCCAAAAATTAATGCTCCCTTGTGTAATTTCCACATGGGTTCAAGATGAGAGGTTTCCCTGGAATGGCTTCTCTCCTCATGTTAGGAGGGTTCTGGAGAAATCTGCCAAGTTCATCCATGGACACATTTATGACATGGCTGAGTGTTTTCCCATGGCTCTATGACATGGTATTTGCTCTAAAAACAACCATATCTTCTCTTAGCTCAGGGCTGCTCTGTACTGGTGATTGTCTCCTTTGGAAAAATATGTGCCTTCCACACCAAATCACTTTTTATCTAAAACAATGGGAGTGTTTTCTTGTAGGAAATGTATCGATTTGGGTTGTTCTAATTACCAGGGGATACGACAGGCTGGTCCTCAGTGAAAGATAATTTAAAGGCAGAGTTTCTTACAAAATTGTGGAACACATCTTAGATAGGAGAGATGCACAAAGTGTTGACAAAAAAGACCTGCCGTTTTGGTTCACTGAAACAATTAAGGATTAGTTGGACCAGACTCTGTGTTTTGGGAAGGTGTTAGTTTTTAATAAATTTTGTGTAAAACCAGATTCTCAGTTGCTATAAATCAACATATCTTTATTGAGTCAACTGTAACAGCTCAACCAGTTCAAGATCCAGCCCCTCGCTTCCACATCTATTTGAGAAATAATTCCAGACAATGTTGGGAAGAAAGAAAAGAGAACAGAAGTCTTTCAAGAACATTAAACTTCTGCTACCTGACAAGAAGTTCAAAGCCTGGCATTTTTTTCTCATGAAGGGAAGCTGTCTTGTGGCTGCTGAGCTCAGCACTGCAGAGTGCACCCAGGAGAAGCCATTTCCTACTCATTCCTGATTAAATTGGACATTTCTGTTCCTCTGTTACCAGCAGCTAGAACGTGGCCACCCTCATGACACAGGGGCATGGGAATCCAATGCAGCACTGCCAAAAATATGCAGTCAATGGTGGGAAAGATGGGCAGATAGTGATAGGTCAAGGGGGACTGGTTTAAAACTAAAAGAGGAGAGATTTAGGTTAGATACTAGGAAGAAATTCTTGGCTGGGAGGGTGGGCAGGCCCTGGCACAGGGTGCCCAGAGAAGCTGTGGCTGCCCCTGGATC
>JAWWEE010000159.1:31838045-31885223 GCA_035221455.1 Xenops minutus
TCCTCTCCTCTCAGCAGGGTGGGTTAGGAGAGCTCCACCTCCCCATGAGTAAGTGATCCAAGGGTTCCAAAGACTCTGCAGGTCAGCAGGAGCTCTGCTGTTTTTAAAGAAGATCTATCCAGCATTTTTCTATTTTCACATCCCCGTGATGTGAAGGGTCGTGAGATTGATGGGTCTTACTTGTATCTGTCATCTTGATGTTAAATGTTTGGAAGTGGCTGCTGTCAGCTCTCCTGACAAAATGGAAAACATGAGGCCCTGGAGAAAATGTAGATGGGAAATTATAAATAAACTTGTGAGAAGATTGCAGTGCAAAAGGCATCACGTTGTTCCTCAATGATCTGGGAACTGACTGAATTTTTTTTTAAAGAAATTTCTGTGACTAATTCTTCAGTAGCTTTTCAAAAACAAGCTGTGCTATGTTCCTCTTTCTCATTTAATATTATTTTATCGTTCATTTTTGTAGTGACCTGGCTTCTGATGGGAATAGTTTCCATTAGAAATTCGATATTAATTTAGTGTGAATATCCTTCAATGGTTCCTAAGAAGATTCACGAAAGCTTTCATGGAAACAACCATCATGCATTCAGCTAAGAAAAGAGTTCTGTGATGCCACACCAGTATCACTGAGGACACTGGAGTGCCAGTAATTGCCCAGTTTCCCTGAGTAAACCACACTGCATAAAGCACAACGTCCTGTAATAATAAAAACATTATCCCTGATAAAACATTGTCGGTGTCATGATTGCTATTCTTGACTTTTCTTTTCCAGCCAAAGTGGAGAAATACAGCTCCAGCTGTGGGACAGCTTTGCCACTCTCACTTGCTTTTTAGCTGGCTGCATGTTTCCTAGAAATATTAAGGAGATTAGTCTCATGCTGTGTTAATTTTCCTGTTTATTCTCAATAGTTTGCTAAAGGAGTCGGAGTAAGTACAGAGGAGGCCATGAAGATGTTCTGAGGGCTGGAGCATCTCTGCTGTGAATACAGACCAAGAGGGGGGCTCTTCAGCCTGGAGAAGAGAAGATCTAGGGAGACCTTAGTTTGAGGGCAAACATTAAAGAATTAGGAGAATGGAGAGGAGTAGAGAAGCCAAGAGACACCGAGCTGCTGAGCCAGTGGAGCTGTGGTGATTCATTTCATGTATCTTGGGCTGTGAATCCCAACCTCTTATTTTTCAACCTCTGACTGCTCGACACTTTTCTAATCCAATTGTTTTCACAGCTATTTTCATATGGGATTTCAAAAATTCTGTGTCAGTGGTATAAAACTGGTCCTACCATCAGGCCACTGGCAGCAAAGACCAAACTGTGCATTTTTTAACCCCCAGCTCTTCCTGAATGCTCATTTTTAAGTGGCCTCATCACCCCTGAGCAGCGTTTCTGTTCACAACCTGATTACACACCAGCCCTGAGCAGAGCGAGAGGGGGTTTTGAAGAGATCAAGCAACAATTGATAGATCACGGCTGGGAATAAGCCCTCTTTTATCTAGAAAAGCTGTAATGAAAATAATTGGAAAAATATATTACTTTCCCAGAGGAGATGATTAGAGAACCTGAAGGTGAAGGCTTCTCTATAGAAAGAATGGCTTGAATTTCAACTGAAAATACTGAGGCTCAAATGAAAAACTCTTTTAGACAGCAGGAAGGATTTTGCCCATTTTTTTTAAACTGGGGTGTTTTTTTATTTGTAGTTAATATATTTGAATAATTTATATATTCAAAGTATCCCAACTGAGACTAATCATCCACTGTGTCAGACAACATACAAGCACACAGCACAGCCAGGGAGTCACAATCCAGGGCTCAGCTTCAGCAAATAACACTTGATAAGCCAAAGTGTTCATTCTTTTTCCTCTTCTTCCCCCGCCATTTATTAAAAAGCAACCTTAGCCAAACCCCCAGTGGCCCTTTCAGAAGCCAGAAGAACAAGGAAATATTGTGCCCTGGTTAGTGCAGAGGGCTGGGGTTTGCAAATCCAAGCCGAGTCTCCCTAGTCTGGAGCAGAGTTTGTGTCTGACATAAGCAGTTCAGCTCCTCTGTGCCTTCAGAACCTGTTTGTAGAATGGTAGTAGCACTCCCTGTCCTCTTAGGGACAGGTTGAGGGTGAGGCCATTAAGATTTGTAATGTAGAATTCAAGATAATAATAGTGTATTTCTGGGTTTTATCACCCCAAGCCCCTGGGACTGGATAGGTCACTGGGTGCAGTTGTGTTTCCAAATGGAAGTAGTAATATTTATGCTCTCCACTACTAAAACTCAGCACTTCCAAGGCTGAATGTGCTTCTCTATCCAACTTTGCCATTCCTGATAACATCCCTGCTTAGAAATGCCTGTTCCTGCCTCTCTGGCAGGTGCACAGAGCAACTCCAGTGCATTTAACCCACCCCATACTCATAAAACCCAGGCTGATGTTCAAATCCAATTCTCCATCATAAGCTGGACCATCAAGAGGAAAATGCCAGCCATAAAACGTGTGGAGTTCTAACTTCTGGAAGGCTGTAATATGCAATGTTCCAACTGCTTGTTGAGGGCAGCAATAAAAAATGAGCCAATGAGGCTTTTATCAGGTGCACCACCAATTCTCTAGGATGGATTTGTCCTCTATTCACAGAGGGCAAGGAGGGGAGCAACTGGTAATGAGAGCTGTCTCTGAGAGGAAAGCACAGGGCAGAAAATTAGGTGGCAGAATTATATTTTCTGAGCTGATGGTGATAATGAGTCACTTCCTGGGTATTACCTGAAAGTACACTAAAATAATTTTTTACAAGAACATTTCATTTGATATGACAAAAAAAAAAATAAATTCAAATAAAACAGGGGCATTAAAACAAACAACAAAAAAATTTCTCCTTCTTTTTAGGTTTCTGCAGAAAGCAAAATAAGCTTCTTCAAAAGTGCCTGAATGTAAACAGTTAAGTTTCTGGTTTGGGTGGGTAATGAAAGGTTACTCCTAGAGAGGTGCCCCACAAGTCAGCTATTTTCAGGCAGGGCAGAAGCAATGGGGTAATGTGGTATCGCTGTTGTAAAGTTATATGGGATGGAGAACCTGCTCCTTGAGTTAAGAGTGCCTTAATTATGTGTCTCTGAGCTTCTGTGGGTCCCAGGCTCAGCGTGATTCATGGCTTTGAGCTTTGGAGGAAAGCTGACTCCTCGCAGTGCCATGTGGAGAGCCTGCTGTGACAAGCCTCTCCTCTTCCTCAGCCAGGAGATGATGATCACAGAGAGAAATCACACAGGCTCTGTGCACACACACACAAGCACTGACATGTAGGCTGGCTTGTTTGAGCACTTTGGAGAGAATTTAGAAAAAGCAAAACAGACTTGACTCCAAGACACTACAGTGTCCAAGCACTCAGACTGTGATAAACTGGGGGTGAGTGTAAAATTGCATTTATATACTGAAAACTCTTTCCCAGAAAAAACTAAACTGCACAGTTTCCACAAAAACCCTGGGGAGAAGCTCCTGTCCCTGGAGACAGCAACACAGACATACAGGCAATTAAAAAATCATCAGTTCTTAATGATACTTTCAGTACCCATCACTCACTCCCACAGCAGAGGTTTTCCTTCACCCAGCTTTGAATACCTGCAAGCTTTGTTCATTCTCTTTCCTTGACTGCCAATATTCCACCTGAGTTACACAGTGCCTTTTGCTTTCTTTGGGACTGGTAAAGGAAAATCAACAAATTTCAAACTGCAATTAATTTAGCACTAGACACATTATGTTCAGATTGCTTCACTATTGCATCAATAGTGTTTGCTGCCTGTCTTTGGTGAGGGCAGGGCTGACAGGAGCACATCAATCTCTTCCTGTTTGCCCTGTAGGTCTGTGAATACCAACTACTCCCAGAAAGGAGTTGCACAGCCAGGAAGGTGCATTGAGTCAAAAGCTGCAAGCCTGGACATTGAGCAGGAATGTTATTAATGTGTGCCATTTACTGAGTTCTGTGTGCTCATTTAAGGCAGGGAGGGGGACAGCTGGTTGGCTGGGACTGGGGCAGCTGGGATAGCCCAGATTGTCTCCTTGGGAAGGAGGATGGACAGAGACTTTGGCCAAGACAACTGCAGTGGGGGGATTTCCTTGGAGAAACTCCTGGGTAGAGACTGTGGGAGAGTGCCAAGCAGAGTGTGGGGCTCAGTAGGACAATACCCATAACTGGTCCTTTTACAAAAGCTTATTTCCAGAACATAGAGAAGAAAAATGTATGGAAAAATATACCATAATATGATATATGATACATGCTTTGAGCAACTTGGTCTAGTGGAAGGTGGCTCTGTCCATCAAAACAGGTGGAATGAGATGATTTTTAAGGTCCCTTCCAAGGTCCTTTCCCTTAGTCATTTCTTAAAACACAGTTATAATATCTCTATTTCAGATAATTAATTCTTCTCATAAGCCCACCCCCCCAGGAAAGGAAACCAAGACACATGAGAGCTGGGACACGGGGAAATTGCAACAGAGGGTGCAGTCACAGCACATCACAAGGCTGAGAGGATGCTGGGCTGAGTAATCTGTATATATAGGAAAGGTCACTTTGAGGGAGGACTTGCACGGAGGAAAATGGTTTACAAGTAGTAGAAATAAATAGTGCTTGCAAACCACTGAAGGTGATACAAACCAGCTGGGATGAGAAGAATCAAGGAAAAAACCAGACTTTTCTATACAATCCCAAAAAAGCACAAACCCCTCCCTGCCATCCTGCCCTGGTGCTGTGATTTACACACACCACTAACTCAGAAAAATAAAAAAGATCTGCTGGTTTTATCAGTCTCAGGAAAGGCAAAATTTTTCCTACCCATGAGAAAAAGGTTTGCTTCAAAGCCTTTAGCTTTATGCTGGGATAAACTTTCCATTGGACAAATAATTTTAAACATATTTGGCACAAATTTGGTTTGAAAGAACAGAAATCTGCATTGAGAAGAAGTATCAGGGATAAGAGTTTAATGAACTGCTTCTGATTTCCTCTGTCTGACTTAGCAACACCAGGTCCAGCAGTTTATTGCTTAATGAAAAGTCATCAGGCAGCACCAAACAGCTCAAGTTCCTAAGCTAACAAACAAGCCTGGAATATTCCTTCACCTTGGGTCTTCCACTGATTTGGAGGAGTGCAATGGAAAACACATAGAAATGTTCTCCCCTGGACTGCTGAGACAAACTGGCATTGCTGGGTCTGAAGGTGGGAAATGAAATACCTGGCACATTCACTTGATATTTTGGGATTTCCCAGGTGGAACTTCACTGTCCCTGCTGTGCCCAGACAAAAACCTGCCAGCAACTGAGCTGTAAAAGCAGTCCCCTGGAAGCCATCCAGACACAGGAAACACACCCAGAAGTTCCCAGGTGGCCTCGGGGGTGTCTGAGATGCCCTGCAGATGAAAGACTCAATAAGGAGATCTGTACAAATGGAGTGGGATGTCAGCAAGGATGGGTTTTGTCCCCAGTGCAGGAATGGAAATGGTGAGTGAGATCAAGGAGAGGTGTGGAAGCCCTGCAGACCACCTGTTCCCAAATCAAGGCATTGTGTGCACTGACTGGTGTGATCTAAGCTGTTAAACATGTCCTGGTGAAGTCTTATAAGCCAAGCTTTAGAAGTAAAAGAATACTTCAGGTATTAAAAATGCAAGGCACATGTTCTGGCACGTAGGAGGAGGTGAGTCAGCGTTCAGTGAGTGGCTTCCCATACATGTGGACATTACAGGAATGATGTTTGAACACAGTTCCTCTCCCGAGGTATTTGTGGGTATAATTAGACAGATCTCGTGGAAATTAAAGGTGATGAAGTTATAATTAATGAAATTTTCACTTAAGTCAGGCTTAAAGAATATAATGCATGAAGCTCAAGAAGAGTTGGAGGAAGAAAAAACATCCTGGGAAAGTCCAGCTGTCTTGGGAGAAGAATAAATGCAACTGAAGAGCAGAACATCCACTCCAAAATTTCTGATATCCTTGCAAAATGTGCTGTTGCTGTTTGCTACACAGCAAAATGTTTTATTTATGTTCCATGTTTCCTAAAGGAAAATATTGGGAATCGCACTGACTCTCATGGGGAGGAATGATGTAATTGGATAGAACATGAAAAATCCCTGTTCCCGTTGCTTTTACCTGTGACTTAATTATTTAATCATGCTCATGACATCGTCTGTGCTGATGATGGGCTCGCCGTGGAACGCAGATTTTAAAACAACCCCTGCCAACTGCTTCTCAGCCTTCAGTATTTCTCTTTTTCCAGACGTGGAACAGCGTCAGACAGACCCAAAACACATCTTTATAAATCTGTGCTAGAAAAAACCCGGTCACAATCCAAACCTGGGTGTGCACTGCCAGCGTTCTGCAAGGTGGCACATAAATCAGATCACTGCATGGGCAGCTCCTTCATTCAGCAGGCCAGTAAATAGGTCAGCACCAGTAAACAGGTCAGGAATTCAGGATTTGAGGGAAAAAAAATGAGATTATACAGCAAAAAAAAAGCTTATCTCCATGGTATGGATATTGCAAGAAACACAAGGTTTGGATTTTTCTAGTTCCACATGAAAGAGCACTTTTGCAGTGGGGCAGGGAATGAGAAAAAGAGCTGTTTGGGGTTTTCCAGCTGCATTTCTCTCTCATCAGAGGTGTGTATCATGGTATTACCCCTTCATGTGACTAAATCTCTTTTCTCACTAGAAACAGAAACTTCGTCCAGGGCATGGGTGCCATCTGGGGGCACAGAAACAGCTCCCCTGGCAGATCCCAGCTGCCCAAAGAGGGAACAAAGCCACTGCCTTCAGGTCTTCTAGGGCTGCTGGGACAATGTTTCACATGTACAGTCCCCCAAGATTAAAAGCTGCATTAAAGCTGGGAAAAAAAGCCACAGTACACAAGAATTAAGGCTAGAGTTGGCCTCCAAAAATATGAGAGTTCTTCAGAGGTTTTCCATATGTGAAAAGTGTCCACATTGTTTGCCTTAAGAAAATTCTTGTCTGACATAAATAATTAACAAATCACTTACTAGCACAGTAAACAAACATCCTTTGGTAGTCACCACCTCTGTGCACTGCTCTGACTTCTTATCTGCTTCTCATTTCTTCAAAAGCATGTGCCACATTTCAGCATCCCAGGAATTGTTTCCCACATTTGCTGTTTGTTTGACAAACTCCTTACCAGGGAGAAGTGGTCCACCCAGCTCCCCCCTCCCATCAGGGAGTTACAGAGCCAGAAGGTCCTCTCTGAGCCTCCTTTTCTCCAGGCTGAGCCCCCCCAGCTCCCTCAACCCCTTCTGCTGCTCCAGCCCCTTCCCCAGCTCCGTTCCCTTCCCCGGACACGCTCCAGCCCCTCAATGTCTTTCTAATCGTGAGGAGTCCTAAACTGACCTCAAGATTCAAGGTGTGGCCCAGCAGTGTCCAGTAGAGGTGGACAATCAGTGCCTGGTCCTGCTGGCCACCCTAGTGCTGGTCCAAGCCAGGATGCCATTGGCCTTCTTGGACCCCTGGGCACACCCTGGCTCATGTTCTGCTGCTATCAACAATTGCCCCCAGATCTTTTCCCACCCATCCCCTTTCCAGATGCTCTTCCCCATGCCTGGAGCATGGCCTGAGATTGTTGCATTGTGGCTAAGAGCCTGACAGGGCAGGGGTGGGAAGCAGGCTTGTGCAGGTCTCTGTGTCACTGGTGCTGGGAATGTTGATGGGACATTGAATGGATCCTGATCTTCAGCATGCTTAGGATATTGCAGCTGGCACAGCAGCTGATAAAGCAAGAGCAGCAGTTGTGCTGCTGAGCAATATTGTGTGGGCTCTCCCTGGGGTCAGGGGAGCCAGCTGTCCTGGCTGTGTCCCCTCCTGGTGCCCCCCAGGCACCTCTGGTGCTGGGCTGAGGAGCAGAAAAGCCCTGAGCACTGTGCAGTCCCTGCTCAGCCATGGCTTAGACAGCACTGTGTCACCCACACTGCTTTGGTCACAAGTCCAAAACACAGCCCCAGTGCAAAGCTAACCCCATCTCATCCACACAGCTCCACACTCAGGGAGGTCCCCATCCTGGGCTCGGTGCCACCCCTGTCACATGCTTGTATGTCCCCAGCTCCAAAACTTTCCAAGGTGGGTGGTGATCTCACAGCAGGCACTGTGACATCGTCACACAGGTCAGCATTGGTGGAGCGCTCAGTCAGAGGTGACAATGTCACAGAGGCCACTGTGATATCATCACCAATGTCTAAGGTGTGAAAGATGGCTGCGTGTCAACCAGGCAAGGTGAGAAGGTGGCTGAGGGAGAAGCTTATTTGGGGTGGGGGGGGGTGGGGGGGGCTGCTGTCTCTGAGGCAGCTCACACACATCTGTCTCCACTCAGGGTTTGTGCACGAGTGCTGGGAGGAGAAAGGCTAGCAGCGTGGCAGCAAAGGTTCTCCAGGCACTCACCATCAGCCTGTTCCACATTCACAATGTCACAGCAGGACAACGTCTCAAAGGAGCAAGGTGACAGCAAAGTCTCCCTCCCCACAGGTCCCCATGGCTGCAGTGGGTGCCAGGGCAGTCTGTGAGCAGCCAAAAGCAGTGGCAAGGGGATGCAGGAGCTCCCCAAATGCCTTAGGGCAGGGACCCTCCTCTCCTGGGCCAACAGATGCCAGGCTGGACTATGGGTACCTGCTGGGGGGCCCATGCCTGCCCTGCCCTGCCTTTCAGCCAGGCCAACAGGACAGAGCAGGGTGCTGGGGGTGATGCTGCAGGTGCCCTTCCCCAGCCCTGCAGAGGTGCTCATCCTGGTGCCATGTGCTTGCTCTCTCCAGTGTGCCTGCTGTGCCACCGGGCAGAGGTGGACCCGGACATCTGTGGGGTCAAGAGAGTGAAGTTCAGGCTCTGTGTCCATATCTATTGCCAGGTGAGTTCTTGGAGGGCTCCCTCCAGCTTTCTGCCAGGGAGAGCCCCTTCCTCGCTGACCTAAGGAGCTCCTGGCTTTCTCTGCTCTGCAGTTCCTTGCCAGCAGGCTTTTTCCACAAGAGAACTCAGAAGACTTTCTCGTTAGGGACACCAGACGTGCCATCCAGGAGGCAGCTAAGAAGGTGAGGACGTGGCAGGAGCAGGGAGCTTTGCACCAGGAGAGGCTACAGGATCCCAGGACAGAAAACCCAGCCCCGGCACAGTCAAAAGCCCCGTGCACAGGCGGGTCTGGGGTCTGTGAGCCAGCAGTGCCCACACCCCACGCCCTGCCCGAAGCTGCAGGGTGGCCACGCAGCCTGGATCCTGCTGCTGAGGGGCTGCTGTGCTCTTTCCAGCGCTGCTTCGTCTGCAGCAAGATGGGGGCCACCATCACGTGCTGGGAGACGGGGTGTGACCGCAGCTTCCACCTGCCCTGCGCCCCACAGGGTGAATGTGTCACCCAGTTCTTCGGGCTCTACAGGTAAGGGCTGCCCACCCTTGTGCTGGAGCCTCCTCCTTCATCTTCAAGCCCCCACAGTGGCCACACAAGAGAGGAACCCACAAGAAGAGTTCCCAGCAGCCTCCCACAGCCAGAGGCAGAGCCCTCGCAGGGGTTGGGGCTCCATCACAACTACTCTGCCCTTTTAACCATCACCAGGAAAGGACTCGGCACTTCTCACCTCCCCTCACTCATCCTTTCCATCTTCCCCCAGGTCCTTCTGCTGGGAGCACCGCCCTCAGCAGGCGGTGCGGACCCATCCAAGGCAGAACAACACCTGCAGCATCTGCCTGGACGCCGTGGAAGACAAAGCATCCTACAAAACCATGGTGTGCCCTGCGTGCCAGGACGCTCGCTTCCACCGGCACTGCATCCAGAGACTGGCTCTCCACGCTGGCATCTGCTTCCACTGCCCCTGTTGCCAGAACCGAGAGCCGTTCGTGATGGAAATGCTCACCATGGGGATCCGAATGTCCAAGAGGTTGTTTTTTCTCTTCCCAGCTCACAAGGTGTCAGGCACAAGCACCGTGCCTTCTGTCCCTCTTGTCCTCACCTTGATGGAGGATCTGGAGACGGGATGGACAGAGGAGCAGGGATTGCCTGGATCTGCCTGATGCTGGGGCAGCTGGGGCTCAACACTGTCCCCTCCTTCCCCGGCAGACCCCCGTCGTGGGAGAGCGAGCCGGCAGTGGGACCATTATCTCAGAGGCACAGCCGCTGCGATGCCAGCACGTGCCTGTGCCCAGGAGGCAGGAACCACACAGAGGAAGAGGGGTAAGGTGCCAAAGCAGCAACCCAAGCTCTTCATGGCATCTCTGTCTCCCCACGGGTTCAGGGTGGAAGGACTAAGGACAAGGGCCATGCCTTGCAGCATCGCTTTGTCCTCACAACTCGTTTGCTTCCCCAGGCCATGGAAACTGCTGCTGTGCGGCTCCTGTGCTGCCGAGGGCACCCACCAACACTGCTCCTCTTTGGAGAGCAGCACCAGCTCCTGGGAGTGCGAGGGCTGTGCTGGCAGAGAGACTGGTGGGCAGCAAGGCACACGGTACCCTGAGCTGGGGCCAGGCTCCAGGAGGGCTGTGGGTACCACAGTGGCCTCCCCTTCCCCAGGGGATGGGCGCCAACCCTGCTGACCCTCCTGCCTCTCTTTGCAGGCTCCACGGACACTTTAGAGCTCATCAGACCCAGCACTTCCAGCCAGGCAGGACTGGGGCTGTCCCATTCAAGCTGCAGCCTCTCCAGCCACCCCCTGACCCACCAGTGCACACAGAGACTGCGGCAGGCACAGAACCCTGGCATCCCCACCACAGCGTGCCCAAGGACCCACCCTGTGCCATCGCTGAGTGCCCAGACCAGCAGCCCCAGCACTGCCACCCAGGCTGTGCCAGGGGTGTCCCAGGACACATGTCCAGCCAGCAGCAGCAGCTGCTCCCCTCGCCCTCGGCAGGGCTTGAAGAGACAGCGCTTGGAGGAGGATGGAGAGTGGTGGGCACGCTGCAGCCCCCCGGCAAAGCGCCGCAGGGTCTGTGCTACACCAGCCCAGGGCACTCACACCCCCAGCCCCAGCACCTCCAGGCAGCCCCTGGGGCTGTCCTACAGCACTTGGGTGGCCATGAGGCAAACAGCACCATCACTAACACCCTACAGACCATCATGGCTCTTCCCTGTCTCCCTAAGGGACAGCCGTTCCCTGCTGGGGCCACTTCGGATGCGACACATGTCACGGCAGCGGCGGCGCATGAGAAAGCCCTACAGCCGGCCCAGGAACCACAGAAGGACGAGGCGTGCACCAGCCCCACGTGTTGGTCCCCCCCACCCGCCACAGAAACACAGGAAAAAAAGAAAATAAAGCTCATTCGCGCCGGGAGATGCCACGCTCCTTTTCCAGACATCTGGCCGATCTCCAAATAGAGGTCCTGGATCAGGGGGACATTCCAGCACGTGTCCCCTCAGAGACCCAAATTGTCCCATCATGGTGTTCAGTGTCAGGTGAACCTCATGCACCCAAAGTCCTGGAAATACATTGCATTAACATTGCATTATACATTTGCATGTCATTGATGACATGCAAAATTCCACCTCCTTGCTGGAAAACAGCTGGAATGCAATTCAGCAGCTCCTGGAGTGTGCTCCATTAGGTACTGAGGCACAGGGGGACAGTCACTGCCCTGGTCCTTCTTGGCCACCTGGGCACATGCCAGCTCACATTCAGCCACCACCAACCAGCAGCTCCTGGTCCTTTCCTGCCAGGCAGCTTTCCAGATGCTCTTTCTCAAGTCATGTTGTTCAACATGCTGTGTTCGGGGTATGGGGTTGACCTCAAACTCTTCAGGACATTGCTGATTTCATGCCTTAGGTATGTTTCTACTAACACATCCAAAAATCCTTGAGTGATGTCTGTCCAGAGAAGGCTTTGGGAGCCTGGAGCAGAGAGACGTTTCTTTTTGGGCTACAACTCCCAAGGAGAGGTTAAACACCCATAATGTGAGTGGAGACAAAGTGGCTGATCCTAAAATCGTGCCCTGCTAAGAAGGTGTGAAGAGGGGAGAGGTGGCGGGGCAGGAGGATGGGCTACAAACAGCAGCAGCAGGGATCTAGCTGGGATGCAGCAGGGATCCAGCAGTCCACTCCACCTACAACCTCTTCTGCCACTGCTTAGTATTAAAACCTGCTTTTATATTCTGAGATACACCTTTGCCAACACTGAATGACCCTCCTGCAGAGAGAGCTCTAAGGTGGAGGTTGGAGGATACAAGCCCATGGGCCAGTGGTCACCCACATCGTGTGATGTGTTCCTGATGTAAGTTGTCTGCTTGAAGTCTGGTAATGAGCAGGGATCATATTCTATTAATAGTCTTCATTCTTTCTCAGTGACTTATCTTCCTCCTTAATTTCAGGGCCTCACATCCACAAGAAGGAGTAAACTTAAATGTCGAGATTCTGGGTGCTTAGCTACTACTTTAATATCCTCTTATTCAAATCCACAGTGACATCTCACCCCTGCACTGGATACTCTGAGAAAACTCACCTCTCACACGAGGTTATGATTAGCAGGCAGAAAAACATCACACAAATCAATTTGAGACCCTTTCACAGAAGACTGACAATATTTGTGAGCAAGGGAAAAGCAGGAGTAGTCGTGGATCCTCACACTGGGAAAGCCCTGGCTGCTGGTTTCAGAACTAAGCTCTGAAAACAAGATCTGCATGAAGACACAACATCACTGGAAACTTTTAAACATCTGGTTTGTTTAGCCTTAATGAAGAGCAAGGGGCCATGTGCTAAATCTTTACAAGAAGAATGAAGTGTAGTCCAAGCCCTGGGTGATAAAAGCAAGGAATCAAGGCATGAAAGGGATGAAGTCAGAGATGATGGCCCAGAACCCCTTGGGCAAAGGAAGAGCATTTTTTGAAGCTTCCCAGATTTGGGAAGAGAGCACTAGCCTGGAAAGTGGGGCTGAAAGGAGCCCTGTGACCTGCTGCCAGTGCCAGGGCTTCATCCCAGTTCTTACAAAGCTTCTTCATTGCTCTGTGCAGCCTCAGAGAGCTGTGCTTCCTCCCTCTGAGCCATTCCAGATTTTCACATCCCCATTACTTTTCTGTGCTTTAGATAAATATTGATCACATCCCACGTTCCCCTTAAATTGTGCAATTCTCTTAATTGATCACACCCCGGGTTTCTCTTAAATTTAAATTAGCTTAAAATGTGTTCTCCAAAGATCCAAATTTTCTCTGTGCCGGGAGAAATGAGACCCTCAGGACTGTGTCACAAGGCAAGGCAGGCAGCAGTACTTCTCTGAAAGTGCTGGATTGCTCCCCAGGCCCTGTTCTTCCTCTGTTCAATATTCTAACCTTTATTTCTGGATTGAGTTCTCACATTTTCCAGCCACACCAGAGCGCCAACACTGTTGCATGAGCAGAGCTGGCCATAATGAGACAAGGAAAGCTGTGCCACATGGGGAAGGAGGTCCCAGGCACCACCACACTTGTCAGCCCTTCTTTCTTGGTTTTAATTTACTTGTCATTGGTTTCGCATGTGACCACCCACTAGCCTGCAGAAGAATAGCGTGGGCAGGGGACCAGATTAAACCAAAATGTTCCTGCTCCAACTCATGGTGTGTGAATTACAAACTGTTGACTTCCAGCTCAGAAAAAGCCATCCCCATCCATCTCTGAGCATCCCTGCTCTCCTTGGCACCCTAACACGGTGTCTCCTGTCCCCAGGAGAAGTTTGGGCTGCAGCAAACATCCATTTGAAGGATCTTCAAAAATACCTTGAGACTCTCCTGGGAAAAAAATCTGACAACTGGATTCCTCACCCACCAAGTAAAAACACCCACAAGCACACAAGGGACCCTCCCAGGAATGAAGTTCACCCAGGTTGCCTAATGACCAGCTGTGGCTCCCACCTGTGGCCATAAATAGTGCTTAAAAAGCCCTGTTATGTGACCCCAGTTCATCTCCACAGGGCCAGAAAGAGCAGGGCCTTTCAAAATTATAGTCTTTCACTGGCTCTTTCACTAGCAAGAAGCAGCTCTGCTTGGGGAGGCCACTCTGAGGCCACCAAATGTCTTTAATGACGCAGGTACGGTCTGCTCTGAATGCAGTGGCTGCACAGGAATGCCTGCCCCATTTGGCTTTAATCTGGTTTTCATTTTTGTGCTCTCCAAGGTCAAAGTCAGAGCTGGGAGCTCCGACCCAAGCTCTGTAAGTCCAAGCCAGTGCCACATGCAAACACCAGTCCCTTTCTCACGCCGCCTTTGGCCTTGACATGGAGCAACTGTTCCTGCAGATGGGAGGGAGACATCAAGGACTGCATCAGCAAGGCCAGAGCTCGGTGTTTGTGCTCCAACTGCCTGACATTTGTCACAGTCCAGACAATACAAAATGTCCTAATTACATGGCTCTGCTCCGTGCTCACACAGAGCCTCCCCCGGGGACATTCAGCCTCGTGCAGGGGCATAAAACTGTGTGATGTTTTCACACAACAGCATCGTTTTCCCTTTCCCCCTTATAATATTCTGCTTTGCAACCATGGATGTGGATCAGCATCCTTTGTTTGGGGATCACTCCATGATGGCATTGCCAGAGGAGGAATCATGGTCCTGTCTCTTCAGGTTAAGAGGCACTCACTGATGCCTCAAGAGCTTGTAGTCCATCAAATGTGGTGGCAAATGGAAAGCAGATGGATTATCCTTGTTCTGTAGAGGGGGAAGGTGCTGTGCTCAGCAGCAGGACAGTGGATCTGTCCTGCCTGGAGCTGGTAGCTAATGAAACATGACCTGCCACGGACTCCCCAGGAGGAACCAAGCACAAAATGATTAACACTGTCCTACTCCTTAAGTCACAGTGAGCAGCCAAAACTCAGTATTTGGGGGTTTTCTCTGAAGAGAAAATAGGAACAGAGTTGGGTACTCCTCCAGTGGCTTCCTGTCCATGTGAATAACATGATCCCAAAAAAAGGATGCTTCCCCAGCCACCTCCTCCAACAAGGCTTCCCCCACATACCACAAGGACAGTCTGTACAGAGTTACACAGCTCTAGTGCAATACAATGAGGAATTTTCTGCTGAATCTTTAGTCCTGGCCAAGATTTATGTGTTAAACTACTGAAATATGGTATGTAAAAGTATGGGGTTTATTTCCCTGTGTCTCTACAGTTGCTGCTGCTCCCCCCGGTGAAGAAAGGGCTGGACAGTCCCTGTGGGACTCACCTTATCCTGGTTACTCAAAAAGAGGAGCATTTATTATCAGAGAAGGCGGGGGCTGCCATGTAACTGGGGGCAGAAGGTGTGGAGCACAAGATAATCACCAGAGCTTTCATGTGCTTTGTGATTTCCTCAGCTGTCCTGCCTCCATCGGGGTGGAATTGAATGAAGGCCCTTTTTTGGAGGAGCTGTTCTATTCACATGTTATTCAGAAAATCCTTCAAATATAAAAATTAGTTTATGTGTATAATGATATCTGATTGTTGTTAAGGGTAAAAGATTAAAAACTTCAGAGGACTACTGGAAAATAGATGTTCTTGTCATTTATAGGTGCAGGTAAGGGGAGCACTCCTGTGTATCTTCACCCTCAGAGGTCTCAGGATGGTTTCTGAATGCCAAGGAAACTCCCACCACATCCATGCGGGGCCGATGGCTCCTTCAGCACAGCCCTAATTGCCAAACACTTTACTACACACTGACCAGGCAACGCCTTTATGGCCAACAAGAGCCAGATGGACCGTGCACCACCACCATTCCTACCAGGACAGTCCATTCAAGCCATAGTTTTATTACTTACATAAAACCAGGCTGTGGCACAAGTCATCTGAGGCAGGAGATCCTCAGTATCTGCTGCAAATACCTATGGTAGATAGGAACGGAGTGTTTAGAGACTAGTTACTCCTCTTTCTCATTTCACAGCTCTTCCAAATGACTGTATTAGCTGGAGGATTAGGTCTCCCATGTGTCAGACCCCAAGGAAGAGAGGGGAGTTCATCCAAGGTCCAGGCCTTTGTTTGGTTTGCGCATTGTGCAAAGGGTCAATGCTCTTAAGGGGCTTTCTGTGCAGCCTAAATCATAGCAGATTAATGGGATTTCATACAGGAATGAGTAGGAGTTGCTTTCTACCCATATTTGTTTGGACTAGTGCCGATAACAGCCTGGGGATTTTCCAGACAGCACAGCCTCTGCTGGGATTTCTCCAAAGAAGCCCAAGCAGAGGGACAGAGGGAAACAACTGCAAAGGATTCCTTATGGCCACCTCTTATCTGTGCCATGCTGGCATTCAGCACACTGGGCTGAAGGGGGAGGACAGGCTGCCTTGAGGATGAATAGAAAAGCACAGTAACTTCCACTGGAAAATAAAAACAAAGGAACATTCTAACCAGTGGTCAAGCTCTTCCCTGACCCCTGAGCAATCTGACTGCAAAGGGCTTGGGTAACTCCCTCCTGTTCCCCGTGCTTTACAGATGAAGCAGTGCTGCTGGACCTTATGATCCTGGAGGTATTTGCCAACCTTAATGATTCTATAATACTATCAAAACTTACCACTCAAGCATTTTGGTGACCCTCGAGGCCCTTTCCAAGTGATGCCCAACACAGAAGCTCTGTGAGCTTCCCACCAGGGTAGTACCAGGGATTTTTAGTTGTTTCGTAGTGCCGGTACCATTTTTACTCTTGTCTGCTTTTCCTGCTGAGGAATCAGTGAATGTTCAGCAAAACACCTCCTTTTACTGCACAAATACAGCAACTCCAACTGTTTAAGCCTCTCATTCAGGATTGAAGCACCGCAGGGAGGCCCAGGGAAAGCAGTTTCCAAGTTTAAAGGTATATTTAAAATTTTGCCTCAAACTTCCACCTTATCCTTTGCTCTCCTTCAGTGCTGTGAGAAGGAAAGCCTCTTTATTCCCCCTCTAAGCTGTCCCCACGTCCCTCTCAGTCAGAATTACTGGGCTTTTGCCACACTAGAGGTACAGGAATTCTTTTTACAATCCCCTTCACACAAGATTAACCATAAGAATGAACAGTGCATGTTACACTGAGATAGTGCTTGGAGATGAGACTGAAATTTGTGTCACATTTTGGTATCAGCAAAGACCAAAACCAAGTCCTCAGGAGTCCCAAACTCCAAAACTCTGCACCCAGCAGTAAATTCTCAGTTTAAAGCCAAGCTTCTGGCTCCACCTGCTGCCGGAAGGATGGAAGAGATGAAGAAGCAGATAAAGCCAAAAGAAAAAGAAATAAAAAATAACAAAGGAACAACTAAGGCCTGCTTTTTTACTTAACTCATCCACCAACATTGTTATTAAAAGACAAACAAAAGAGATTGCTTCAGCATGGAAAATTCTACCAGGTTCAACATGTGCAGCTCTTGACCCGGTCATGACCGCCAGGCACTTGGGTCCTATTAAGTAATCTATTTTGGAAATTTTTTTAGCTTTAGAAAATACTGCTACATGACACAAATTCACGGCTGAGAAGAAGCCCAGATAAAGGACAATTTCCTAAGCACGATTCCCAAGATTGCCAGCAGGAAGGGGAAGAAAAAGGAAACCCTGCATTGTGTGTTTTCCCACCTCCTCCTGCTCACCACGCAGCTCTTGCCTCCCAGTGGTTCACTCGGCGCCTTTAAATGTTGGTTTACATTTGCCAGCAGTTAGTGTAATCTTTCCTTTTTATGCCAGGATATATATTTCAGGATTTCATGCCAAAGCCCACGCGTGCTCCTCTTGCCAAGGTGCACAGCTGGGCATTATTTCCACAAAGAGGGCTGCCAGTGAAGCCAAGGGCTGCCCTGGGTGCCCCAGGAATGCTGGCTTGGCTCAGGCATGCTTGGATTTACCCTCCTGTGTTTGCACAGCACTGAAGGCACAGTCACTGTTCATTTAGGAAAGCATTTCATACACCTGATGGAAAGAAACATCAGAAACTACTTCACAAAAATATGTGCAGGCGATATGATGGAGCAGATTAAGCTTTTACAGCCAAATGCTTAAAGGAACATTTTGGAGATACATATTCCTACCTTTAGAAAGTTTTATTGCCATATACCTCTTGCTAAAGAAGCCTAAACCCTCTGGATAGGCAACACAGAGCTCTTAGAAATGCCATTTAAAAAAGAAATTTCAATCACAGCAGCAAAAGGAATCACCAAAGCAATGCCATTTCCACACTCTCATCTCCAGCTAACACACACTTAAAAAAATACACTAGAAAGGTACAGAAAGGGCATTCTCTGAGCTTGCATTTATCACTTCTTCCCCTCTCATAAAGCTGTCATGCAGAAACCCAAGCTCATAATATGTCATGAAACATCTTACATGTTTTCTTTGCACATTTCAGTGTGTACACTACACTGATTTGTAAATTACATTCAGTTTGGCCTCCTTCAAATTAAACTTTGCTTGGGACCAGCCTTTGGCTGAGCTACCTGCTCTTGAGCAATCAGTGGAACAAGTACAAACCCCAAAGCACTGCGTTTTTGGCACTCAGCGGGTGCGGGCACTTTAGTTGTCTACATTTTTCTGGTCATAAAAGCCCTGAAGAAAATTTCTGAGGCTAATTAAGATCCCAGACAACAAAAGCACAGCCGGATTTACAAGCACATTAGTTATACAAGCAGCTGTATTTGAGTTTGAGAGGTTTGAGCAGTGTCACTGTCAACGGGCCAAATCCCAGTTTGGGATTGCCAGAAAACGCTTTCCATGATAAAGCAAATCCTCCTTTTGCCCCCCTCCCCTTTCTCAAAACAGACACAACATTCCAAAGGCAGATGATCTTTTTGGATAGCCTGTTATTTTGTCCCTTTACACACAAGAAGAGATTTGACATTCCCTTTGGCCATCCCAGTTCTTCCTGTTATCTCACAGACAACTGCCAACTTGGGTTTTATTGTTTTTGAAGCAAAGGTTAACTGGTGACAGGCTCAATGTCTGTGAAGAGAAGTCCTGGGTACCTGTCTTCACTTCTGAAATAATACATATAATTCTGTACTTGTTCTGGCATTGAACTATAATTAAACCAAACCATCAAAACCCTCTGCCTGCTCCAGCTCTGGCTGCAGTCACACACCCTGGTCCTTGCTTAGTTGAAAGGGTCAGAGAACATTCAGGTTAAAACACAAAACTCAATTACTCCATCATTAAATAAGGGCAATTTAGGATGACAGTTTCTGACTTGTCTTCAAAAAGTCTATACACACCTTGATTTTCCTAAGCTTGCAAAAAAATTGGACTCATGAAGCAACTGTAAGATGACTAAAAAGCCCAGAGCTCCACCAGTGGCCTGCTGGAGAAACATTTCTCAAGTTCTCAAAAGTCTTGGCCAAGTAAATTGCAAGGTTGGACAAGATCAGAGCTCAAACTGATCACCAGCAGCCAGAGAAATTCTCTCAGAGGATGCAAGTCAGTAGAGCAAATCACAGAATTTTACATACATGTCATTCTTGCCTAATACACAAATAAGAAATGGGGAAGCCGCTTCAAAGCTGTTCTTCAAAGCAGCTTGCACAAGAAAAATAAAACCCACAATACTGGGGCATAAACTACAGTACAGCATCCAAGCCATGTGAACTAGTCTGGCTCTACCCAGCATTTTTGAGGGCATGGCAGAGTAGGGAATTGCAGCAGGAGCATAGAAAGGGCTCTAGAAAACATTGTCTCTCAGGAAATAATCAGTATTTCAACCAGAGAAGGAGCACGGACTGAAACAAGAAAAATAACAAGCTTTAGGTATGTAAAAGGCTGTTGCATAGAAGGAAAATACCTCTTCTCTGTGGCCTTAGGGACACTGTAACAGGCAGCAAGAGAGACAGATGTGGTAGGAGACTTGCTGCCAGTAATGACAAGGAAGCACTAAAACACACACTGGAGTCCTCTGCCTTCCAGCCCTTTCAGGCAATTAGGCAAACACTGACAGAGCTGTAACTGGGGCAGAGGAACAGACCTGATCATGTCCTGTGTCCTTGCCAGCCCTATTCCTCTAAAAGAGTAAACTTTTGGGCTGCCAAGGATTTGGGGGGTTTACCTTTTGGTCTCTGAAAGGATGCCAATAAAAGATGCCAACAAATGCTGTTTACACTGTGGTTTCTTTCAGTTATTTCCCTCCTTTCCAATCAGGTTACATAAGCACAGCTTTCAGAAATGTCAAACTTCCTCAGCAACACCCTCCTGCATTTCTTTCTTATTCCTAAGAATAACAGTCCCAGTGACATGCTACCCCTTGCAACAATGAGCCTTTTCCAAATGGAAATCAGCCTTCCTTCACCCACACATGACTAATCATTCTGTCTCACCCAAACCAAGGCAGGATAATGGTTCTGTGAGCCAATCAGTAGTTTGGTTCACTTCCATGAACTAAGCTGCCTTTAAAACACCAAGGGATTATTTACCACTTCCCATTATGAACATGTGATTGTATTGAACCTCTATGCTCAGCAAAGGGAACATTTTGCACTAACAGTGATTAATCAGGGTTTAGTCTCAGCTAAAACCAGCTCAGTTAAGAAATATTAAAACCTGCAAGTTTCTATGAGCTTTGCTCTTTTTTAATACACTGAGTATCTCAGTTGCACATTTAGATTTCTTTTTTTTTAATGCAAAGCATGTTTTAATATAGACATCCAGATTATAGAAAGCTTTGTAACAGTAAAAACAGACCTATATGCTCAGATTTATTTTACAAGACTGCAAAGCCAAACACTGAGGCCAGGCTTGAAAACAGCATCTCTTGTCATACAATCAAAATACTGTACACAGAACACAGTTCGATGTTTCTCAAGTTCACCAGCATAACACCCAGTTTGTCAAACCTTCAGCATTAGAATCTTTTCTCAAGCTACAAATGAGAAACACAAATTCATCCATAATGACAAGTGCTTCCATCCCACAGACATCTTGCCGAGGGGCAAAAATGCCAAATGTTTTGCAATGATACGAGAGTGCAAGACAACCCTTACTAAAATAGATATATAAATCACAATTTAAACTTTGGCCAGGACTTCCAACGACTAAGCAGATTTCCAGATATCTCCCCTCAAACATTCTGACTTGACTGTTCAGTAAGTACACAACTAGATGAAGAGCACCTCACTGCTTTATTTCCAAGTATTCCAACACTGGAAACTCTTTAAATTAAAATCATTCTGTATTTTCCTTATAAAGCCATTATAATTTAAAGATACAGCTACATTTTAATAGTCAAGTCCTCTTCGATAGAAGGAATGAGAGATGATTGCTTGAAGAGCAGGCCTTCATCACACATGTTTCAACACAGCACCTTGGAGCAGTCAGCAGACAGACTGAAAAAGCCACGTTTTTCAGAAAGACAGGATGGTCTTGTGAATTATTTCGATGGACTCCCTGATCTCATCCTCCTTAATCACAAGTGGTGGTGCCAGACGGATGATGTCCCCGTGAGTGGGCTTGGCGAGGAGTCCATTATCACGGAGCCGCAAACACACCTTCCAGGCATCGTAGTCTGCAAGGACAGGGGAGAGACAACAACACACAGGAGGCATTTACACCACAGCAGAAGAAGTGTCACAACTGCAGCCCGTGGCTTGTGGGGCCAGGATGTGGAGGGTTTGCCACGTGGCAGTGAGAAGATGGAGAGTGGTCACAAATGGAGCTCCCCAGAATCTGCAGTGAGCAAAACTGCTCCAAAGCTGCAGTTCAGCTCACAGGTTTGCCTCCAGCACACAGAGTTCTGCTCCTTCACAGCTCAGTGCTTGTCTAGATGGAGCAACAGATTTAAAAAGGGCAGCCACGCAAAGGGGAGGTAAGGGAAGATCTGGGCAGGACTTTAGACAAAGTCACATTTGTGCAGCCTGAATTTCAGTGTGTCATATGCACATCTTAGAAAATTACACCACCTTCCTACAGCATCTTATCCATTGATATTCAGTTTTATGATATAATTCTAGATTTTAATCCCTAGAAACTTGTTCTTAATCATTACCTTTTTGTTTCCTTCTACCCTCCTCTGTTCATTGTTCTCTTCTAACTATCCTAAAAAAAACCAACTTCAGCCAATCCTTCCATAATCTGCCAAAAACTAGTGTTCCAGATGTTCCAGTTTTCTTCCAATGGGGAAACAAAAGGGTATTTGTTGGGAGGCAGATTCACCATCAGGTTTGAACATCATCAAATCAAAAAAGAATTCAAATAATTAAAGAAAGAATTGTTCAGCCTTAATTAAAAACACCTATTTTTAATATTTTTTAATTTTCAGTGGGTACTACAGTACTATAGCCAAGATCTGAACACAAACATTATGCCTACCTGCCATCCCCTACCCATAATTTAGGCTGAAAAATATCTTTTCATGCTGTGAAGGTGCAGTTGATTGCATTTCCTCACCTTTGGTTTCCCGAATTACAATGGCATTTAACAGCCCCTTTCCTCTCACAGCAGTTACAATATTGGATGGCGTCTTCATGAGCTCATTTCTTAGAATGTTACCCATTATTTCTGCATTTTTAGCCAAGTTCTCCTCTTCAATTACCTAAAGGGAAGTCAGAAGTACAGTCAGTTGAAAGGCACTGCATTTGTTTAATGTACCATCCTGGTAGGGACAGCTAATGACATTACAACTGCTGGGATACAAAAGCTGCTGCAACCAGGGTGTCACTGCCAAGGCTGAATATCCCAGGTTGGTATCAAGCCTTTACTCATTTGTGTTTACAAGAAACAATAATCTCTTTGTGTTCTAAATTAACTGCTTTCCATTTCAAGTTATCTACAAGTAAACAGTAAACCTCTGAAGATTCTTAATCTGTCCAGGTCTGTGTATTGGGTAATGATGAGGCTTTCTGAGGGACTTGCACCACATGTAGGCAATTAGGCAGTCAAAGAATAATTAAATTACACAGCCTGGACAGGACATTTGAGTTCCAGTAGCACATACATGTTATCCAGTTCAGAGTGCAGCAGCCCCTGCTGGTGTAATAAAATTAACCAATTTCAAAGTATCATTGTGAAATTTGACCAGATTCATAGAAATGCCTTAAAACTCCCCCTAGATAATGTCTCATATATCAAAATAAAATTTAAGACCATAAGAACACAGGAATTAGGACACATTCCCAATAAAAACTTCAGAATTTGTTTTGTGATCTATGCAGATAACCACTGCTAATTTTCCATTCTTACTTAAAGCTAGATTGCTATTTGCAGCATAACAAATAATATAATTTACTTAAGCAAAGGTCATGTCAGTGTGCCACCCTTTTTTCTTTGGGTTCCAAACCTCTCTCACAACACACAAACCTCCAGTGCTGCCATTGCCACACGGCAAGCTAATGGATTTCCTCCATATGTAGATCCATGTTCCCCAGGCTTAATGGTCAGCATAATTTCATCATCACACAGGACTGCTGAGACCTGAAATGGGAAGGTCAGCAAATTCACTTACAGTTACATTTAGAACAGTAAACTTTAATATCTCTGAAGCAAACTTTCCCTCAAGGGCTCAGGAACGGGTAATTTTTAGCCTGTGGTGATAAATTATATTTACATTCCCAGTTCTGTATAGGGGAGAGAAGATCTGACAATCCCATAATTAATCCCTTAAATACACATAGCTATAGTGGTAACATGTAACTCCCAACTACAGCCAAGAGGCATGTCTCCAAACTGAATATTATTTCAAGATTTTAAGCTTCAATACTTGGTTTAACAACTCAGAAATACCTTCAATCAGCCAAAATAGATCAAGGCATGTTGTAATTTCCAGTCTAATCAGCATGAATTTAAGTCACTCCAAGAGGATAAAATCAGTCAGGCAGGCATACCAAACAAATGAAATCATGCCAGTTGTTCCAAAACAGCTTTATAATGTGCATTTTAACATACATTCATAATTTTTGACTCTTCCACAGAATTCATCTAGAAATTAATCACAGCAAGACTGTGATAAACTGGTCTCCAGAGAGAGTACAAAAGGCTAACCAGAAATTCCAGAATGAAGAGCTGCCTACTGGACACTTCTTTTCCTGACAGGAAAACAGCCATCTCAGCTATAAAGGTAGTATTAGTTATTCTATTATTTTATTATGGATCTCTCACAGGTTGCACTGTCTGGTCATAAATCATAGCTGATCTTGTAAACAAAAACTTCCAAGTACAACAAACATCAGGTTTACTGTTCTTCCAACTGGTAGATTTTCAGTGTTAACAACTAAGTCATTATTCAACAAATGTTTGAATAATTTGATAGTAGTTCAGATTATTGATATTTCTTTATTACTCACAGGATATAAGCCACCAGAAAGCGCCTTTCCAAGAAGGACTATATCAGGTCTCACATTTTCATGGTCAACAGCCAGCATTTTCCCTGTTCTGGCTAAACCAGTCTGTATTTCATCAGCAATAAAAAGAACCTTCAGAGAGACAAAAAGAACAGAGAAGAGAGAATGAGTTTCACTCCCATTCCTAACCCAATTCAAACAATACAGCTCTTTTTTTGAGGTATCACAAAAATAATGAAGACAACTTGATTAATAATGTGTCAATACCTTCCTCTGAAGGTATCTAAGGAATTATGAGTAGCACGTGCAAATTAAGACTGAATTCCACGGGAACAGAGACCACTGATGTGGTCTGTAACCCACTATTGTTGCTAATTCTTGGCACTTGCACACTCCAGCAACAAGGGCCCTTGATAGCCATGGTAATTATTAATTACTGCAGTAATTGGCTTTGGGCCCAAGAAACTTATAGTGTGAGAAAGAAATTATAAGTTAAATTATTTTAAAATAAATGCAGTTCAAGAATTTTCATTAGTAACTTAAATCAGTGGCAATGGCAAGAAACAGTGAAAAACGTGCATTGCTACAAAGTACTTCCTGGTGAGGTATTACCATGAAATACAAGAATTATCCCTGCTCTACTCCACTGAAAGAAAAGGAAATTATTAAATAGCATATGAAATCCTATATCTGGGATAGAAGGATGACCTTAAAAGACAGAGCAGTAAACACAGGTTATTCCAGTGAATTCCTTACATTGTGTTTCGTGCAGAGGTCTCGCACTCCCGTGAGATAACCCTTGTCAGGAACAACCACACCTGCTTCCCCTTGAATGGGCTCAACCATGAAAGCTGCCACGTTGGGATCTTGAAGGGCCCGCTGTAAAAATGGACATATGTATGGGAAAGGCAGAAAGAAAAAGCTTTTACTCAGGTCAAATTTAGACAATACATATAGCAGAACATAATGGTGGCCCCACTGATACTCCTTAAGGAATGATAATGGCATTCATGTCAGGCAGCTATCCCCAAGTGCCATCTCAGTTCCAACATAGTGTCACACTTTGCCTTGTAAAATCAGCTGTGTCCTTGCTTGGGAAGGTAGTAACCTTAAAAACTGCAGACCCAGAGGAGCAGATTATCAGATCAGTCCATAAATTACCTCAGAAATACACTCAGTTTTGCATTACCCCAGGCAAGACAAACAATTGCTCAACTCTTCCCTCAAACAAAAAAGAATGGAGCCTCTCCAGAACAATTTTACCTTAGAGCAAAGTCCACAGGTACATTCTTGCACTATGAAGTTCAAAAAGGTTTAGAAGCCCACAAGACACAAGAGATAGAATGATTCCCAGCATGAATTTGCTACAGCATTTCTCAGTATGGCCCCATAAACAGAATGAGTTTAGCTCTAATGAAGTCACTAAATACTTACAGCCTTTCACCATGAGCACCCTGATGTAGGGTCAAATCTCAGCAAGCTTTTCCACACTGGAATTATAATACACTGAGAGACCTTTGTTTCCCCTAACCAAACCCCCAGGAGACAGGCACCTCTGTCCTATAATCCCTCCTATCCCCACAGCCCACCCATTAATATGAAGCAGACCCTTTTTTTACTCATGGAGACAACGTACCCAGGTGATGGATTGGAAAAAGGTGATCTTTAAGAACCCTTTCAACCCAAACCATTCCATGATTCTATGACAAAAGAGGCAATGCCAACATTCCTAGCCCTTCAGGACTGTCTGTGTTTGCCTGGAACCCTCTTGCCTCCCAGGTCCCAAATCCAGTGCCCCATGGCTGCCACCAAGCCCAATCTACCCTTCAATATCTGAACCCACATTACGAGGGTGGGAAATTTTAGACTAAACAAGGTCAAACCTCTCCAACAGCTTGATGGGAGAAATCTCAGAAAACTCAGGGAAATGCAAAACCATTGGCATATCAGTACCTTAAGTGAAACAGCAGCCCAGCATTTTAAGCATTTAACTAAGTCCAGTTCTAAGGATGCTGTGAAACTGGAAATACTTGTTTGCAACTGTGTGAATTCTAGTCATAGAATCATGGAATAGTTTGAGTTGGAAGGGACCTTAAAGCTCATCTCCTTCCATCCCCAGCCACGGGCAGGGACACCTTCAACCAGCCCAGGTTGCTCCAAGCACATGTTTGAAAGGATAAACTTCTGGTTTTCCTTACTATTTACCAAAGAGACATTGTAAAATGATAAAATTGTCAAATACCTCAAGAGCTGGTAGGTCATTGTATGGGATCAGTTCAAAACCTGGCATGAAGGGCCCAAATCCATCATAGCTGGATGGGTCAGTAGAACTGGAGATGGCAGACATTGTTCTGCCCCAGAAGTTGCCAGCTACAAAAAAAGGAGGGGAGATTGTTACAAAACTGACCAAGAGCCAGAACAGCTTAAAGGACACCACACTTTCCATTTGGTAATGCATTTTAAGAGTTATCTAACATTAGCATATTATCATCCTTCTTCTAATTGTCAGCATTTTGTATTGATGCCATAAATATGCTGTGTTGCTGTATCAAAAAACAAACAAAAAAAATTATACTCCAAGACCTGGTAAGTATTCAAAATAATTTTCTTAAATTTGCTAGTAGCCTGTAAAATTGAAATAGGTCAGATAACTTTTTAAAGGAAGATGTTCAGCTTTAACATAAATATTACTTACTAACTGGAGGGGGGAAAATAAACACCATTCCTAGTTTAAGTCCTAAAAATAAAGCTGCCAGTAAGCCTAAATCAGAAAATATACTTCTGTGCATTTCAAAGGTTCAGAAAAACCCATTTATGTATGTAAAAATATTGTGATTTTGCACCATTTTGTTTAGAAACATCACTTAAATTGCCCAGGAACCAACTGCCACCAGGTCAATAACATCTTCATTTTAGTATTTCAGTTAAAACAACAGACTCTCAGCTAATTAACAAGGTGTTTAATAAGACTAAGGAAGATTAAGGGTTCAACACCTTCGCAGCATTATGAGCCTTTTCCTCCCCCACCAATTCCTTTGTGTAACTGTGATCCTGGGACAGAGGATGCTCCCAGACTGCAGGGAATGCTGAAGTCAATGACTTCTGACCACATAGAGGATGTACATACCATGGTATGTAGCAATCTCAGGAAAAAGGTCCAATATTTATGTAGTAAGTTTTATTCTGAAAGCTTTAATAAGATACAGCATCTTTGAAGAACATTAGCATTGACAAAAATACTTTCTCTATGATCAAAGAACACTAAATGTAAGGGGGTTTTTTTGTATAATTATACATGTGGGGGTTTTACTTCTTTTATTTAGCAAACCACAACAGTTTCTTTATTAGGGGCAAGTAACTTCTCCCTGTTACAGAGCCAAGCAGAGCAGGCAGGTAGAGGGAGGAACTATTCCAGCAGAGAATCAGGACCTAATATTTACTTCAGCAACACTGCTTTTACTTTCATTTTATGATCAAAACTCCCATATGGCTTTACTGTGTTAATGCCAGTTTCTGGAAGACCTCAGGAATGCAGAAGAAAACCACTGGTAGGTGAAGCCAAGAGGGAAGCAGGCTTAACCCTATTGTGAAACCTATGAGAGGTGTGGCAGCAATTTGAGGAATGAATTCACAAGATAGTTATACAAAACAACCAGTTAAAAATAAAAAGATTCTAAGCTTCAAGTGGTTAAAAGAGCACAGAGGACTGAAAGTACTTCCTGGGTGACTCCAGGCTGACTCTCAGCAATCCAGTTGCTCTCTTCCACCTCAATGCCTCAACTCCTAACACAGTTTTAAGGAAGATGATCAGCTTTTAACACTTTACATACCTGCAAAAATAATTTTAGCTTTGTATTTTGGAATTCCTTTCACAGTATATGCCCATTTCCGAGCCAGTTTGCAGGCAGTTTCTCCGGCTTCCACTCCTGAAACATAAAGCAGCACTATTATCACTCTTGTACATGAGACAGGCCATCAATGCAGTACAAAATGTTACACAACTGCTGAATCTCACAGAGGAGAAATGAAATGGAAATAAAATCATTTCTTTACCTGTGTTCATTGGAAGAACCTTGTTGTAATTGAACATTTTGGTGACGAGCTCCTCATATTCACCAAGCACATCGTTGTAGAATGCCCTGGATGTCAGGGTCAGTTTTTCAGACTGAGCTTTCAGAGCATCCACGATCTTTGGGTGACAGTGGCCTTGATTCACTGCACTGTAAGCACTCAGAAAGTCAAAATACTTTCTGCCTTCAACATCCCACACATAAACACCTGGGAAAACAAACAGATGGTCACTACACAAAATAAAAGATGAAACAACACTAAATGGTATAAACTAATAATACTTTCTCTATCCCTGAGGGCATTCCTGAAAGAGTCTCTAATTAATAATCAGTTGACAACGAGATCATGAGTGACAACCTAGTACAGTATAAATAATGAAACAAGAAATAAAGCACTTCCAATATAAAGCTGCCATTCCATGGAGTTACCAGTTAATATCAGACTATTACTTCCCATCCAAGTCTCTGTTTGGGCCCTAAAATATAAATACAGAAGAAAACCTTTCTAAGAGAATTAACTGGATGTCATAAAAGAAAGAGCAAAATCAACAGAACCCTCATAATCTGAAAACTTAAGAGGCTGAACGCTCTGATCTGTCAAAATGTGTACTGATAAACTATTGGATCACTATGCTGATAACATTTTAATATAAACTCATAGGACAAAAAAAAACCCTTAAACATAATTAAAGGCCAGAGTAAATTTAAATTAAGCAATAATACAGGAGCAGTACACAAGGACTTAGGGTTCCAATGCACCTTTTCATGTTCACATTAACATTAAACCTCAAACAAGGCAACAGAGAAACAAAGTTGCTTGACAATTTTCTTGCTCAGTTTTTCTAAAGATTATCAGAACTTTGACCTTTATTTAGATAAACCATTTTAGAGACAGCACAGTTTTACCAACAATAAACTGTCTTTATTCCATCAATTATCTCAATCCCACACAAAAAGAAATAACCAACAGAGGTTCAGAAACTGATCCCATCCCACCTGCACAGACACATCCCATCTAGAAACCCCAGGGAAACCTGAATAAAATACCTTTCCCTCTTTCCAGAGCAACAGGCAGTGGGTGATAGTTGTGGGCACCATATTTAGCCTCACGTTCATAGATCAGCTCAGAGGAGACAGGCCCTTGAACAGTTTTTTTGGTAGCAACTGAGGCAGCAGAACTCAGGGAAGCGTGGAGACCTCGAGAGAGAACAGCAATGCTCTGGGGGCGGGTTAGCTTGGAAAACATGATGGCCTTCAGGTATTCTGTTATAGATCTGGGGGGGGAAAAATAAAGACAGTTAATAATTAGCACAAAGAACACTTCAGATGAAATGTGTGACATGACTGAAGTGGTTTTACTGCCAGGATTACAGGTTTCCCAACTCCTCTGCAATTCAACCAAGAAAGCTTATGTGAAGTATAAATTAATGTGGGATTAAGTTCAAACAGGTTTGTTTGTTTTTTTGCTGTTCTAATGTACACTCACAGAAACAGAAAGAAAACTAAACCGTGTGACTCAGAAGTCTATGAACTAGTTACACCATTTTTCCTGTAAGTATTTCTTTTTCACTGTGTCTTAAATTCTGGTTTACTAATATAAACTACAATAAGAAAGCTAAGTTCATCAAACTTCTTTTTCTAGGGAAATTCCTTTTTTCTATCAAAGACTGCCATAAGACCAAAAATAAGATAATATAACACTGGGAAGAAGCACTCAACATAAATCATGTTTAGCTGATAATATTAACAAATTTGATAAAGGATTGATTAGTTTTAACTGAGGTCAGCTTTAAGAAGCAAAATTTGTATCTTTTTATAGAAATTGCATTCTGGATTTTAAAATATTGCCACCTATACAAAGCACTCACTGTTAGCACTATTTCAAGACCATCATTCAGTTCATCCTGGAGAAGAGAAGGCTTTGGGGAGATCTTAGAGCCCCTTCCAGTGCCTAAAGGGACTACAGGAGTGCTGGGGAGGGATTTTGGACATGGAGGAATGGCCTTAAGGTGAAGGAGGGCAGGTTTAGATTTGATATTAGGAAGAAATTGTTCCCTGTGAGGGTGGGCAGGCCCTGGCACAGGTTGGGCAGAGAAGCTGGGGCTGCCCCCTCCCTGGAAGTGTCCAAGGCCAGATTGGACAGGGCTTGGAGCACCCTGGGCTGGTGGAAGGTGTCCCTGCCCATGGCATGGGGAAGGAACAAGATGTTCTTTAAGGTCCCTTTCAACCCAAGCCATTCCGTGATCTAAAAACAGATGGAGAGTAATTATATGTCAGATAATCAGAGCACCTTGTATTTTCTCAGTAAAACTCAGCAACCCCCCCTGAAAACGTAACCTGGTAGCATTGCCATCTAAGGATAATCTGAGGGTAACATTTCATCAAACAAATGCACTTTGATTCCTCCTCTCTGCCTGCACCTCAGTCAATATAAAGACACATCCCAGAGAAGGGAAAATGAGTTGGCACTTTCCAAGCTGTTCCAGCAAGCTCTCCACCAAGAGTTCTCAAAGCTCAAGTTTCCAGTCTCACTGACCATCACATTTATAAGCTGGCAAAAAGTTCAAGCCCCAGAGAAGGATTGCAGATTACAACAAATACTCTGAGTATCAGATGCAGCCTCCTCTGTAACACACTGCACAGTAAACTGCAGAGCTGTGCAGCCTTGGCACTGCTGCAGCACCCAGTCAAAGCACACTGTAAAACCTAACCAAAATATGCATATAAAATATTAACAGAATACAAGGATGGTTCACACAAGGATGCTGTCACTTCAGGCTCCTTGCAGAGACAGATGTATTAAGTCATGGATTCATTCCTAATTTATTTTGGAAAAGATCTACACCCTTGAACAGAGAGGCATTTCTTTCAGCAAACTGCTCAGGTATTACATTGCTGCTCCTCACTTCTAACCAAAGCCAAGAGACTATTTTTTTCCATCTACTAAAATCAGCTACCAAAATCCAAGAGTTTAGGAAGAGTCAATAGTCTCCATTCCAGCAGGAGATGAATGGCAGCTGCACAGCTCTGGGAATTTTTCCAGCTGTTAAATATTAGCCATTTGTGTTAATGCTTTTCAAGATGGTTATTCAAAGATTTTGCAAACGAAAAAGACAAATACTTCTCTGTGCAAGAAAAAATTCTGACCACACAAAACTGCAACTTGCTTAACTCCTAAAATGTAATTGGTCTGTGACATCCTGGCCCCTGGCAAACCTCCACAGCAGAGCAGCTAATTCTATCACAGTCTTCTATATTTTTGGAGATTTTCCAGACATTCCTGAAATGAAAGGTGTAAAGAAATTGAACTCTCATCTCTCCTGTATCAGAGAGGTACCTTTCTGCATGAAGAACTACAGATCCCCAATTTGAGGCTCTTGTTTTACTTCCTTCAGGGTGGAAAATATTAATCAGAGTTTTTTAAAAGGGCTTTCTCCACCATGAAGAGAAATGCCCTGCAAACTGTGCTAGTGAGGCCACACCATTTCAGTCAAGGTTTGGGAGATCACATGGAGTAAGGCTGAGTGAAGATGGGAATTACAGATGAATCTGGACTTAAAAAGTGAAGAAAAATCTGGTTTTGATGATCAGCAAGACAAGATGAACAGAAATTTCAGGAAAGAGGAAGGGCACAATAAGTAAAAAATCCCAAATAAAGCAAATGAAAAAACCCCAAACTTGTTACCAACCATGAGAAAGTGAGAAATGTGATCATGCCCTGCAGCAGGTAGTACAGGATCAGAAGCCAGGGAATTACACCAAGTGGAAAAGGTCTTGCATCAGAAAAGAAAAACCACTCAAAGCACAGCTGTAAAACACTTAAACAACTTTGTTCAGCTGTTGAGCAAGAATATCCAGACAGGGGCAAGTACCTGCAGATTTCACAGGTAAATTGAATGGTTATATGTACCCAATTCCTGACAGACACTGAAACACACCCCAAGGGAAAGGGCAGATATTGTCAAACACATATAAAACAGCCGAGGTCATGTTGATACAGCAGAGGAATCAGTGCCACACTGCTGCCTTTACCAGCTGAATCAGAGGGGTGAACTTTCGAGGGGACAGGCAGGAGGGACAGCAGTGTGGCCACGCCAAGCCACCTCTGCAGGCCAGCACCACCTCAGGAACAGCTCAGAGCCCTGACCGGCAGACAAGAACCCAGGGCCACAGAACCAGCTTGGCTGGGAAACACCTCTGAGACCCTCGAGTCCGACCCCTGCCCAAACACCACCTTATCGACCAGGCCAGAGCACCGAGTGTCCCTTCCAGTCCCTCCTTAAGCCCTTCCAGGGCCGGTGACTGCACCCCCTCCCTGGGCAGCCCATTCCAACGTGGAATCACCGTCTCTGGGAAGGAATCCCTGCTGATGCCCAGCCTGACCCTCCCCTGGCACAGCCTGAGGCTCTTTCCTCTCGTCCTGTCGCTTGTTCCCAGCGAGCAGAGCCCGACCCCACCTGGGTACACCCTCCTGTCAGGGAGCTGCGGAGACCCAGCAGGCCCCACGGAGCCTCCTTTGCTCCAGCAAAACGAGAAGAAAACAAAAAGCAATCAACCCGGCGGCGAAACGGGAGACCCCGCTCGCCATCCCCCAGCCAAAGGCGGTGCCAAAGCCACCGCAGGGGCAGAGCTGTGGCACGGCGGGCCCGGCCGGGGCTGGCACAGCACGGAGGAGGGACGGGCTGTCACCTCGCCCGCTGCCCCCGGGAGCGCGGCGGGGCTGGCTGTCAGCTCAGGGCTCACGGATGGCCAGTGCGGGCCGGGCGGGCCGTACCTGGGGCCGTACCTGGGGCCGGAGGTGCCGCCGGAGGTGCTGCCGCTACCGGAGCCCGCGGCGAAGAGGCGGGGGTGGCCGCGGGGCGCTGTCACCGCTCCTCGCCCCGCGCCTGACGTCACGGCCGCCGCGCCAGCCGATTGGTCGCTGCGGCTGATTGGCAGCCACCGCCCCCGCGCCTCTGCCCCTCCCACCGGGCACGGGCGCTCCCCATTGGCCAGCGGGCGCGTGCCGGGGCCCAGCCGCGCCGTGATTGGCAGAGCGGCCCTGAGGGGCGGGGCTTACCAACCGCTCCCCCCCGGCCCTCAGGGCGGCTGCCCAGAGCCCTCGGGGCGGGGGCGGTGATTGAGGGCGGCTGTCTCGGTCCCTTAGTCCCTTCAGAGGGTCCCCGTGTCCCTCAGACCGGCTCCCCGTGTCCCTCAGTTCCCCAATCCCCTCAGCGGCTCTGTCCGTGTCACTCAGGGCTGGATCAGTCCCTCAGACCGGCTGCCTCAGTCCCCCAGTCCCCTCAGCGGCTCCCCGTGTCCCTCAGTCCCACAGTCCCCTCAGTGGCTCCCCCCGTGTCCCTCAGGGCTGGGTCAGTCCCTCAGACCGGCTGCCTCAATCCCCCAGTCCCCTCAGAGACTCCCCTCGCCCTCAGACCGGCTCCCCCCGTGTCCCTCAAGCACGGCCTCCGCTCCCCCCTGCCCAGTCGCCCTTGAGGGCTGTCCAAAACACACTGGGAAGAAATTTAACTCTGCCCCGGCCAAAACCAGCACAAGAACAGCCTTTGCGGCCGGAGAACCCCCGGCCCTCCCGTGGGTGTCCCCAGCCCTTGTCCCGGCCGGGGAAATTGCTGTGGGAAAGGGCGAGCACTGAGGGAAAACTGAGAGGCTGGGGAGGGGAAATGTGTGGGATGGTGGTGGTAACGCTGCTGGCAAGCTGCTGTCCTGGGATCACACAACCATGGAATGGTTTGGGTTGGAAGGGACCTTAAACATCTCCCTTTCCACCCCCTGCCATGGGCAGGGACACCTTCCACTATCCCAGGCTGTCCCAACCTGGCCTTGGACACTCCCAGGGATCCAGGGCAGCCACAGCTTCTCTGCCCAACCTGTGCCAGGGCCTGCCCACCCTCACAGGGGAGAATTCCTTCCCAATATCCCATCTAACCCTGCCCTCTGTCATTCTGAAGCCATTCCCCCTTGTCCTGTCTCGTCATGCTCTTGTAAATAGTCTTACCCCATCCCTCCTGCGAGTTCCACTCAGGAACTGGAAGGATGTGATGAAAAGTTCTCCATGAGGACAGCACAAGCCCAGCCCTGGCCTTTCTCTTCACAAAAGCTGTGTGTGAGCTTTTTCACCATCTTTTTATGAATAGCTGACATAAAATCATTCAAAAAGCAATAGTCGGGGATTCACTGAGTGTGCCAATGAATTCCTCGCAGAGCTCTCGTGCCAGGTGTTTTTTGACCTACAGGGAGGATGCACCGACCTCCTCCCCAGTCCACCACGGTCCATCCACCATTCCAATGGCCTGCCAAGGACCTGCTGCCCTTCTCCACATGGAATGGCATCGTCAGAGCCCCAAACTTCACGCCCTGATGCATTGGGAGGGAGGGAGGGAGGTGTGGGGCAAGTGAGGTCCAGCTTTGAGCTCGGACCAGCAGTGGAGCAGAGACAGGCTGGAATGAGCCAGTGCAACCCTGACCTTTCCCCAGGCTAAATTACACTTGGACAGTGTTTTGTAACCAGAAGATCTGAACTTTTAAAGGGAACTGAGAGGAGCGTTTGACAAATAAAGGATGGTTTTATCCAAAAGAGTCATAGACAAGTTGGGATAGGACATTACCTTAAAGCTCATCTCATTCCAAATGCCTGCAATGGGCAGGGATGCTTTCCATAGGTTCCTCCAAACCCTGTCCAACCTGATCCTGGGCACTTCCAGGGATGGAGCAGCCACAGCTTCTCTGGGAAACCCGTGCCAGGGCCTCAGCACACTCACAGTAAAGAAATTGGTCCTATTATCCAATCTAAACATGTACTCCTTTCAGTCTGAAGTCATTCCTCCTTGTCCTGTCACTCCAGGCCCTTGTCCCAAGTCCCTCTCCAGCTCTTTTGTAGCCCCTTTAGGGTTTCTAAGTTCTCTCCATAGCCTTCTCCAGGCTGAACAATCCCCATTATCTCAGCCTTTCCTCACAGCAGAGGTGTTCCATCCTTGCTATCATCTTTGTAGCCTCCTCCGGGCCACTCCAACATGTCCATGTCCTTCCTGTGCTCAGTACCCCAGAGCTGGACTCAGTGTTCTAAGTGGGGTCTCACAAGAGCAGAGTACAGAAGAACAGCAAGAATATTTAATTTTTTCTCTTACCACCTCACTAGGAAGAGAAAGGGAAAAAAGAAAAACCCCTCAGTCTTATCAGTAATGAATTCTGGGTGCATCTTGCTCTTTGTTCATAGATCGCCCTAACAAATTTATCAGTGCTGGAAAAGTTTATTTATTCCACAAAGAAAACACAGTATCCTAGTTGACACACAGAGAATTTGCATATCTTCCCTGCACTAAACAAGCCTTCCTTCGAAAATATTCTGGAATCTTGTCATATCTGCTAACCAAATTGCTCAGCCCTTGGATGTCAGGGAGCAGCACTGCTTATGCCTTTGGAGAATGCCCTGGGAAAAAATTTCCCCAATGTGCAGTCAGCTTGATGCAGCGAGGGCTGGGAGGAGAACAGATGATATTGTGCTCTTTATAAACACACAGAGAGTTAGGCTCAATTTGCTAATAGGTTTTTGTCTCCTACTAGCCTAATTCTGCCAGCAAAGTGCCCTACATCTGCTGCCAGAGATGAATGGAGTGCAGAAAGCACCAAAAGGTGGTGCCTTAGGTGCTAAATTGCAAAACACATTTCAGAGTCATGACTGTTGAATGATTACACATTTGTACTGTGCTCAGTTTCTCAAGTCCAGAGGCAGTTATTATCTAGGAGCTATTGAAACCCTTTTATTTCTAATTAAAGATTTTTTGTGAAATTCCTAAAATTTTAAGACTGAAAATAAGCAATGTCCTTTTTTTTTTTTTTTTTTTTTTTTGAGTATTATTCTTGGTCCCAGTTCATTTTGCCACAGAAGCTGTGGCTGCCCCTGGAAATGTCCAAGGCCAGGTTGGACGGGGCTTGGAGCAACCTGAGCTGGTGGAAGGTGTCCCTGCCCATGGCAGAGGGTGAAACTCGATGGTGTTTAAGGTCCCTTCCAACCCAAACCATTCTATGATTCTATGATATCTGTTGTAAGGAGGAAAAATGCATGATTTTGTTTGTTATATACTCATGTTTCTTAGCTTGACAGGACACAGTATAGGATTTGCAATCCATTAAATCAATGGGATTTTCCTGGGTTAGAAATGCAGGTTCAAACTTCCTGATTTGGTTTTTGATATTTCATTAGCATGGCAGATTGCTTATCAGTTTGCTCAAGTCATGCTAATGATGCCTTCTACCTATTTAGCCACAAAAATAAGATATTGGGAGCTGTAACCTTTTCATCTTTCATAGGCTCAACTCAAGAGCTGCCTTTTAACTGTTTTTAAATGCTGTTACTCTCAAGGACACTCACAAGTTGGTTGATTCAATCCAATAATTAATCCAGTGAGATACAAATCCAGTCTCTCACAACACCTTCAAATTGTTTTAGATTCATCCAGCCTTGTGTTTTTCAGAGGAAGCAGAAGAATGTAGAAAGGATAGATCTTGCCCGAAGGATTAAATAACACCTATCATATGATGAAAACGCACATCTGAAAATGTAAAGGATGCAAACTAAAGGCAACCACAATCAACTGAAGGGCTGAAACTTGGGTTCAGGCCCTGGCACATGGAGCTAGAGACACACTGCCCTGAGAGGTGATTTCAGAAGCCAGGCATCAAGCCTCACTCCCAGGAAAAACAGCAGATTCCTGTCTGAAATGCAGAGTTTCAAAAACGAACTAATAAACAAACAAACAACCCTCAAGCAAGAAAGGGCTTGCTCGCTTTTGGATTCCACAAGGCATGAAAGAAGAATAAAAAAGGTATATATGTTCAAATAGACATAATACAGAATGCACAGATACTACATGTAAGTGTATTTTTCAAAGCTGATAGGGACTGGGTTTGAGATTTAAAAACTATAAAATTGAAATAACTGTCAAACTGGAATCTAGTTATTCAACACTTGAGAGAGAGAGTGCCTTCAAGCCTCTATTTAATGTAGGCTTGATCAGTTTCCTGTAGGATCAGTGTAGGAATGTCACGGCTCACTTTCTTCTGTCCTTTTTTTTTTTTTTGGCACTTATAATCAAGACACAGAAAATTCCCCCTTTTCTGCTATAAATGCTGTTGTGTTGGAATTTTAAATTGCTCATATTGTGCACAGTGGTAGCTGTTACTGTAGATCTTGAAGGAATTGCTCTCAGCTAGGTGTAATATTTCATGTGATTTTAAAAGGGAAAGCAGAAGCTTAACGTGTACTGTTTAGTTACCTGTAGATACCTAAAAGACTCCACATGACATAATACCCAAAATATGGAAAAGAGAATACATGAAACGTTCACATTTTACAGTAATTTGCCCTGCAGAACAGATGAAAACTCTGACCTACTTGAGGAAAGAGGGTTATTATATCCATTCTGCTTATCCAGAAAATACAATTTGACATGTAAGTAAACCATAAAGTTATAAGAAGGAACAAGTTAAGTCATGCCAGTTGTTAGCAGTAATTCTGCAGCTCTGTCTCTGGCAGAACTGCTCATTGAAGTCATCAGGAATTAGGCATGTGAAGAGACTGAGGAATTGCATCCCAGTTATTGTGTTTATTTAGAGGTACTGCCGACACAAGGGAATTACAGCCTTGGTCTCGTATGCTGGTTCAGCTGCACAAGCTCACTGTGTGTTAAGGATTCATGTGCTGCCCTGGGAGCTGCTGAAGTAGCAGGGCAGGGTTGCAGGACACTCCCTCCAGTTTGCCACTGTCTTAGGAATGCTGCAGGAAGTGTCCAGAGTGCCTCAACAGGTGATGTGATGTTCAGCCCTGTGACACCAGTGTTCAATTCTTCAATGGGTGGGTGAGTCCTTCACCTCACAGTGAGACCCAGACTGGTCAGCAGGCTGGATATGGAGTTCAACAAAGTCAGAAGGCTCAAGGTGCAAGTTCATAATTAGCTAAAACCAATATACATTGACAGTGCTGGCAGGAAGACAGTCCCAGCCCTCTTGCCATCCGTAGCAAAGGCACAAGGGTAGTAGTCTTCACCCTTTATCCTCAAACTGTGCTGCCACTCAGCAAAAATAAAAATAAAATGCTTTTCTGAGCCAAAGGCAGATTGGAAGGTAAACCTTGCAGTTAGCACATTGAGCTGGGGAACTCAACCTTCAGTCCCAGCCGGATGATGAAGGATGTAAAGCTATGGCGAGGTGTCCAAAGGAGTTTACGAAGATAGTGAAGGGTCTGCAGGAGAAGCTATTGGAGAAGACTGAGAGGAGACCTTATAGCACCCTACAGCTTCCTCATGGAGGGAAGTGGAGGGGCAGGCACTGATCTCTTCTCTGTAGTGACCAGTGACAGGACACAGGGGAATGGTTGGAGCTGTGTCAGGGGAGGTTTAGGTTGGATCTCAGGAAAAGGTTCTTCCCCCAGAGGGTGGGCGGGCAGTTGTCACAGCACCAAGGCTGACAGAGCTCAAGGAGTGTTTAGACAACACTCTCGGGAATGTGGTGTGATTCCTGGGGCCATCCTGTGCCAGGCCAGGAGCTGGGCTTCACTGATCCTTGTGGGTCAGGATATTCTATGAATCTGCAATTGTATGACAGCTGTTCTGGTCTTTCATACCAAACAGCCTTCTGAGAAGGGTGTGATACTATCACATAGTCTATAGGCCAGCCTTGCAGGTGTTTGTGTCAGGACTGACAAGATACCAGCATGCAGTGATGGGACCCTCGTGTGAATGTGGGGACACAAGTGTGACATTTCTTGGTTTGCCCACTGTTAGAAAGTGTCTGGTGTAATCCCAAACATACACAGAGGTAAGGCTTTTCTGTGGCAGGTGTCTCCTCCTTGAAAACACGTCTGGAAAAGATCCAAAAAGACAAAGGTGATAAGAAGACAATGGATAGATGGATGATTTCAAGAATTTTCTACTTGTGCGCTTTCATTTTCATCAATGAAAATTGAATTCATGCAGATTTTTCATAGTGCCTTATATAGAAAAATGGCTTTCCATGGCCTGTGATTGTGTTTTTCGGGTTATTCACTGACAGCAGAATTCTACATTAAGATGTATCTTGCAGGATGAGAAACTTTAGTCTTTCCTGCAGCACAGCTGGAATATTTCACAGTGCAGCGTGTCAGAGCTGTGGAGCAAAAAATTGTAATGTACACAAAGCAGATCTGCCTCTCCAGTTCAGTTAGAGATTTCTTTTTTAGCTCACATCCTTCAGGATAGTTTGGCAAAGCAGAGCACAACCCCCTCAGAATAATGCTGTTTTATTGGATGGGTGTTGGTTAACCAAGCTTAAAGCACCACGAACAACCCTTACAGCTGATATTCCTATTGCAATATAAACCTTGAGCTATAGATAATATTTATCCTCCATGATTTGTATGTTGGCTTATTTTAGAAAGATTTCCACGATACTCTGTTAGATGACAGCATGGATAACTGAACCAAAGAATGAAAATAGTTTAAATTACTGTCTTCTGTTAGGCATTGTTCCCTGTGCTTTAACTTGCATTCTGTTATTTTTCTTTGCAGCTCATCGGTATCTACATTCAGAGCCTTCCACAAATAAGATATTTTGTTTCTGTATGAAACCTAAAAGTAAATTATAAGCTCTTTTACTTCTTGAACTTGGAGTTAATTAAATGAAAGAGCCTTTCTACACACATTTCTTGACGGGCATCACATTCCTTGGGCATCGTCGTACCAAGAGGACACGAACTGGAGATAGTTTGGGATAAACAGCTTTCAGATGTCCCAAGACAGTTTAAAAGAGCTCTATAAGTGATATTTTCTAGCAAAAAAATCAGAAATGGTAAAATAAAGCCCAACAAAAATTGGAGTGAGACTCAGTTTAAATTTTAGGCTTTCAAGTGCCTCATGTGTGACCTTGCCGCTTCCTTATACAAATGTATTTTGATTTGGATCCTGCAGACACTCTACTTCCTAACTTCCAATCTTCATTCTTGGATTTTAATAGGACAATGATTTCTGGAAAAGACAACTACTTTACTTGCTCTTCAGGCTTTTAAAATCTGGCCCAGATGGCAGCTATAAACTGCCATGAGAACCCACAGAAAAATGAACATAAATACATCTAACTTGGTAATAAGAACAAATACCTTGTCAATTTGGTTAATATCAGGACTGAGCACTGAACATCTGGATACATTTTATCTCAGGAGCTGGGAAACTCTTCTCAAAATTCTACCACAACAAATCCCTGCCAGCCCTGCTGCTCAAATGTTTGACATTGCTGCAACCAGGATTGCTAACCTTGTTAAATAGTGAGCACTCAGCTGCTCAGGGCTACTGTGGTCTGAAATTGAAGAATTTACATAATACTTCCCCTAAGTCAGGCTTTATCTTGGCATCACTGTGCTGAAAGATTGCAATGTAACCTATTGCATCATCTGCCACTCATCATTGACTCGGGATGATGTGCTGTCACTTCCTGGACTTCCCCATTCAGGATTTTAAACTACTCTTAGATTTTTTCTTAATACCTGATAATTCAGAAAATTAAAGGTTTTCTTGATACGTTAGGACAAAAGATTTTGCTTTCAAGTCCATTGTTTCAAAACAGTTTCTTTCAGAATAATTGTTTCCAAAAATCACACAGCTTGAGATATGGAAATATGGAGACCAGGTTGCCAGAAGGAAGGAATCTTCAGAAAGCAGAAAGATCTTGACAGAAGGCACCTACACTAAAACTATCATGTGGCTATTCCTTAGAAGGGACAAATAAACTAGAAAATAATTTAATCCATTCTTTGGTCTCTGCATCTTGTCTATCAAAGTTCCCTACCCATGGCAGGGTGTTGGAACTAGATAGTCTTTAGGGTCCCTTCCCATCCAAACCATTCTAGGACTTTGTGATTCTTCAAACTAACGCTTTTCTGGGGCAATTTCAGTGAAATGCAGCATTTATAGCATTCACTGATAGCTGTGACTTTCAGGGTAGTTCCATGGAAGGGGTTGGATGATAAGGAAAGCTGTCAATCCAATGGCACAAACACAAGAGGTGTCTGCACAGGTACTGGATGTTGGGACATCATCACAGAACTGACCTCACCTGAGAGGACAAGGTTTCAACTCACCTGATTCCTGTTATATCAGGTTCTTAAAGATCCACAGATACAAAGCCTGACATCTTTTACAGCACCCATTTTGCAACGTTTATGTAACTGTATATTTTTTCCTTGTTTTAAAAAAAAAGAATGTTTAAGGCTTCTTCCTTTAAATAATTGCAGTAAAATAACTTCCATGATCAAAGCTACTGTAACAAGCCAGCATGTGGAGAAATGAGTAAAATCTTTTATTCGTATTGATCTTGTACATAGATCTGGGTTTATTGGAAGTGTTTTTAGTCTGTCAGAGGATGCTCAGTGGAAAAACATAAATCTTGAATACTACTGAAATCCCTCTGCAGTGTCACAGCATGCCTAAGCCCCATGGAATGCCACGTTTTTAATTACATTTTTCCTGTGGCATTACACAGAAAATGAGATGATCAGCTTGAGAAAGAAGACAGCTCTGGGAACTCTTCAGTGTTTGAAGGGGGAAATCCACAAGAAATGGAGTTTAATATTTGTGCTGCAGTAGAAAGCAACAGCAGCTACAGGCTACATGAATCACAGCAACCACAGGAAAGCCCCTGTAATAAAAAATGGTAAATATGCCAACTAAGAGGTTAAAGCAAACCTGTAACAAGCAGCTCATAAATTATCTGCACACATTGTTATCTTCCCAGAAACTTTTACTGATTACACTACCAGAAACAAGGCCTGGAACATGAGATTTGATCAAGGTGACTTCAGCTGATACAGGGTCCTACTGGAAAACAAAAACCGTGTTCAGGCCTAGTGATGCAAGAACCCCATTATCAATTTTTCTTCAGAAGGATCTCACCCACCAAATATTTTGCTAGACGTCTAGTCTGCCTGTGAGTTGTAAAGCTGCTGAAAATCAGACTTTGATCTCATTTCTAAGAGGTATGTGGGACCAAAGAAACGCTTCTCAATCATCCCTGACTCACCTGACCGTGTAGTGGGCTGATGAGGCATTTAATAGATCACCTGTTATATTTTGTGTGACCTTTGATAAACATGTGGGTACCTTGACTTTCATTGCTTTTCTGAACGTGGCATGGAACTGGCTGGCCAAGAGGACATCTGCCAGCAGACATTGCCACCTACCTCTCAATCTCTGCTGCCACCAGGAGGTGACACTCACATGTTCCACACTGACCAGAAAAATCAGTGGTCACGCCTCTTCCAAGGGAACTGTTCTGCCAGAAGCAGGGAGAGCAGAAGGCCTCTGAGTTCCCTCTCTGCCTGTTCCTTCTCTTCCATCATCCTTGTCTCTCTCTCTGTGGTTTTACTTGAACAGGTGGAAACCAGGGAATTCTATGCTGAGCTCAGGAACCTGTGTGTAGGTAGCACACAGATTATTACAGATGTTCTACTAACAATGAGAGAGTATGGGAGAGATTTCTAGGAAGGAAATAGACTTTGTTTAATTTTCCAGTCATGTATTACACAACAAATCATATTGATTTTCTTCAAGAAAAATGCTTGGTCGCTAACATTAAAATAAATAGATTTTATCTTTAGTTCCTCAGTGTATTTAGTTTTTCAGTGTATTCTTCCGACTTTGCAAACACAAATGCATGAATTGTTTTGTTGTTTTTTTTTCTTAAATACAGGTCTGAAAGTCTGGTCAAATTGACACTTCTAACATTTCCCTAACTGGGATGCCATGGTGTTCCCCCGTTTACTTCTTTCATCATCAGGTTAAAGGAAGTTGGTTTTCAAAGTGATTTTGTGGTTCCTGAACCCAGAAGTTACCGGTAGTTTGGGCAGTTCGACTCCCCCTGCTGCCTGCTCACTGCAGACACTGTGAGTACAGCCGATGTGATGGGAATCATGGACTCATACAATGGTTTGGGCTGGAAGGGACCTTAAAGATCACTTTGCTCCAACCCCACTGGATCAGGTTGCCCAGGAATGAGGGAGGCTATTACCTTTCCTGTTCTCTGTGGAACGTTTGAATTCAAAGCTCTTTTAATTTACTGGAGATGCATTCTTTGCTTTTTACACATAGGACTTACTTGTGATTCCCTTTAAAGTCTACATTCAGCTGTGAGTAAAGTCAATTTTTGCCTATGCCTGAAAATATTGCACAAATCTGTATTCGGAATTGTTAGAGATAATGGATACCCAGTGGGGCATTTCCAGAGGTGTTACCAGTGTGAATGGCCTGCTCTGGGACATGTGGTGTTTGACAGCAGTTGCTGTTTCCAGGACTGCTTGGAATCACAGCTGTAATAAGTGCCTGGTCACCACTACCTTAACAAGATCACCCTCCGGAGCAACTCCACCTCGACAAAGCAGGGAGGGAATGCTCTGTCCAAAGAGCTTGGGAGAAATCAGACAGAAAAGCTTTAGTGGCCTGGGATTAGAGCTGCAAAATCTGCATTTCCATTGCTATGCATTTCCTTTCCAATGCTGTGCAGAAATGCAGGTCAGGCAAAGTGGGCACCATGACCGATATTAACTGTAAATAACTGTAAAACATTTTTGGGAATCTGGGCTACAAATTACTAGAGTGGTGGGGGAAAAAAAGTGCTGGATTTTCTTGCATAGGAATCAAGATTTCCTATAATGTCAATGTAGTTTTGGCAAAGTTGCTGGCAAAGCAGAGCCTTGAAAGGTTTATGAACAGCAAAAAACACATCTCAAAGGAGAAGACAATTGATACTATTTGTTTATTTTGATTTGTAACATTCCCTCGGAGTTTTTTGCTACAATTTACACTTCTCAAGGAAAAGAATGAATCATATGACCGTACCAGGGCACCAGTCTGTCTCCCACCAGAGATTTGAGTACACTGTGAGTGACCAACCATTTCATGCTCCAGGAACCTCTTAGGGTGACAGCCAAATGATATCAAGACCTTTTTTTGATGCACAGTGATGGCAATCACAAGCAGGAGGTCACAAATAGTCAAGAGGATTTAGGTCTGGTTAGTCCTAACTTGAGGCAGAGAAAATGGGCTAGACAAGCTTGCTGGAACACCTTTCCCTTCCTGTAGGGCTTAATTGCCCACAGGCAGCCAGAATGGACAGATGGTTTGTTAGCAGTGGTGGGTCCTGACACGGGTTGGACACCTGGGACTGCTGATTCACTGGCCAGAAAGGAAGGCAGCTCTGGATGTATACTGGGGGTTAAACAGATCCTGTCTTTTGGAATTCTAACTAAAATGAGAGACAAAAGGTTACTTTAATTAACCTGCAGGTAAACACATCCATGCAGCAGTTGCAACTTCCAAACCCATGACCTGAGGTGAACCTCCTGTTCTGCTAATAGCTCTGCAAATCATCGAGAAGACACTGAGTAGCTCCTCTTTGGTGTGGAAAGACAACTCAAGCTATTTCTCAGCTGGCCTGAGCCTGGTTTTGTGGGTCTCCCACCTCCATTCCCAGCAAAAGTGGGAGCTGGGAAGGTGGTTTCTGCAAGAGAGGGGTGTCCCTCCTTGCAACTAGCCCAGAGGAGACGAGATACCACCTGCAGTCACTGACACCCAACACAGGCCACTGTCAAGACCCACACCAGGTGCCCAAGCAGTCCACAAAGCAGGCACTGCTTCATCCAAGTACAATTAAAACCAATTCAACAAGGAATAATTTAAAAAAAAAACCTCTTTATTTAGACCAACACAAGAAGAGCTAGATAGGATTTATGAGCTAGGTTTTTTGGTTGGAGAGTCAATGTGTATTTTAAAGCATCATCAGAGACCGAGAAGGTACAGTCTTGAACACTGTGTTGTAATAATTTGTAAAACTGCATGAGAGATTTTTTTTAAACCAATTACTTCCCATCCATTCAGAGAGAGATAAGCCCCCAGCTAAAAATCCTTCTCATTGCGGTGCTTGTAATGATGAAGATGAAATGTGATTTTCCTTCTAACAAATGCTCCAAAAAGCAAAACCAGAAGAAACACTTGTTTCTGTGTTATGGAAAATAGGTCTCGGCATGCTGGAAATTCTGTGTTTTACTTACTTTCTACCACAAATGCCCCATTTTTAAAGAAATGAATAATGTAATCATTTTCTCAGAGTTATGTTTTCTTTTCTGCCTCATTTGGCACTAATACAGTGTTATTATAAGAACAACTGTTCGCTGCAGAAAGAATAATCTTTGGACTTCTCATCCAAGACCTTTGAAGTCACTGGGAATGAACTGCAAAGAAAGGCAGAGAGGCTGTGGACACGAGCAGCAGTTGAACACCTTCCCACTGACCAGGCAGGTTTCCTTCTTGTTGCCTGATGACACAGAGCTGCAGTTTCCTACCCCTTCTCAGACACGAGCTCTCCTCCAGGTAGGGTGCCAAGAACGCGGCTTGCAGTTTTCAGAAACAGTAATAAAACATGGGTCAAACAGGGTGCAAACAAGTCCCATGAGCAAACTCAGAGCCTGGGAACATCTTCACTGATGAGCATCCCTGGGCTTTGATACGGCCACGTGCACCATCATCAGGATCAGGATCACAGCAGTGGCGACGAGTGCCACAGCTCCCGAGCCCTCGAGGGCTGAGACATGTGCTGGCAAGCCAAACAGCAATGAGAAGCCTTTTAACAATGAACTTGGAGAAGAATCTGGAGGGAATTAGTGTCAGGCATGTGTAAAGAGGGTTACTTTTCCCATCTCCAACACCTATAATTACATCTCAAATGTGCTAATAAAATCCAGCGGTTACAGTGGTTTGCTTTTTTCTCCGTGTCAAAGTTAAGCATGCTGCCGTGCCGCCTAGAGGGAAAAAAATCAACTTTCTTACGCTTCCAATCGCCATGCAACCACCAGAAGAGAAGCCGGTGCGCCTCTGTGGGCCAGCAGGGCTGGGGTGCGCTCCGGTGCTGCCCAGCTCAGAGGTGCGGGGCGTAGAAGGGGCCGAGGTACGCGGGGCCGAGGAAAGGCGAGAAGGGGCCGGCGCCCAGCGGGAAGGGGGCGGCCGGCGGCACCAGGACATTGGCGGCGGCGTAGGAAGGGAAAGTCTGGAAGGGCAGGGCGGCGGGACCCGGCGGGCTGGGGCTGCCTCCGCCCGCCGCCGCCGCGGGGGATGCTGCGGGGGCCGCACCGTCGGCGCCCGGGTGCTGCTTCTTCCACTTGGTGCGGCGGTTCTGGAACCAGATCTTCACCTGCGTCTCGGTGAGGCTGAGGGACAGCGCCAGGCTGAGGCGCTCGCACACCGACAGGTACCGCGTGGCTCGGAACTTGTTCTCCAGGGCCACCAGCTGCTCGTAGGTGAAGGCGGTGCGCGCCCGCCGCGGCTTCCCGCAGCCCGGCTCGGCCCTTCGCCGACGGGCACCTCGCGGAGAGCCCGGCTCCTCCGGCCCGGGAGAGGTGCCGGAGCCCGTCCCGTCCACACTCGGGTCCTCCTCGTCGCGGTCCTGCCCCGCGTCCTCGGCGCCGCTCTCCGCCGGGCCCTGCGGGTCTAGGGGAGACGGCAGCGCCCGTCAGATGGAGCGCACCCTCCTCCCGCGCCCCCGCGCTTCTCTCCGGCATCCTCCCCCCTCGCCCCCTCAAGAGTGGCAACCATTAAAAATGAAATAAAATAAAATAAAAGGGAGAAAAACCCCGCCCGATGCGAGAGCATCCCCCGCCACCCCCCCCCCGCGCTGTGCCACCGCATCCGCGACGGGGAGGGGGGGAGCCGTCGATATGGATTTCTTACCAATTAAAAAAGAAGTTATTAAAGTCCCCTTCTGAAGCGAAATAAATCCCCTCCCCCCTCCCCATCCCCGCGCTAATGGAGTTTCAGATTTGCGAGGGCCAGATCGATAGATGTCATCTATTAAAGGTAAGTTTTAATCGAACAATATTAGGATCAGGCCGGGGGAAGGAGGTTTGAAGTGGGCACCTGCAAGCTGCGGGCAGGAGATAGGCGGGAGTCGGTAATAGGATATCGATCACCGGGAGCTA
>JAWWEE010000159.1:31885323-31898369 GCA_035221455.1 Xenops minutus
CTCGGCCCCCCGCGGCCCCGCCATGGGCATAGACTTCGACGTGAAGACCTTCTGCCACAACCTGCGGGCCACCAAGCCGCCCTACGAGTGCCCCGTGGGCACCTGCCGCAAGATCTACAAGAGCTACAGCGGGATCGAGTACCACCTCTACCACTATGACCACGACAACCCGCCCCCGCCCCAGCACACCCCCCTGCGCAAGCACAAGAAGAAGGGGCGCCAGGCCCGCTCGGCCAACAAGCAGTCGCCCAGCCCCTCCGAGACCTCCCAGTCGCCCGGCCGGGAGGTGATGACCTACGCCCAGGCCCAGCGCATGGTGGAGGTGGACCTGCACGGCCGCGTCCACCGCATCAGCATCTTCGACAACCTCGACGTGGTGTCCGAGGACGAGGACGTTCCCGAGGAGGTGCCCGAGAACGGGAGCAATAAGGAGAACACGGAGGCGCAGAGCGTCCCGCCCAAATCCGGCAAGCACAAGAACAAGGAGAAGCGCAAGGACTCCAACCACCACCACCACAATGCCTCGGCCAGCGCCACCCCCAAGCTGCCCGAGGTGGTGTACCGAGAGCTGGAGCAGGACACCCCCGATGCCCCACCTCGTCCCACCTCCTACTACAGGTATTGTCCGTGGCTGGGGGCGAGGAGGCTCCCAGGAGCGTGCCCTGGGTCTGGAGGTGGAATTGGCCCACTCTGTGCAGGCGGCTTTCCCCATGGCTCGTGGAAATGGCCTTCTTGACGGCCTCTCCCGGGTCCCGTGGAACTGGCTGTCCCGTGGCTTCAGGCTCTTGGGGCTCTGCCTGGCATCACACCCCAGTTCTGAAGGGTCTGTGTGTCTGCATAGCTCTCAGTTGCTGCTTAGGTCATTTCCAGTAGTTTGATTGCTGTGATCTTTCCTTGCTGGAACAACATGTACAGTCATAACAAAACCCAAATGTGTCCTTCTGCCTCCCATTCTGTTATGCCGGGATAGCTCTAGAGCCCCTCCGCACCAAGGTCAACCTGTAGGTCTGTTTGTGGGCTTAATTCTTAGTTGTTGTCCTATGGTTTTCTGTGAGAGGTTTGGTCAGTGCAGTTGCCCGAGTTAATACCTCGAGCAGGAGTTAACACAGTCACCCTCACCAGAATTAAAGAAATTTGGTGCCTCTGTCCCTGCTTATCATGTCTTGGTCATGATGCTGCTGTCTCCAGAGCACTGGCACCTTCTGGGTGGCTCGTGCAGGCCCCTGCCTTGTGCTGATGAGACTTCAAGGCCTGACCTTGTTCCTTAGACTGGTGTTATTTTGTCTACAAGGTGCTACTGAGCTGCTGTGCCATTGCTCTGCTTGGTGCAGCAGCACTTCTGTGCATTCCTGCCTTGTCCTTATTTCTTTATTTTGACTTATGGCTTGGCTGGAGTGTTTAAATGTCCCTGAGGTACAGCCAAACCCTGGAGTTGGGGTTCAGAAGCTCCAACTGTGCTGAACATGCCCTCACTCTCCTGTGCTGTCCTTCCAGGTACATTGAGAAGTCGGCAGAGGAGCTGGATGAGGAGGTGGAGTACGACATGGACGAGGAGGATTACATCTGGTTGGACATCATGAATGAGCGGCGGAAGAACGAAGGTGTGAGTCCTATTCCCCAGGAGATCTTTGAGTACCTGATGGACCGGCTAGAAAAGGAGTCGTACTTTGAGAGCCACAACAAGGGGGACCCAAACGCCCTGGTGGATGAGGACGCTGTCTGCTGCATCTGCAACGACGGGGAGTGTCAGAACAGCAATGTCATCCTCTTCTGCGACATGTGCAACCTGGCTGTGCACCAGGAGTGCTACGGGGTGCCCTACATCCCCGAGGGACAGTGGCTCTGCAGACGGTGCCTGCAGTCACCCTCACGTGCTGTGGACTGCGCCCTCTGCCCAAACAAGGGGGGGGCCTTCAAGCAGACGGACGATGGGCGCTGGGCACACGTGGTCTGTGCCCTCTGGATTCCAGAGGTGTGCTTTGCCAACACCGTCTTCCTGGAGCCCATCGACAGCATTGAGCACATCCCACCCGCGCGCTGGAAGCTGACGTGTTACATTTGCAAGCAGCGCGGCTCTGGGGCTTGCATCCAGTGTCACAAAGCCAACTGCTACACTGCCTTTCATGTCACCTGTGCCCAGCAGGCCGGGCTGTACATGAAGATGGAGCCCGTCCGGGAGACAGGTGCCAATGGTACCTCCTTCAGTGTGCGCAAAACTGCCTACTGCGACATCCACACGCCGCCGGGCTCTGTGCGCAGGCTTCCCGCCCTCTCCCACAGTGAGGGAGAAGAGGAGGAGGAGGAGGAGGAGGAGGAAGGAAAGGGCTGGAGTTCTGAGAAAGTCAAAAAAGCAAAGGCTAAGTCTAGGATCAAGATGAAGAAGGCACGGAAGATTCTGGCAGAGAAACGAGCCGCAGCACCTGTGGTTTCCGTGCCCTGCATCCCCCCCCACAGGTATGACCTGCCACCCGCCCTGGACTGGGGAGCGATTGCTCCTTTTCTCCATATCTTGTGTCCACTTTCCACATGAGTGTTACCCTGTTCCTTTCCTTAGCTTTTTGCAGAGGTGTTTCTCTCTTCGTTGTCACAGAGGGCTGTGGTGGTTTCCTCTGGGAGTCCTGCAGAGAGGCAGGGTGATGCGATGCCCTGCTCCACAAAGGTGTCTGGGCCCTCACGGGGCAGGAAATAGCTGCTGTTAGTTTAACAGCAGAGAACGAACTTGACCAGATATGTCAGGAAGCAGCTGGAGGTTCCCAGCACTCCTTTCCTGTTGAGCTGACCTCGGGCACTGGAGTAAATCAGGCAGGGAGGAGGGGACTGCTCTCCTTTCTGCTGAGGTCCGTTTTCTCCTGATGCTATGCCAGGCAAATGACACAAGTGTGGAAGCGATTCAGACCTGGGAAACAGGCTAATCCCAGGGGGTTGTTTTGGCTCTGGAGCGGAAAGGTCTGGGATTGGGATCCCTGTGCTCTGCTGAGCACAGCTCATCTCTCCCAGCAGTGTACCCCTTGCTGGGCTTCCTCAGTGTTTTGTGCCAGGTGCAGCAGCAGCTGTGTCTCCTCATGACTGCTGTCAAGAGCAGGGCCGGGTGGCTGTGGATGCTGAAAGCCTCTGCACAGCTGCCTGCGAGGAGGGGTGGCTGAAGAGCCAGAACTCCTGCCTGCTGAGGGGCACGGTGGTCTGGCTCCACAGTACAAGGGCTGTTGGAAAGGCACCTGAGGCCTTGCCAGGGGTTGTGTTTCTGTCATATCACAACCCTGTGGTCTCTCAAGGGTGCAAACACCCTGTAGTTACAGATGTAATGGCTGTGTGTCTTGCTCTGGTTGGATTGTTTGGCTGGCATGCAAATCCCAAAATGAGAGCATCTAAGAGCCTTGCTGGGATTTGTTGGTGTAGTTTATAACTCCGGGTGTCCTCAGCAGCATATAAAGGCACAAAAGAGCATTTTAGGATGTTTTTGGATCTCACTGTCATCCTGTAGCAGGCATCACATAGTTGAAGTACAGGTTGGGCAAGGAAGCATTTGCCTTTGTGGTGGTGAGCCACCCCCTGAGCTGCTGAGCTCTCCTCATCCTCATGGCAGGAGCTGTGCCAGGGCTGTGACCACAGGGCACCATTGACACCCTCGGACCCTCAAGACTATCTCCTCTGCAGTCAGCAGGGAGCACACACGGGCTGTGCTCTCTGGGCGATGTTTTAATGACTTGAGGAGGCAGGTCTCTATCACAAGGCTTCTGGCTTTTTGCCACGGTCTGTTTGTGTCCCAGCCTTATGTTTTTGCTCACCCTGGGCTTGCTCCATAGTCAGAGTCTCTTTTCTTACATGTGGACACATTGGCAGGCAGTTTGTAAGCTCTTGCTGCTATCGAGCTCACAGTGAAACCCACACTGAGCTAGAAGCTGTTAACCTCTCCCCAGGCCTTCCTGTTGGGATTAATTATTCTTCAAGGGCCGCTGCCAGAATGCCAAATGTCTTCCTGTGGAAGTTGTGCTTGGCTGGTGATGGCACAAGGCTGCCACCCCCAGCCTCTTCAGCTGAGGCTGATGCAGTTTGGGCCATCCCATGGGAAGAGCTGTGCCTGTGAGACAAGGAGATGCTGGGGGTTTGTCCCTTCTGCTCCCCACTAGCAGGGTACTGCTGTCCCACTTTGCTGCACAAGGCTATCCCAGTCCCTTCAGGCCTACTGTTGTAGGGAGTAAGACATGCCTTTTGTGGTGTTTCGGGCTGTTTAGGGTAGTCTTGGATGTGAGCTCTCTTCTGCTCATGCCTCCTGCTCCCTCCTCATGCTTTGCCAGGGCTTGAGTTTCTCTGGTAACATTTGTCCAGGCCCTTTGTCACAGCAAGTAACCCTCAGACAGATAAATAATGGTTTTGGAGTAGCAGCATGGTAACCCTCACAATCTCAGGGACTGCGGGAGCTGTTAGAGGTACAGCCCCTAATGTGGCTGTGTTGTACCTGACCTGGCTCAGCCTGCCCTAGACTTTGCCCAAAAGTTGACAGGAAGTAGAAAGGGAAAGTCTGTTATGGAGGGTCAAGGCTGGATGTTTTCTGGCATCCTCTCTTGTGCCTACTCTGTGTGACTCGTAGCTGCTCTCAGGTTGCCTTGTTGATACGTACCCCCAGCCAGGACTTCTCCTGTAGCATCCAGGCTTGCCTTGTTGATAGGCTCTGTGGTTCCTCTGCTTTCCTCAGGCTCAGTAAGATTACAAACCGGTTAACCATCCAGAGGAAGAGCCAGTTCATGCAGAGGCTGCACAGCTACTGGACCCTGAAGAGACAGTCCCGCAATGGTGTCCCTCTGCTCCGCCGCCTTCAGACACACTTGCAGTCACAGAGAAACTGCGACCAGGTGAGGGCTGCTTGTTGTGGGGCTGCAGGGAACCTTGGCTCTGTGTGTGCTTCCTGCACCTTTGGAGCTGTGGGCTCGGAGCCTTTGCTGCATGCGCTGCCTGCAGGTGCAGAAGTGGGGTCAGGGATGTTGAGCTCTGAGATGAGGAAAGGGGCAGCCCCAGCTGTTTTTGCTGCTTCACCTTCTCCCCTCTGCTCTCAGCATTCAGAGAATTGCCAGGCAGTGAGTCTGCTGGCAGCCTGCCATGAGGAGGGAAGCCTGTGCTCTCCAGCTGCCATGCAGAAAGTAGCTCTTGTGCCTGCATTTAGCTGGTGGCAATGGCAAACGTGAGAAATGGCTCTAGTATGAGGCTGCTGTGTCAGCCACTATTGAGAGATCGCCAGGGATCTCCAGAAACAGTCTGGAAGGAACCAAGGCTTCGCTTCCAGTTTCTGATATTGCTCCAGGAGCACTCCCTCTGGGTTCTGCTTCCAGGCCACTGCCTCAGCCTGTAGTCAGCACTTCACAGATGTGAAGTCTCTGGTGCCAGAGAGGAAGATTTTTCTTCTGGCTCTCCTTCTGAGCTCTAAATCTTCCTTTCTGAGCCTTTTGATGACTCTGAACAGGCAGGGATTTCTCCTGCCTTTGGCCCTTTTAATTATATTTTTTTGCTGGAGAAGAGTTGAGACTGCTTCTGCTTATCTTTGGCTGAGGCAGGATAAAAATTGGTGATTTTTTTGGTGCTCCAGAAGTGTAATCAAATAGAGCTGTGTTCCCTTTTTGCCCTGTTGCACTTTGCTGGATCTCTGAGAAGCAGCACAGACCTCTTGGGCAGCTGCAGGCAGTGGGTCATGTTAGGAAGAACATTTCCAGAGGCTCTGGAAGTCTGCCTCCTGGCGTTCTAAGGGCTTGGTGACCAAGGGGCAGGTGTTTAGCTCTTGCCAGAGGTCAGACTGTTCCTGTATCACCTACCTAGGTTGCAACAAGGGAACTGGGACCTTTGCTGAACCAGTAGATCAGTCCGGTTTCCTTTGCCAGGGAAGAGCCCCAACACACAGTCAGGAAGGTGGAGATGTGAGCACATCTCTTATGAGCGCATGGTCTCTGATGTTCCCACAGAGAGACACTGAGGATAAGAACTGGGCCCTGAAGGAGCAGCTGAAGTCATGGCAGCGTCTCCGCCATGACCTCGAGCGTGCGCGCTTGCTGGTGGAGCTGATACGCAAGCGGGAGAAGCTCAAGAGAGAGACGGTAACAATTGTTTGCCCCTCCTTGGGGAGCCGCTGGGGTGGGCATGAGTAGGGGCTCCTTAGAGTGCTGTAGGTGTGTGCCAGGGTGCCCTCGGCCGTGCTGTGCCCTGTCCCAGCGGCTCTGAGCAAAGGTGGCTGCTCTGCAAGGCGCAGGTGGGACACACAGGTGTTGGAGCTACTGTTACACCTCCGCTCCCCAGAGACGGAGGTGAGGGGCAGTCCCTGCCCCTCAGTGAGGAGAGGGGTTGCTGTCCTGCAGGGCTGCACCAGTGCTCCCTGGGGACAGTCCCCACTGCCTGACTGCAGGCAGGGGCTCAGCCCCACTCTGTTCCTCTGTTTCAGATCAAAGTCCAGCAGGTGGCACTGGAAATGCAGCTGACCCCCTTCCTCATCCTTCTCCGCAAGACACTTGAGCAGCTGCAGGAGAAAGACACGGGCAACATCTTCAGCGAGCCGGTCCCTCTGTCTGAGGTAACAGAAATCTACGAAGTAAGAACCCCCTCCCCCAGATTTCTACTTCACTCAAACTTGTCCCTTGCTCGAGCCAAGGGTTGCCCAGGGTGTGCTGTGCTCCAGCAGCACCCCTCACTCACCTGAGGGGGGTGTGCAGCAATGCTCCTCCTGGGTGAGACTAATGTAGAACAGTCAAGCTGGTGCTGGCTGGGAGCACAGCACTCGGCTCTTCCTCTGTGTGTGTTGCTGGCACTCTAGGGTCTGTGAGTAGTTGGGGATTCCCACTGGGAAAAGCAGAAAGCTGGCCCTTGTCAGTTGGCGTGCTCTTACCTGTCCTCCTGTGAAAGCCTCTACCAGGTAGCTGACTGAGCAGAGCACAGGGATGGGTTTGACCCCCAGACTGTCACTGTTGTGGGTAGGGGAGATGATTCATGAGACCAGTCAAGTCCCTGCCTGGGGACATGGGGAAAGGCCATGCTGATGGCGCTGGCAGCATATCAGCACAGAGGCATCTCAGAAGAACTGGGGAGGAAGGCTGTGTCCCACCTGCAGCCAGTGGTGCCACCTGGATGGCTCTGTTTTACCTGTCTGCACTCACCCTCACCCCCTGGGGGCTACACTTACAGCTCCCTCCCCAGGGAACACCGTGAAGCATACTGGATCCCAACTGCCTGCAGGCAGGAGGAGGACAGGGTGCTGGCATGTGCACTGGAGCCATAAAAACCCTTAAGAATCTGTACCCACAGGTTGAGCACAGCACATGGGCTCCCTAGTCCGGAGGCGTTACTGTTCCTCAAGCTGCAAAAGCAGATGGTATTCCCCGATGTACATTTGGGCAGAACACAGGAAGCGATACCTGATTCCTCTAACAACTGTTTTCTTGGAGCAGGTACTGCTAACTGTGGCTCCTGGGCCCTTAGCTCTGACTTTTTCCTCATGCAGGTCCCAGACTACTTGGATCACATCAAGAAGCCGATGGATTTTCAGACAATGAAACAAAACCTGGAAGCCTATCGCTATCTGAATTTCGATGACTTTGAGGAGGATTTCAACCTGATTATCAACAACTGTTTGAAATACAATGCCAAAGACACAATCTTCTACCGGGCAGCCATCCGTCTGCGGGAGCAGGGAGGTGCCGTGCTCCGGCAGGCTCGTCGGCAGGCGGAGAAGATGGGCATTGACTTCGAGACAGGCATGCACTTCCCCCACTGTGTAACGGTGGAAGAGGCTCAGATCCAAGACATTGAGGATGGTGGGTATTTGTCTCCTGTCCCAGGGTATGAGGGCTACTCGGAGGTAAAGCCTGGGCTGAGCCAGGGAATCCAGGAGTCTGTTTAAGCTGCCTCCCCTGGGAAATTCAGTTGGATGGTGGGCTATGTGTCCCCTCTCCCCAGAGAGGTGGGGACTTTGCTAGCCACATACCTATTGGCTCCGTTAGGTTGATTCTAGGCAGTAGTTTGTCTGTGTGTCCTGCCAGTCCCATGGTCCCTTGTCCTCCTCTTGGTCAGAGCAGGGGGCTGTCTGGCATGTGGCCTCTCTGGCCCATGTCAGGGTACAGTCATTCACTGCGTCCACAGCACTGGCTGCGAGTTGCTGAGGCTCTTGCTGTGCTGCCTGGCTGGGATGAACTCCCCCTGGTCAGAGCTGTGTATTCCTCACTCCCTTACGAGCTGTGGGCTTTTGCTGTCTGCTGTACTGCTCTGGATACCTCTCAGACAAACCTCACTGGCTCTGTTGGGGAACAAATAGAAGCAGATGGATGAATGAAATCAGGAACTTGTAGGGGAGCTCCAGTGAGTTCCTGATTTCACTCATCCATCTGCTTCTCTTTGTTCCCTCAGAAGATGTGCGGCTGCTGCTCTCGGAGAACCAGAAGCACCTGCCCTTGGAGGAGCAGCTAAAGATCCTGCTGGAGCGGCTGGATGAGGTCAATGCGGGCAAGCAGAGCATAGGACGGTCCCGCCGGGCCAAGATGATCAAGAAGGAGATCACAGTCCTACGGCGGAAGCTCGCGCACCCGCGGGACCTGGGCCGAGACGGGCTGGAGCGGCACAGCTCCTCTGCCAGGGGAGTCCTCCAGTCCCACAACCCTTGTGAGAAGGACCTGCAGACAGACAGCGCTGCAGAGGAGAGCAGCAGCCAGGAGACTGGCAAAGGTAATGCTCCTTCCAGAGCACTGGGAGTTTGGGGAGCGGTGGAAAGCCGCCTCTGGAGTGGCTTGGCTAGGGAGCAGCCACCCCAGCAGATACCTCCTGAGGCTGGAGGGCTGTGTGGGCAGCTCCCCACACACTTCACACACTCTTCACTTCTCTGTGTGAGCGGGGCAGGTGGCCTCTTGAGGGATGGTCCCTTACGCCCCATTCCCCTGTGGGGATTCCTCATTTCCCATAGTCTCTCCCATAGGGGTGGGTACAGAGTGTGATGTCTGTGCCTCCCTGGGCTCCCTCCCAGCGTGCCTCTCTCAGGACAGGAACCATGTAGTTCATAGTGAGCCATGCCAGCCAAGCAGGGGGGATTGGCAGCTGAAGGAGGCCATGGCCAGTGTCTGCAACAGCTTCAGCCTGATGTGTGTTTGCCCCAGGGGAGGGTTGGCAGGTCAGTGGTGTTCACAGCACAGTCAGTGCTCACATGCTGAGCTCATCTCCTGGTCAGTCAAGGAACTGAGAGTCCCAGCTGTGTGATGTGGGGCATGAGACGGATTGTTTCCTCCTGCCAGCTCAGCCATGCTGCGGGGTTTCTCTAAGGGCATTATGGAGCAGGCTGCCTTCAGTGTCCCTGCCTGGGGACACAGGAGGAAGTTGCAGCAGCACTGACTACCAAGCTCCAAATGCTCTCCCGGGCTGGGACTTAAACACAGGCCAGTTGTGAGCTCCATAGACAGAGATGCTGAGCTGGGGTATATGGGAAGCACAGCAAAAGCTCCAGGAAGTCTTGGTGTCACTGAGGGTTTACCACTTCTGCATCCCAGTTCTGTCCCTTAATCATGGGAAAAACAGGCTCTTCTGCAAGGAGAGGCTTTTTCTTTCAGGGCTGCAGTGAAGCTTCTCAGCTGCTTCATGTTGTGGGCAAAGTTTATTCCTGCTTGCTTCCTATTCTTGATTTATGTTTCTGTGAGGTCGCTGCCTGGGAGGAAGGAGAATGTCCCTGGCTGGTGGATGGCCCTTGTTTGATGTCCCCATCTAGCTATTACTGTCAGCAGATTGGATAGTTTGAGCCTGAAGTCACAGGCATGGCAATACTTGGGATGGAGGATTTTCCGAGATAATGTTTCCAAGAAATGAAGCTGTTTCTTGCCACCACTGCCATGCAGTTCCTGCCAGCAGGGCTGCAGCTGACACCTTCTCCCTCTTCTAGGTCTGGGTCCCAATTCTTCTTCCACCCCAGCACATGAAGTTGGCAGGAGGACCTCAGTGCTCTTCTCCAAGAAGAACCCTAAAACTGCAGGGCCTCCAAAACGTCCAGGACGCCCTCCAAAGAATCGAGACAGCCAGATCACTCCCGGGCACGGGAACAGCCCCATTGGGCCCCCCCAGCTCCCAATAATGGGGTCCTCCCAGCGTCAGAGGAAGCGAGGGCGGAGCCCACGCCCCAGCTCCAGCTCGGACAGTGACAGTGACAAGTCTGCAGAGGATGCTCCCATGGGTAGGTGCAGCCGGGCAGCCATGGTCCTGCTGGCAGCGTGTGGCAGGACCTGGCACAGTAGTAACGCTCTTCTGACGGGGTATTTTGCAGACTTGCCAGCCAACGGTTTCAGCAGCGGGAACCAGCCTGTGAAGAAGAGCTTCCTGGTGTACCGCAACGACTGCAATCTTCCCCGGAGCAGCTCTGACTCGGAGTCCAGCAGCAGCAGCAGCAGCAGCGCTGCCTCAGACCGCACCAGGTACTGTCACTGGCCCAGCTCTGGACACTGGTGCTGCCCAGGCTGTCAGTGGGTAGCTCTGTGCCTGGAGTTGCCAGGCGAGGAACCTATTCTGTGGTTCCTGTCTCTCTCAGCCTCCTGCAGCCCAGCTGCTCCCAGCTAATCTCTAGAAATCTGCAGTGTTTATGCCTTTTTTAATGTAAAACTAAAGGTGTGAGTGTGCACCAAAGGGCTAGCAGAGAGCATGAACGGGGGAATTCTCTCTTGGCACAGCAGCTGCTCTGTCACTGGCCCTTCCAGCAGCCTGCACCAGCAGGTTCCTACCTGTGCCTCTAATTTGGGTTAGTGCACATCTTCTTGGTGTTCCTGGGTGAAACTGGGTGGCAATCTGGCTGGCACCCTGACAGAAGCACCATCCCACCCTTCTGCCTGGTACCCCTGCCAAGTCCTTCCCAGTGCTGAGGCTGGTGGCCAGAGCCCACAAGCCCTTGCGTCCCACCAGGCTGGCCCTCTCAAAAGCTTAATGTGACTCCTATGGATGGCTCTGCTCCCTGTCTCCACAGCACAACGCCCTCCAAGCAGGGCAGAGGGAAACCCTCCTTCTCCCGAGTGAACTTTCCAGAAGACAGCAGTGAGGACACGTCGGGGACAGAGAACGAATCCTACTCCGTGGGCACTGGACGAAGCGTGGGGCACAGCAGTAAGTACTGTGGCTGTGCAGCCATGGGCCTGGCTGGCACCACTACCTGGGGGGACACAGCTGACTCTCCTCTCCCCTCTCCTCTGACACAGTGGTGCGCAAGGGCATGGGCCGTGGTGCGGGGTGGCTCTCTGAGGATGAAGATTCCTCCCTGGATGCCCTGGATCTGGTGTGGGCCAAGTGCCGGGGGTACCCCTCGTACCCGGCACTGGTGAGTACTGCCCGTCTTCGGGGCCTCCAAAATCCACATCCCCTTCCCGCAGACTGGGTCTTGGGGTCCCTGTTCCCCTCTCAGCCCTCCCCTGCTCTTTTGGCAGATCATTGATCCCAAGATGCCGCGGGAAGGCATGTTCCACCATGGTGTCCCCATCCCTGTGCCCCCCTTGGAGGTGCTGAAGCTGGGGGAGCAGATGACTCAGGAAGCACGTGAGCACCTCTACCTTGTCCTCTTCTTCGACAACAAGCGCACTTGGTAAGGCTGGGGCACCAGGGGCTTTGGGGGGGATGTGTGGAGACGATTGTAACCCTCAAACGAGGTGGCCCCCCGCTCCCCGCAGGCAGTGGTTGCCCCGGACGAAGCTGGTGCCTCTGGGGGTGAACCAGGACCTGGACAAGGAGAAGATGCTGGAGGGCCGCAAGTCCAACATCCGCAAGTCGGTGCAGATCGCCTACCACCGCGCCATGCAGCACCGCAACAAGGTGCAGGGCGAGCAGAGCAGCGACTCCAGCGAGAGCGACTGAGCCGGTGCCGCCGGCCGCTCCCCCGCCGAATCTCAGGGCAAACGGGGCTCGGGGACCCCCGTGCAGCTGGCCTGCACCCACCGGGGGCTGGGGGACCGGGAGGGGTGGGGCCGGCCCCCCCGCGCCCTCCCCTCACTCTCCCATTCCCGGTGCCCGCTCCCTCCAGCCCGCCGCTCCCCGGGATGCTGTTCTGGCCGTCGCCGTGCCCCAGGGCGGCCCCCCGCGCCCCCCACCCCCTGCTGCCCCCAAACCCCGGGCCCAGCCCCCCCGGCCGGCCCCGCGCTTGGACGTTGTTTGTATTTATTTTGAAGGAAGAAAAAAAAATCTATTGATTCTTAGAAAATAAACCTCCGCTGCGGAGCCGCCACCGCTGCGGGCAGGAGATAGGCGGGAGTCGGTAATAGGATATCGATCACCGGGAGCTAAGGCATCCTCCGGTGGGGACGGGGCTGAGCAATTACCCAGCCGGCCGTCCCGCGGGCCAGGACAGCCGGCCGCTCCCGCTCCGGGGAAAGGGGCGCCCGGGGGCCGCCCTTGCTCGGGGACAAGGAAAAAAAAAAGCCCAAACGAAAACAAAATCAAAAACGTGCCGTGCCCCAGCAAGAGCGGCGGTCCGTCCGGGGCCGGGATGGAGCGGCGGCGCGCCCTGGGATGCGCCATCCTTGTCGGGCGACAGAGGATGCTCCGCGCGCCGGGAGCCCTGGAGGACTCGCGGGTACCGAGAACTTTTCCCTTTGCATCACCGAGCCTTAAACCCCGGATCCAACCCGCCCTCCCCTCGCTCCTGCGGGAGCCCCGCGCGGGGTGCGGGGCCCGGGGGTCCCCCTGTGCCGGCACCTCCACCTGCGCGGCCGGAGAAACTCGAGCGCGTTCCTACCATGTGCCTCTAGTTTATTCCTCCCGCTGCCGGCAGCAGCAGCGTCCTTTCCTACTTCAACTCTTCCCAAACTTTTCTCCCGCTCGCCCGAGCGGGGGGCGCTGCCCCAGCTCCCCGCGGCCGGTTCGCGTCTCCTGCTGAATTTCTGAGGATCCAGGATGTCTAAGATGGAGAAGGAGATTTTATGATGGATGGGGGCCGCCTTGGCCCCGCGGTCCGGGCATTCCGGCATGCCACGCCACCCTCCGCGCCTCCCGGAGACCTGGTGGCCCGCAGCGCGGAGCGGAGCGCCGGGCGCGGAGCGGGGCCGCTCCCGAGCCGCAGCCTGGGCGCG
>JAWWEE010000159.1:31898379-31911722 GCA_035221455.1 Xenops minutus
GGGAGGAGGGTCGGCAGGGAGGCGGAGGGGCCGGCGGCGGGGTGGGGGCAGAGGAGGGGGCAGCGCAGCCATTGGCACGCCGCCCCCGCGCCCCCTCCCCGCCGCGCTGCCTCCCTCCATCCCAACCTCCCGGCCACGGGGCTCGCCCGTCTCCTTCCCGGTGCTGGGCGGGGGAATGGGCAATGAGGTGGGCCGGGGGCGGATAGGAACACCCCCCCACTGGGTTCTCCAGTAGCGCAGGGATGGGGCTGGCCAGGGCAGCTGCAGATCCTCCAGTCCGGACAGCCCCCTACCCTGCGCTGAGCCACCTGCAGCTCCCCGGGCAGTGCCGGCCTGGCACGGGGAGCCTCGTGTTCTGCGGCACCCGGAGAGGATGCACGGCTCCTGCATCCCTCGGCTGCACCGGGCGGGCTCCGGGCTCCGAGCACTCCCCATGTCAGTGGCCACTCTGAGATGTGAAACTGCTCAGTGGTCCACAGGGAGAAATGAGCAGCTCTTCCTTTTGGGGCAGCTTAGGGTCGGTCTGGTTCAGACTTTGGGCCCAACTCCTGCACTTCCCCGGTGGTGGTCACACTATGCTCAGTTAGTAGGCAGGGAAACTGAGGCATATCTGTGCTGGAGGAGTTCCTGTCCCACTAAGCAGCCCCCTGGATAACCCTCCTTGCCTTGAGGGGAAACACTTTGTTGTCTGTTCTTACCTATAACTGGGACAGGGTAGGTGATGGCAGGCCAAGCCTTCTCTGCACCAGCTTGCACCAGCCCCAAGATCACTTTTAGCTAGCCTTGCTTATTAAAAACATGCTAGTAGTGTATTTCTGTACACCTCTGTGCAGAAGGATGCTTTTCCCTCTCCTTAGCATTTCAGCATTTGTTGGGATCACAAATCACCAGAGAGATGAAGGCAAAGGCACCCTTCAGCCAGGGAAGGTAACCCTCAGTAGGAATCTGCTATTCCACCTGCTTTTATTCCTAGGGGAAGATGCAAAACACAGTCCTCCTCCTCTTAAAAGGTGTCTCAACCTCAGCAGAACTGGGCTCACAAATTAATCTCAGTGCTATCACAAAGGCATAGGCCCTAAGGTAATGGGAGAGCAAGAAGATGATGATGTGCAGGGTGATGTGATTACAGGTAACTGTCATTGTTAATTATGTGGTGGCAGCATCCAACAGCACATTTGGCACTGGCCTCTGGAATGGGATACCACGGGAGTGTAGAAGAGAAGGGAGCTCTGGCCTGAGAAGTTCACGCTCAGAAGCTAAAGGTGTGTAAAGCTTGGTTTTGGGGATGCAGATGGTGGTGAACTGGGAAAAAATTAATCTGAGATACGTGAGACCACCAATACTTCTGTTTCAGTTGATTGGTCTGCAGGAGCTGAGAAGGCAAAATGTAGCATAGTTTGTGATCTAGCAGGTATCTTCAAATATCATCCATTTAACACGTACATGCACAGCAACTGCAAACCTACACACATGTTGAAAGGCACATGTGAAAAAGCACAGACTCATGGATTAGTTCTAGCACTCTGAAGTTGGTCTGTTTCCCAGCTCAGGCATTAGAATTCAGCCTGAGTGCTGTCTTCAAATTGCTTTGATGCTAGGTGGGTTTCAACCCTGACCTGTCCTGATGGCAAGTGATGGCTGTAACAAGCTGTGGATCAATATTCATAGCGGGTGTCCTGGACTGATAACACTATCCAAGACAATGTTCGGTATCGGTGCAGACAGCTGAGATATTGCGCCATTAGTAATGTTGTTTTAAATAACCTGATCCATTTCTGGGTCTATTTAATGAATTTCACAGTTTAGATATAATCTTTAAGGAGAAGCCAGAGGCTATTCCAGAAGCGGTGATGCAAATCAATGCTGCCAAGGCTCCTCTGCTTTCCTTAAAACAAAATGGACTATAATTCCACCACAGCTCCTTATGTATTCCAGGAGTCTGGGCGTGCTATTGATGGTATTAGCTATGAAGAAGATATCTGGGAGAAAACAGCACTATCTGTAAAGCCGGAACACAGCTGATAAAATCTTATCCGTTATTGTAAAATCCTTTATATACGACGAGTCAGTGGGGTTTTTTTCTTGTTTGTCATATGAATCACACAAGGGACCTTCAAAACCATCTCATCCCACCGCGCTGGATGCCCACCCACCAGGGCAAACTGCTCCAAGGTGCATCCCGCCGGGCCTTGAGCGCTTCAGGGATGCGGCACGGCAGGAGCCCCGCTCGAAGGAGGGACCGAGGAGGGATCGGGGCGGAGCGGAGCCCGGGACTGCATTTCCCGGCAGCTCCGGGCGCGGGGCCGTGCGGGGCGGCGATGGCGGGCTGGGCTCGGGCCGTGCGGGGGCTGCTGCTCGATGTCAGCGGTGTGCTGTACGACAGCGGGGCCGACGGCGGGGTGCCCATCGCCGGCTCTGCCGAGGCCGTGCGCAGGTGGTTGGGTGGGTGGGTGGATGGATGGGTGAGTGGTACCCAGGGGTTGGCACCGCGGGGCGGGGGATGCGCCCGCAGCGCGCCCCGCATCACCTTCCACCGGGGGGTGCGGAGCCCCGGCTGGGCAGCAAAGGGGAACTTTGGGGTCACCTTGGTGGGGTTTAAGGGTTGTTTAAGGTAAGGGAGCCCCGCGGCGCCTGGGGCACGTCCTGCCGTGGGTTTGTGTTCGCTGCCGGCACCGCACGTGGAGCAGGTCACTTGTGAGCGATCTGATACCATCCCCCGGTAATCACTGCTGAAATGTGCCCCTCAATGCCGTGGTGCTTCTGCGGATTGATTAGGTTTGCTGTCAGATTAGCTGAGGCTTCTTGCAGAGAGCTCGCAGCCCGGCAGACATGGAGGATTTCCGCGCTGGGGTTAATGATTGCCCAGCTTGGAAGGGACTCGGAAGCAAAGTGTGCCTGGGACGAGTCAATCCCGGTGCCCACAGGTAGGGAACTCCTTCGCTTTTAGCTGAGTGATGCAATCCAGGTCGCACGAGCTAAGTACATTTAATTTAACTAACGTGAATCAACTAGGTGGATGGGGCAAGTCTGCTTATATTGGCAGTGTGAGCAGAGGAGCAGGATGTGGCCCGGAGGGAGCAGTGGCTGCAACTTTGTTTAAAGATGGGTATTGATTGCCGTGGAGGAGGTTGTGGGTTTATACAGAATAGCCTTTTGGCTTTACATGATGTTTCACTAACCCGCTGCAGAAAATCCAGTTCTGTTTCATGTGGCAGGTGCTGGACGGGGCTTGGAGCAACCTGGTCTAGTGGGAGGTGTCCTTGCCCATGGCAGGGGGCGGAATAAGATGGTCTTTAAGGTCCCTTCCAACCCAAACCCTTCTGGGATTCTATCCGGCTGCGGGTACCCCACTTGAAATTTAAATGTCTAAATTCTGAACCCTGACAGGCTGACAGCTTGGTGAGCACCTCTGCGGTTTCTGCCCTCTGGGGCCACTCAGCACAGACACACTTGTGGCGAATACATTTTTGAGCAGGAAAGTATGCAGGAAGAAATACTGAAATCAGTAAAATGAGTCATATGAAGTTAGTTAAATATGTGCTCAATGTTCATGGAACCACCATGGAAAGGCAGAACCGGAGAAAATACAAATGCAGTAGCAATAACAGAAGTCTTTGCTGCTTTTTTAAAAATAATTGTGACTGCGTTCATGTTTCTTGAAACACACGTAGCAGGCACAGAAAGTGTCACCAGATGAAGCTTTTGTTTTCATCTGCAGGATCAGAGAGCAGTGTTTGAAGCAAGCTTAAGGCTTACTGAGCCTGCTGGCCTGTTTGTGATGCTCAGCTGGCTGGGGGAAGCTGCAGGTGCCAGGACAGCAGCACTCCAAGGGAATTCAGTGACATTAGGCAGAGGGAAGAGTTGCTTCTATAAAGACATTGTACTGAATGTGTGGCACGTGGGTCTTTCAAGGAGTTGCATATGGGCACTGCTTAGCATGGGACAGCCCAGATCATATCCAAGGCCTCCAGGCACGGCCCAGCTAAGCAGAAATAGCAACAACTTAATTACTGCCAGAGATCAGATCATTCCTTTGAAATCCAGAGCATATGCAATAATACCTGTGATGTCCATTGGATGCTTGTGATGTACTGTTTCTTCCTCCTAGGTTTTTAAACTTTATTTTCTGCTGGGTTACAGGCTGTTATTTTATAACCTTTGTCACTGCCTTTGCTGAACCCCCCTGCCCTGAGGCAACATGAACTGCAGTTTAATGTACAGCAATATCAGAAATATGCTGATGAAACAGCAGTAAAACTCTGGCCTTGGGCTAAATGTGAGAAATTATGGGATTTCTCTGGAAATACTGGAAATGTCTAGGCCCTTGTTCCTTGTTAATAGCAGAAAGCTCTGGGCAGCTAATCCGACCTGTCTGCCTGTCTGGAAGGGGCTCTGGGGTCTTTGAGGAGGATTTGGAGGTGCAATCCAGCAACAGGCTCTGGAGTGCTGCGCTGGGAAAGTTGATCTCCTTTGGGCAGGATTTGGTGAGCAGTGGAGAAGCAGCAGTCATACCTGTGGGAACTGGGGACAGCAGAGTGGAACTGGGGACAGCAGAATGGAAAAGTGCCAGGAAGGAAAAAAAACCCAAACAAACCACTTTGTTCAGGTCATTCAGTGTAAGTGGTTAAGAATAATCATTTTCCTTGGGTAAAGTCAAGTAGCCTTATTTATCTGCCTATTAGGTTGGTAATTGTTCTAGCTCACACCATTTAAAATCTTTATTGACTCATTATCCTATTGCCAGTTGGTCATTAATATTTGTGTCTGCGTCAGTACAGCTCAGTGGTTTCAAGCAGATGGATTAAAGATAAAAGGATCTCTGTTTTAATTAATTCTTTTTTTCTGCATCAGTTAAAAAGTCATAATCGCAGATAGCTAGGAACTGTGGAACTTATTCAAACTGATAGAGTCTTTTCCTAAAAGAGCTGTCTAAAATACTTTAATGCATGTATCTGTCCAGTAGGAGCCTTAAATACCATTTTGATAACTCATAGTACCAATAGGGACTCTCACAATGTGACAGCTGACCTGCTCTCTTCAAACTGTCTTGCTACATAATCTCCCACACCATTACAGCAATTAACTTAGTGTAACAACATATAGTACACTCCAGTAAAAATGATAAGCAAACATATTAATTTGTCATTGGTTTCATATGACTGAAGCCATTTTGACCTCTTAAAACCATATTGGCTGCATTATTTCTTTTGTTTTCAGCCAAATTCTGCTGTGCAGTTATTTGAGTTAGTGCTTGAGAGAGTAGCAATGGAATCTCTGCCAGCAGAATTTGGCCTGGTTTATATTTATGATGGCTGCAGGGGGGTGCCTCTCCCTTGTCTGTTTGTTTTTAGCTAGCAGTACAGTCAGATGGAGCAGAGAAATGACCAGAGAAGCTGATGGACATTCAAACACCCTGAGCAAGATGACATTCAGTAACACACTTCCCAGTGCTGTAGAGACCCTCTTGGGAAAGCATCAATAGTCACTATCCAAGCTGGCATAACCTGTGGTGAAACACCAAGTGTAACAACTGGGAATGCTTTATTTATTGCTAATATTCCTACACCTCTGCTAAATGTTCCCTGTGAAGTATCCTAGGATTGAGTATACACTGAGAGGGAATTGCTGAATCAGAGACTGAAAGGATTTGTTACACAGGGCAGACCTTCTCCTGCACTCAAGTGATAAGGTGAATGTGGATCCTTCTTGTTCCCCAGCCAAACTATGGCAGCCAGGCCTTACCCACGTGCCAAAGGGCATTGGCACCCTGGTTTAGTCCAGGAGCCAGGATGCCAGGATTGTCTTTGAATTCTCCAGGGACTCGTACTGTTCACTTCAGGTGGGGATATTAGAGCAGTGGATGACTAAAAAATCCAAAAGGAGCTCCGTAAGATAATTTGTCCCTTTACAACTTTTAACCCATAACATTTCCTGATTGTTTAGTTTCCTGTTGGATATGTTCGTTGTTGTTTTTAAGAATCCTTGTAACAGAGTCAAATCAAACCCATCTCTTCTGAGTGGCAGATGCTGTGGAGCACATCACAAAGCCGGTGGACAACATCAAGAAAGCCCATCGGTGACTTAAAGGCTTGTCCTGGAGCCAGCCCTAACAGTGCCTCTGTGTTTGTGCTCTTATTGTCTTAATCGATTTACACAGCATTGACACGAGGTGAGCTCGTCGCTTTTTATCTTACAAATAGCAGGGAGCTGGTCTCTTCCAAGACAGAAGGTGGTTAAACATCCATAAAAGCTGCTCAGGCTTCGCTCTGGCATTTGCCTTTACAGCTGTGTGCTGATAGTGTGCCCATTAGCATATCCATATGAAAAGCACACAGTAGTTGGACATTTACAACATCCTGTTGTTGGGCATCTGTCAGCACAACTTTCCGAAGGGTCCTTTAGAAGAGCAGCGGAACTCTGGGGAGCAGGAAGGCTGGGGAGCAGCTGGACAGTCGTGGTAAAGTGGGATACCTGGAGAGGCTAACAAGGAGAAGATTGCCAGGAGAACAAGCGGAACTGGGATTGTAAAGCAATTCAGTCTGGGGGGGACAGTTGGGAGGTCACAAAGAGCCTTTTGGAAGGGTGCGTGCCACGAGGAATAGGAGAGCTTTGTTGTCACAGGAGATAACCAGGCATGGCTCAGCACAGGCTGTGCAGAGTTTCAAGGTTTCTTGTGCCTTTGGGACATGGAATAGAAAAGAAGTTGTTCCTCCTGGAAAGAGACTTTGAAATGAACTAGGCAAACTCTGGTGTAAGCATCTTTCTGTTTGGCTTTGTACTTGACTCTCTTCGCCCTTTCTGTCCGTGGATCCCAAAGAAGGGGAGGTGGCACTGCCTATTCTGACACAGCAGAGACACGAGAAGATGCAGCACTTCTGTATTGTCATATAGCTGTTCCCTGGCAGAGCCAGAAGGGGATCCAGGAATTGACCCAGTGGATGCAGAGCTGTCACAGCTCCACTCCAGCCTGTAACATCAGCCATGGCCTCAGTTTTTGAGAGCAGTGGATGTTCCTCACCCATATTTGCTTTCCTAGTCAGCAGTGTTCATTCTTTTTTTAAAAAAAGATCTGTGTCCCTGAAGTTGTGGGTGCTCATGTGTTATCTACACCACTTGCACTTTTGGAATTTAAACATCATTAAGCTTTCAGGTCTGAGAAATAGAAGTCATTCTTTACAAACAGGTGCTCTTTGTATACAAAGTAATAATTCCACCCTGACAAAGGGAGCTTGGTTTGTTGATGGAATTTTTAATAAAGTAATTAAGAGCTTCAGAGGCAAAAAACCCTCTGCTTTTTGTAGAATCCCAGAATGGTTTGGGTTGGAAGCAACTTTAAAGATCATGTAATTTCAACCCCTTGTCATGGGACCCCCCTTTTAGCACAGAATGAAAACTAGTGGAGTATCACTCACTATATTGCCCATGAAAATATTTTGCTTAATGCAAATAAATATATTACAGACCTACTCATGCCAACTGAATCCTCAAAGGTTTGATTTTTCCCCTGACAGCTCCAAAGTGGAGATTTACCAACTATTTAAGGTCTACCAGTTTACTTATTTACCCCTTGCAGTGTGGTTAAATTAAATGCTACTGAATGTAGTGGACCAGAGAAGTTTTTCTTACATTCTGCTTTGTGCTTTCTTTCTGCAGATTCCCTTCAAAAGTATGTGTTATTAAAGACTCAATTCTAGTTGTGCCATAGTATTGTCTACCCTTCTGTTCAGGGAGGTGGGCTGTGATTTATGGTGTTGGATAATTCGGGCAGTAATTGTGGAATCCAGCTGTATTTGGTGGCCTTTGTAGAGATTTCAGGACTAGATTGTGTTTGTTTTCATGTGCAGCTTCCAGTGATTATTTTTACCTCTGAAAAATTCCAAATGATCGAAATACCTAAATAAATATGTTGGTGGTTTTTTTTAAGTTTTCTTTGAACTACAATTTAGTGATTTATTTCAGTTTTTTGCCCTCAAACAGTGTCTCAAAGTGGTGTTTCCAGAGTCTTTGCTTCTATAACTGTACCCATCCTTATGTCACCCTTGCCCACCCTTAAGTAACATTGTCCTCTTCTTGTGGCTCCTTCATTTGTGCCCCTTATTCTGCTTTTTTTCGTGTTCAAAGGCAATGCCCTCCTATTTTTTGATCCCTTTTGCAATCCCTCCTTTGGATTGCCTCCAAATTATCCGCTTCTATATATAGAGAGAGGTGAGCCATGTGGGTCTGGAGAGGAAATTGTGCTCCTGAGATGATAGCAGATGTAGAGATGAGTTTCAGACACAAGAATGCAAGAGGGAGTGGGGCCAAAAAGTGCTGTGTGTAAGGATTTGTCAGGCCAGCCTTGCTATATGGAGCAGAAAGCTGGATCACTAGAGGATGGGAATTTTAATGAGCTCAGCTGTACATTGGACCAATGACAGGACATCAGTGGCTGGAAACACTGGGAGATCAGGGGACACAAGTAGCATCAGAGATGTGACAGCAAGATTTAAGCAGTTTGGACGTGCTGTGATGGCAGAAATCAGAGGAAATGGAAGATTTGGGCACTGGGAGAGAGAAGGAACAACCTGGAATTTTATCAAAGTGAAAAAACACAAGGGAGTTGTGTTTCTGTGGAATTAGGAGAGTTTTGTGCCATAATGGGATGGGTGAAGGCACTTATGGCTGGCCTCCTTCAGTCTTCTGAAAGAATTACTTTGCTTGGTGGTATTTCAGAAGCTGAAATTAAAGATGGAAAATTGCTGCTGCTGAAACTGCCACTGGAATGGCAGGAATGCAGATTCCCAGAGAAAATACAACACATTGTTGTCACAAATACACTTTTTAATGTACTCCCCCCACAGGCATTTCCACAGCTGGACCCCAGAAGGAGTTATTTCTTTCAGCCCAAACCCTTTCACATCCTCAGGTGTGTGTGATGCTCCCAGGGAGGTTCTCCTGGGAAAAGCCCCTGTAAGATCAGGCCCAGGATTTGTATTAATTTGTGAATGTAACATGATCTGACACTTGGATGTAACCTGTGCATTGCAGGGGCTGGAAGAGGGGGTTTTACCCTCTGTGTGGTGACTTTTGAGGTGAATTACTCCCCAGAAGTGGCAGGGCCAGCTAGGGATGCTTCCATGGCAATGGAAAAACATCCCATTGCCTGCTAGACAGCTGTGTCAGAAGATTTTGCCCTGATCTCTCACCCTTCTGTGGTCTGGATGAGATTTTATCCACTGTTACACAAACTGCTGAGGACTGTCCTGATCTCTTGTTGCAAAACCTGCTCTAATTCATCATTTTCAGTGTGTTTTTTAGATGCTGCCTAAAGCCACATCATGTGCAGTGGTTTTCCATCTGCCAGAGAGGCTAAAGAAGTATAAATTCCTGCTCTTTTCAAACTTTTTTCTGTATTAACCTTGTAACTAGGCAATGAATTTCTACTTTTGACTATTGTGCTTAGCATGCTTTCTTTTGAATTAAGAAAACCTAAAACACACTAAAAAACCAAAAGCATGACAAAAGGCCAATTCTGGAAATCTCATAACTACTGCTCTTCCAAACTCCTTTGAAGTTGTTGTGGGACAGTTGCCAAGCTCAGGCTTGTTGCCTCTTCCATGGTTTTCCTTTCTGCCCCCTTACCCATCTCCTCAGGCTGTGGGCAGGATTCTCCTCCTGCTCCTGTGTTAGGAAAAATCTCTGCCACAAAAGAGTCTCTCCAAAGGTGGGAAATCAGAAGTTTAGCCTTTTACCATGTCCTTAGTTGCTTCAGCCATGTGCAGGACAGTGTGAATTAAAGGAGTGATGGCTTCCAGCCTAGATTCCAGGACCATTGCTTTTCCTACTGGTGTCACAACCTTTACATCATCTGAAAGAACAGGTTTTTGTGTTTTATGTGCCCAAAGGCTGCCCATAAAGATTGGCAAGGGCAGTTGGCTAAGTCTGCACAAGGTCAGTGAGGATGTCTAATAATTGTCCTAACACTTTACCTGTTATGGAACAATAATGAGAGTTTTTTTCATTATTTTCGGGTGAGTGAGCCTGGCAGATGCTGACAGCCAGCAGATGTGTAAAGTTCGAGGTGATTTGTAAGGGACCGGCTCATCTGACGCATGGTAATTGCAGTGTGGGACATTGTCACTCAGCGTCGTGTCCCGCTCCAGCTCAGCGAGGTAAAGGTCAGTTCAAAGAGCTGCCAGAGCTGAAATGAAATCTCTCTCATCCCTCTCTCCCCTGTGCATGTTCTCATGGCATGCCTGGAGCTGGGGGGTACCCCATGTCTAGATTTAGGGATGACCAAGGGGTTGTTTCGTTCTGGAGGGGGCTCAAATCCCTCCTCTGGTAAGGCTTAGAGAAAGACTCCTTCCCCACCTGTTGGTGTGTTAGTTTGGTGTTCATCTGTCTGCTTATAATTCTGGGCTTGGAAGCTTTTTGTGGCCTTTTCCTTCTGTGCAGTGCCCGTGTGCTGTGGCAGCTCCCTGGCAGGTGATGCTGAGCTGGATTTTCCATCTGCTGCCCTGCCCGCTCTGCTGTGCCCTCTGAGAAGGGATCCAACGAGTTCCTTTTGCCATAGAGATGCTTTTAGCCACGAGTTTGCCATTTGTGACACCCCAAAGGTGAGAAGTTACTCTCCCTTCACGCAGGTGAAGTTCAAGTTGCCCTGTTCCTGCTCATGGGTATCAGGGGTGGTGTGAGCAGTCGTGTTGGAGTGGGTTTGATCCATGCTGAGCCTGTTGATGGCCCCAAACAGGGAGCTCTGGGATGTCACAGCTCCTGTTGATGGCCCCAAAGAGGGAGCTCTGGGATGTCACAGCTCCTGTTGATGGCCCCAAACAGGGAGCTCTGGGATGTCACAGCTCCTGTTGATGGCCCCAAACAGGGAGCTCTGGGATGTCACAGCTATCTGGACCATGCCGAGTCCCTGCAGTGCTGCCTGTCCATGTGCTTGGCATGGGCTCTAATCAGGATGGATTCCTGGTGCTTATGGCATTTGAGTGGGATCTTTATCACGGCCACGATGTATAGGAGGCAGCTGAAGCCCTGGGTTTCCTGGGTGTGCCTGGGCTTCTGTAATAAACCTGCTGATAAATCTGTAATACGCTGGAGATCTTGATAAACAGTGTGTTGTGTATTTCATCTGCTCCTGCCTCCTTCTTCTGGACTTGCACTCGTCTAATCCCTTGCTCTTTATCTTACGAGACATCACATTACAAATCCTGTTCTTTATTCTTCTCCTGACATCCCCACACTTGCCAGCACTAGAAATTGTGGTCACTTGCTGTGCACGTGTCTCTGGAGGTATGAGCAGCGGGTCAGCTCAGAGAATGGAGGTTTCCCATTAAACTGGCCAGCTCAGCAGCACAGACTCACTGGGCAAAGCATCTCACCTGTCAGACAGAAACCTTCAAGCCACCTCTTTTGGTTCCTCCTGGTGCAAAACCTGCCTGGCCAGGAAAACTGAAGGGGAGTTTTGTTGTAAACACAACTGGATTTCCCCTATGCTGGTAAAAGCTCTCCCTGATTATTTAAGCTCTGAGTTAATAGTTGTTTGCTGATGTGTGTTTGCTGATGCTGAGCATCTAGGGGTGGATTCATCCCAATTTGTGTGTGTCTAATCATACACATACCAGTAAGTGTGACAGTTCTGTACAAGGATTTAGCAGGGAGTAACGGGGAGTCTTTTTAGAGATACTCATTGAAAAGATAATTTTTGTAGAAATAAGTATTCTCTGGAGCTTTTATTGGTTTTTGTTTTGTTTGGTGTTCCAGGATATTTTTGAAAGTCCTTTTCATGTGGACTCTCATTTTCTGTCCAGCTTGGCCTAATTGTAAACCTCACCTGATCCCAAGTATTTACTGAGCTTGTTTGTTGGGTTGGTAATTGCTGGTGGCCATGAAGGCATGAAACAGTCCAGGATGTGTCCAGACTGCTCCTGCTTTGGTCAAGCCTTTCAGAAGTATCACTTTTTCATTTAAAATGCTGGGAAAGAAGTTAAGTTTGTAGCACAGGAAAACTGAGTCTTTGCTTTCACCAAGCTGACCCACAATGGTGTTTGTTTGTCTGTGCAGGTCAGTGGTGAGTGTTGTCACTGGACTCATGTTATTGACCTTTAGGAAGATAAAGAACAGACTCTTATTCAACAGATGTCTGCTTCCAGGCACTTGTGAATCATGGGATTTACTTTTTCCCTAAGAGTGCAGATAGGTTTTGCATTTAGAATATTTTTTTTAACCATGGCACACTCTATTAAAGTTTGTTTTGTGTCCAAATTACACTGCTTTGCTTTTAAACTCCAGCTGAAACCACGTCTCAAATAACAGATGTGGAATACTGTCATCCCACTGTCACACCAATTGTTCATTGTTCTGAGAAGGTCACATCATAATTCATTAACAATAATTATTCCCTGGGTGCACCCTGCACTTCTTCACTCAATTGCTTCATTAACTTGGGAGTGAATCTCACATTCAGTGCTCCAATCAATGAAGATATATTTATAATGTACAAGAGGATGCTATTAGTTACAATGTATTAACTGCCTAATTTAAAATAGAAAAGCTATCTTTATGAAGGGCAATTAACCACTAAGTGTAATTGATAATTCACATAGCTACGATTAGGAAAGACAAATAATAAGAAAGAAATGAATCACCAGCATTATTAAAGAAGACACTGGCATGCAGTTTTACTGAGAGGAAGAGGCTCTCTGGGTCAGGACCGGATTTCCAAGAATCCTTTGATGGAAAGTTCATCATCAGATGTGTCACCTCGAGGTTGTTTCGGTGTTTGCACAACCCAGTTGAGATCATCTTCCCTAGAAAATGAGCCCAGCATGTTTTGTTCTCTTGAGAATCAGTGCAGGGACTTCTTAATAGAAAAGCCCTTTTTCATCATAACACAGAGAAAAGTAATAATAAGAAGAATTTATAAGCCTAGTGCTAGACTTACCTGAGCTCAGGTCCTTAAAGGTAATTATACACAAATCCACATGAAAACTGGCAAAAATTAGACATTTTCATGTTTTTGTGGAGCTGAGTGAGTCCCTTAGGGATTTTTTTTTAAATTGTTTTACATTTCCAATGCTTCTGATTTTCCATGGCCATTTTGAAATACATTGGTTCTCCAAATAGCTGAAAGCTCATCCTTGTGGATTTATGGTGGCATTCCCAGCAGGTCACCATAGCTTGAGTCAAGAAAAAAGCCACTGAGAGGCAGAGGACTTGCAGGAGATTCATAGAATCCTAAAATGGCTTGGGTTGGAAGGGACCTTAAAGACCATCCATTTCCCACCCCCTGCCATGGGCAGGGACACCTTCCACCAGCCCAGGTTGCTCCAAGTCCCATCCAACCTGGCCTTGGACAC
>JAWWEE010000159.1:31913175-31965751 GCA_035221455.1 Xenops minutus
AGTATAGTATATTAAACAATATATATTAAATATATATATATACAATATATATTAAAAATATATATTTTTAATATATATTGTATATATATATATTTTTAATATATATTGTTTAATATATATACAATATATATTTTTAATATATATTGTATATATATTTTTAATACATATATATTTTAATATATATTTTTAATATATATTGTGAAGGGAAACGCAAATTTGGGGAAACACAGTGGGATCTGAATGGTAAGGGATGCGAATTTTCTGGTTTTCCTCCTTCTGCAGATCTTTTGCCTGAATTTGCTGAGCTTGATAAAACAAACCCAAACTGTGTGGTTCTTGGAGACGCAGCAGAGAACTTCACCTATGCAAACCTTAATGAAGCTTTCCGACTTCTGATGGGCATGGAGAAGCCTGTTCTGATCTCCCTCGGAAGAGGGTGAGTTAAGATCTGGTTTTTCCTCAAATCTTTGCATTTTTTAATTCCCCCCCCCCAGTTCCTTTAATGGGGGTCAGGAATTGGTGTGGGTATTCATAGCACCAACTTCTAAGAAGTTAAACTGTGTGTCTGGGCTGTGGGTTTGATCTGCTCAGACCTGTCAATGAAGAGGACTTTTGTTGCTTTAAAAGCCCCTTAAAAAGCCATAAAACCCATGGAGAGTTTCCATTTTGCTGTGTGCAACCCCCAAGTGACTGAGGATTGCAAGAGGCCAGGAGGATTTGAGGCACTCCTTGTCTTTTTGTCTTTGCTCCTGCAAGATCTCAGAGGGGGAGAACTGTTGGTTGAACTGCTGCCTGTAGCCTGAACTGAATAGAAATCATTTTTAATAGGGAAAGAAACCCAAAAACCCAACAGGCCATGCTTGGATAGAGGGCTGTTGGTGTAGATTTGAGATGCAATTTGATGCTTTTGTGCTTTTGAAAAGACAGATCCGTATTTTTGATAGTTTGAATATCAAGCAACATTTTAAATTATTTTCTGCCCATTAAAGGTAAATTTTGACCTGCTTTCGCACACAGGAAAAATCCAGTCATGGAATCTGACTTTTTCCTACAAACAGTTAATTTATATCTATTCTGAGGTTTTAAACAGGAGGTTATTAACGCCAGTGCTGAATAATGCCAAATCCCAACAGCCTTGAAGGAGTTATTCTTATCTCTTGTGTGATGTATGGGCTTAAAAAAGACTGGGCATGTTTAAGCTTGGGGAAACTGTAGTGACAACTTTGCTCAGTGGTTCAATAGACCGTAATGGGCATGAAAACCCTGCTTAGTCTGTGGGTTATTGATCCAGCTGGGTAGAACTTATCAGTGGGAAGGAGCAGTTAAATTCATTGTGTTGCCTCACCTGACACTCACGCTCTAATCCTGCAACACGGGTCAAAAATCCCCTGCTGCTTCTCAGAAGGATAAGGGGGGGAATGTTGAGCCAACAGCAGAATGGCTGATGTACATCAAATAACCAACTTTTGTGTTATGTAATGTCACCTTTCAAAAAGCAATACAGAATCAGCTTTTCTTTAGGAATTACAGTGGGTTTGATGCAAAAATGCCTTTGTACCCTGTGCAGAGAAAACTTTTTATTTGGTCATTCGTTGATATAAGTGACTAAAAAAAACCCAGACTTGCTGTTACTTTTTTTTAATATCATTTTTTCATGTGAAAATATGGATTTGGGGATATTCAGAGCTCAGTTTTCACCATGAGCATATTTTGATGACTGTCACTTAGGTAATGTGAATGTAGATTCTCTGGTGCATTCACTGAGTCAGAGAAGGATGATTATAAATTGGAATAATTGTTCACCTGACTAGAGAAGCCTTGTCAATGCAAAGGGCTGTATCCAAAACCCAACCACCAGCCAGCTTTGTTTTTAAGGTGCAGAACCAGCACCACTGGGTGGACCTTTGTAAGGTGCCTGCCTTGGGCAAGTGGGTTGGTTTTGGTTGAAGTTTCAGTTCATTCTGTAGGAAACCAAAGTGTCAGAGTCACTGAAGCAGAATGCCCTCCTTCTGAAATGGAGTGATTTACATTTAGCATCTGTTTTGGGCTGAGAGTGGGAATTGGCTTTGTAATTTCTTCTGTCATGCCACTGTCAGAAAATTAAGCTGTTTACGCTAGACTATAGAAGGTTAATGGCTGTTCTAGCAAAGGTCAAGTGGTCATTTTAAAGGAAGGCTATGCTGAATAATCGAAAATGGCAGAAGGATAAGGCATAAAATCTTAACTGACTGCTCAGCCTACCTGTTTTTCCTATCATAGAGAAACCTGTCTTTGCTCTGATCAGAGGGACTTGGAAGACCTGCATTAATGTGAATTGCTATTCCAGAAAAGCACTGTCAAGATAATACCTCATTTCATGAGCTTCATGGCAATAGGGATGGTTTTAGAAAGAACAAAATAGAGCTTAGAGGGCTTTCTTAGTGACAGGAAAGAGTGCCCTGGCTGTCCTCACGTGGGAGGTGATGATGGTCAACTTTTTGGGGTCTCCTTCCAGATAGACTGAGGGGTTCCCAGCTGCTGGTTGGTGCCAGCCCTCTCCTTTTATCCCTGTCACTGTGCCCTAAAACACAGGCCAAGTTCATCCTTCATAGAAGCTCATTGAAATCCCTTTGAACCAGTGGAGTTGCATCCCAGATGCCCATCTGCTCTGGGCTCTTTTCCCCGAGTGCCGCCACGCAGTGCTGAGCCCGTCCTTTCCTTAATTTCTGGTGTTCAATTAAGGCTCTGGATTTTCTGATTACTTGACTTTTTGTTGCAGCCATATGGACACCCATAAAGGCACAGAAATAATGCAATGTGGTTTCTTTGTGTTTAACTGCCAGCCTTTTCATTTCATGGCAACTTTATCACTTTCATTTCCAGGCGCTACTATAAAGAAACCGATGGTCTGAAACTGGATGTTGGAGCATATATGAAGGCATTAGAGGTATTTTATAGCTTGAATTATGCTTACTCACCCTGTGCACCTTGTTAAAAAGAGTAACTGGTATAAATATGGGTCATCTTCTGTAATTACTCACCTTGTGGAGGGAGTTTCCACAGATTGCAACTCGTTTGCTGCATTCTAAAGGATTCATTTGTTTTCTGCCTTTGTTCTTTTTTTTTAACTTGAAATGTGAACTTTTACCGTTGTGGCACCTTTATTGGAAGGGAGGCCCTTGAAAGGGAGGAGCCAGCAAAGGAAAGCATGGAATGTTGTCTGCAAGATATCCCAGAGAGCCTGAATGTCTATTTTATGTTTGGTGGAGTGTTGGTTTTGACATGGCCCTCACCCTTGATGCTTTGCAGCAAAAAGGTCCTTATTCAAGTGCAGTCCTGCTTTTGAGCCTGATTAAGTCTGTGCAGAACTGGAACCCAATAGATAAGCCAACCTAAGGATGAGAGAAGCAGAGAGTCATTATTTTCCCTTTTAGAGGCTTGAAGAGAGATTGAAAATCCACATAGTGAATGCAGAGAATAAGGCAAAATAGGGTAATATATGAACACAAACACAGAAAATAGTGGTTATAGTGTGTACTTGTAGCACATTTATTTGTATCTCTGTGAGTTTTGGGAAGAGTTTTTGCCTCCCAAGTAAGTTCAGGCTTCTACTTGTCCAGGACCAAGCTAGAAACAACTGTTTCAGCATAGCACTGATATTTAGTTGGAGGAAAATGTAATTTTCAAATCTGGCTGGTCTCTTGAACCATTGAAATTCTGCCAGGTGGTTGAAGAAACCCTCTACACCTTTTAAGGCCCTCCAGTTACTTTTAATTTCATATAAGCAATATTTGTTATGTCTCTAAGAGTGATGCTCTTAAAAAAAACGTGCAGTACTGCAAACAGAGTTTGAAGGAGAATGTGAAAGGTTTGTAACTTGAGATGTTTCAGGAAGAATTTCTCTCCTGCCAGAGTACCTTAAACACTTCTGTTTCCCAAATTCCCTTCCCCCATGAGTCCATTGTGTTATTTAAGGGCAAAAATCAATAATCACATAGTTTTTATAACTGGAGTTACAGAGCTGAACAAATCCTTTTTCCCATCAGCTTTTTTCACGTCTCTCTCTCTCTCCTTTTTTTTCCCCCAGTATGCTTGTGATGTTCAAGCTGAGGTGGTGGGAAAACCATCCAAAAGGTTTTTTGAGTCAGCCCTGGCAGAAATGGGAGTTCCACCAGAGCAGGTAAGGTTTCAGGGGCCCTGACCATGGGTTGTGCCATGTATTTATGCCCACTGATGCATTTCTGCTGCTTTGCTGTAATTTTGGTAAGTTATAGGAGAGAATAAAGGGGATGTGGCCTGGAGGACATGGTAAACTTTGGGTGGATATGCATGTATTTTTTTTCCAAATGCAGTGTGTTACGTGTGGTGGAGAGAAATATATACATGTTCAGGATTTTCCTATGAATTGCTAAAAAAAATTGTTGAAAAAATGCTTCAGAGGGGAAAAAACCCCTTTTTTGCTCATTCTATCAAATAATGTGAAGTAGGCAAAAGAGAACTGAGAGCCAAGAGGGTATATGCCAGGAGACTGGGACCTCTTGAATCTCTTCTGTCCTGTTCATACTTGTCACCCTCCTGAAAGGTGTGACATCATTTTCTCTGCCTTTTTGAGGGTTCTTTTGGACTTCCTTGCTTTTATTCCCTGTGTCAGTCTCTCTTTGCTCTAGTTTGTGCCCTCTGTGCCTCTGCCCTTCCATCCCTCCATTCCCTACTGTGGTTTCTCCTTCCACAACTCTTGAGTTGTGATTTCATGTTCACCTCCCTCCCAAACCGTATGATTCAAAAGGACGTGCACTTCTGTTGTGAAATTCCTTTATTTGGAAGAAAAGAGTATAGAAGAGGAAAAGTTAGGTTTCCCAAGGAATTATGGAAGATGCTTTGCCTCATGAGAGGTGTCCCACTGCAGTCTGCTTGGAGACTGGAGGCTGCAGGACAATGGAACTGAAGCCAAAATGTTATTTTTTTCCCTTTGATATCACACTGATTATCTTTTTTTTAGTAGAAGGGAAAGGCAGAAGTGAAATATTCTATAATTTTGGTGAGTGGGAAGCACTGACTGACCCCAAACCACCTCTTGTATTAGTGGTTTTCCAGAAACATGCTGAGTGTGTGATGCTTCCTTGTAGAGCCCATTTTTCCCCCTCTCTGTAGTTGTTCCCAGCTCCTCTTTATTGATTTGTTGTTGTGTCACACAGGACATAAGGATGAGTATGAGATGACTCACAAACAGCAGTGAGTTACAGCATCATAATTCCATCAGGGGGGATTGGCTGACATTATAAACAACAGGAGCAAAGTTTGGGTGGCTTGGAGGTCTCTAGAGCCTGGGGATGAAATTATGGTCCTGTAATTCAGTATGTGCTTGGCTTTTACTTTATTATAGAGTGGGGAATTGGAAAAGACCTGGTAGGCCATCTAATCCATCTTCTTCCCAGTGCAGGAATGTTCCCTGCTCCACATTTATTAATGTTTGGTCCAGAGTAGTTTTCAGTGAGCCAAACAACCAGTTTGGTGGGAGTACCCTGGGGGCAGTGTTCAGGTTTTTTGTGCAGGCAGCTTTCCCAGACATTCATTGGGATACTTCCCTTTTAGACTGCATCTCCTTATTTCTAGTTTTACTCTAGTTAACGAGTAAAATAACTGCTTCCTCTCCTGGATGTTTTCTGCCTCCAATTATCTCTAGGCTTGTTATCATTTCAGTGCCTGTCTTTTACTAAAAGTGTGTGGTTTAGCTCAGCAGCTTCCCTCCATTCTGTCCCTCTGCTCTCTCCTGTACTCCCTTCAGTTTGCCCAAATCTTCCCAGTAATGAGATAGCTCAGCCTGAACATAAAACACCAGTTACAACCACAGCAACGATTCAGTCCATTCATCAAACCAACAAACCCCCAAATCCCTTTCAGCCACAGAGTGCCATTTGAAGAAAAACTAGTTGGAAAAAAGGACAACAAAAAAACCCCCACCCAGAGAACTCAGCCCTTGGATACTGTTTGTGTAAATCCCATGTGTAAAGGTTTGTGTAAATCCCATGTGTAAAGGTTTGTGTTTCCTTTCAGCTCCTATCAGCAATGACTGGTGTGCAGGAGGAGGAGGGAAGGTGTTCTTCCTGAGTTTTCTATGCTGGTGACCCTGCAGGGTGGCACCACTTGCCCTTTGCCATAGGCAGGGTGGTGGAGTTGTCCCCAGGCACTGTTTTTCCCAGCCCAGGGAATGCCAGGACCGTGTCAGCCCATGGCACAGGGATGAAACAGTAGAACTCCTGTCTCAAAAACTGTATCCTGAGAAACAAAATCACCACCCTGGCAAAAATGGACCCAACAGGGTGAGCCTCAGGGAGTGGTCCCCCTTTAGGAGGGTTTGGTTTGGGTACAGAAAAGCAGGAATAGTCCCCAGCAGAGATTGTTTATTCCTTCTCCACTCTTAGCCAGAGTGTCACAGTGCTACTAGTGACCACATTGATGTTTTGACAGAATTTAGGGTTTTTTTGTATAATTTTAACATGAAATGCCATCAGTCTGTTGTAGTGATCTGTCTAGTCTGTAGGTATAATATTTTGTTTCCAGGGAGATTTGAGATGGAATATGTGCCTAACAAAGGAGACCCCACTGCATAATGGCACCAGTCACTCCATGCTTTCCATTAAGTTAAAAACAGTCCATATTGCTGGAGTTAAAACCTGAATCAGGATGTACATGTGTAGGAGGAGCAAATTACAGCCAAGCAAACTGCCTTAATTCTAACATATATCCCTGACTTCTGAGTGCTTGGTCTTGCAACTTTAATGTCCTTTGGAGAAGGATTTGCAGGTTGGTTTGGTTCGTGGCACTTAATAATAAAACCTCAGTATATTCAGTTTAAAACCTCAGGATATTCACTTCAGTAAGTTCCTGTAATGCACTGTATTACATTTGAATCTGTCTCCTCAGTGAACTACACTTCTCTGCATTTGTAGTGACATGACAAGGGCTGGTTTTACTTGCCTTTACTTTTGCAGAATGTTTGCCAGTAATTTATTCCACCTGTGGAATGCATTTAATCCATACCATCATTAAACCATTTTAGATGAGCTGGGCTTTTGAAAACATATTACAGTTTTCCTTCCCCTGACTTTTAATGAAAAATACCTTTTTAATAAAGCTGTCTCACCAGAGTAATTCGAGACAGTGGCAATTCTGAAATTCCTCAAGCTCCTTTAATCAATAAAGTTATCACCAGTCCTTTCCCATGATAGCTGCTTCTTACTGAGCCCCTGACTTTGCCTTCTGCTGCTGAGGTGTTTTCAGCCTGCACTGAGAATGGGAGGAACTCCCCAAAGTCCAATTTTCATTTTAACCTTTCCTCAATGGCCTAGAAATAACAGATTGCTGGTATTACTTTAATAGATTGGAAATTTAAACCTCTTAGAGGTAACCAGACCTATCTTACGATTCAGTAATATGACAAAGAATAACACATCTTAAAGGTTACTGAAATGCCTAATTCACATGTTTTAAGGCAGCTGTAACAGTGGATGATTTTTACAGCTTTACAATAAAACCTAAATAATGTTAAGGTTCTGGTAGTTTTATATAATCATAAAAAGTTCTCTCTGTAGCAAATTGTCCTGTTTTAATGGGAGTTGTGGCAGGTCATAGTGGAGTCCATAAACTACTGGTAGTTAAGCAATTCCCATTTCTGCCACCTGCAAGTCTCAGGTGGGAGTTAGTGGTGCATGAGAGCAGAGGGAGGTCACCCAAGGGTGGCACAGGGGACCTGCTGCCATGCCAGTGTCCCCTGCTGGCTCACTGGCCACGACAGGGGAAGGTTTCCCATCTCCAAAATGAAAGTGAAGTGGCCAAGTGAAGTTTCAAGTTAAATCCTGCTGAAACCTGATTGGAACCTGGCTGGCCCTGCAGCCTTTGGAAATCTAAGGCAAGCATAATTAACACTAATATGGGATCTTGAAGCTTGGGATATTACCACTTGGACCAAGGAGAACAGGGAGAAAATTAAACGTGATGTATTTATTTTGTAAAGGGGTTTAATACATTAATCGAGATTTGGTGGATAAGCTTTTATTTCCTTATGGCCCTGGCACATTTAGCTTGATTAAGGTTATTAAACCTATATCAAAAATCTGTTTAGACACAAATATGTTTGACTCTGTGTTAAATATTCTGGTGAAGTTAGCACACTGCCTTCTGTGGATCTCTGTTTGCATCCTCCATGAGACTTCAGCCCCCAAAATACCATATCTGAGCTTGTCCTGGCAAATACTGGGTAAATCAGGATGTTCTTACCCATCTGCCTCATTCATTTTCTTACTCCATGACTCCTTTTCTGATCAGACATTTCCCTGTAATTTTAGTGAATGCTAGAACTCTGTTTGCAGACAAAAATTCCCTGAGGTTCCCCTTCACCACCCCAACAGCATCTCTGAAGACTTACTAGTTTGGTTGGTCCCCACCTCCATTCAGCCCTGGGTCTGTGGCACAGACAGGACCAGTGGGGATGATATTGTGCCTTTCCACCCCCAAAATTCTTGGAGGTCAAGTTCATGTCCCCTGTAATCCCTTCCCCTGGGGGTTGAGTTTGATGGGGACCCTTCAAGAGCTGTGGCACAGCTTTGGCACACGTGTTATTTAGTGGGGAAGCCACACATGCCATCTCTCACCAGCTCTATGGCTTAGGGAAATAGAAATTGCATCATCCTGATCCTTTGATGATTTGCCTTGAAACCAAGGCTGTATTTTTTCCCTTCTTTTGAGTAAATTTGTAGCCCATCCCAAAAAAGTAACTCCCACGGAAGGATTGGACAAATTAACAGTGTGATCCCTGTGTAAAATCTGAACACAGAGGGGGATCTTTTAATTCCTGCTTTCAGTGGGTATGTGACCTTTCAGTTTTATATCTTTCTCTCTCTTCTTACCATATTGCAGTCAGAGAGGAAGTTAAACCCAGGTTTGACAGGTAGACTTTTTTTATTTCCCTTGACAGCGCACCTTTTGACCTCTATCTTCTTGCCAATGATTTTTTAAATCCTAAATGATTTGGGAATAATTGCTCCTCCTTTAGTGATTATTGCCCTTCACCGATAGTAAATCTGTGAAATCCCTGGGGGCTGGAGTACATTTTTGTATGCGTATGCCACAAGCTGGCCTGGACAGGCATCACTGCTTAGCTGCAGCTGCAGCCACAGAGCTGCCAGAGTCCTGCAGGAAAACTTCCCTGAGTGGGGTAAAATACAGCCCTGGCAAGCAAGAGAGTGCTTAGTGGGCTGCCCTGCCCTGCCCTTTCGCCCTGCAAGAGGAAAATCACTTGTAGGGTTATGAGAACACAGCAGTGAAATTGTCTTTATTTCAGGAATCTCACTCAGGTTCAGTCCAAGCAAGGGGTGGAGGTGATGGAGGGCAGATCTGTTCCTTCTCCCCCTCAAGGAGGTGTTGGAAGGAATTTTGTAAGAAGAAGGGATTATGAACTGTTAAAGCCAGTGATTAAATATCTTGGAGCAGCTTGGGAGAGCTTGGTGTGGTGGTTGTTAGGAGTGGTGCTGCCCTGTCCTGTGCAGCTCTGCATGAGTGGGATTCCTGTCTTTTCCTTATCCGTGCATACATGATTTATTTACTAATTGCTCAAATTTCACCCATTATTTTCTCCTCATTTCATGCTGGATTGCTTTTTTTGGAGGAGTGGTAAGCAAAGGTGAACTATGTCCAGGAGAAGGCATCTTTTTAGGGGCACACACGTTTCCATGAGCAGAATGGATAAGGAAAATGGTCCAAGACTGAAAGGATGGACAAGGTTGAGCCTTGCATAATTTGGGCTTTCAGGGGATTTGTGAGCAGAGAGCTGGAAAGGCAGAGCTGCCTGTCCCAAAGCCTGCTGCTGCTCCTTCCCTGTGTTTTCCCCAGCTCCAACCCCTTTGTCACAAGTCCTTATGTCTCTCTGTTCCTTAAAGGACTTCTCAAAGCACCTCCACAGTGGTGACTCTTCCAGGCAGAAGGAAGGAAGGGTGGGCACATATAAACACATCCCATTAACTCCCTAAAACCACTGTGACAGACCCTGGGGAAAGCTCAAAGCCCTCTGAGCAATTTCTTTAGTGAAACACAAAACATTTTACAAAGTGACTCCGTGTATCTGATGTGAAGGAATGAAAATAATCCAAAGAACATGGAAGGGATGGAAACTCAGGCGGGAATGTCTGGGTTGAGAAGGTGCTGAGGTTGTGAAAGATGGGAAGTTATGTTTATAAAGCAGGAGGTTAATTCAACAAGATGATTAAAAGTGCAACTAATTAATGTACTTTAGATAAAATTCAACTTTTATAACAAAGGTGCAAAAGCACACTTTGAAATTGGTCTGATAGGCCAGGTGACATAATTTCAAGGCTGCTGTGTTTCCCCACTTTTAGGTGCTGCCTCTGTTCTCTTCAGAGTAATCCAGAACACCTCTGGAAGGTGTAAAGCTGATTTTTTGATTATTGATGGAAGATGACTGTTTTATGTATCTCCTGGGTTTTGTTTAAACTGTGAAATGACACCTCCCAACTGCTTTAAATTTGAAGAATAAAAAAAAGTGTAATAATTTTCAATGCAGGGTGATAATAAGCACTTGAAATTTTGTAGATGGGTTTGTCAATGAAAAAAGAGTCCTTGATTGATACACTTTGATTTAATAAATATCTTCAATAGAGGCAGGAAGGTGAGAGCTGTATGTTTCCATCAGACACAGACAAATGTTAGCACAGTTACCTTTCTTGGGTAATTTACTCAATTAAGTTAATTAGTATTGCATAGACTTAAGCTGATGGTAACACAAACCACGCCAGGCCTGTATGTACCATGTCATATTGTGCCAAAATGAATAAATCCCATTTTACAGTGCTTTTACACCTTTCTGCATCCTCTCAAGAAAAGCTCTCAGGGCTCACAAGCTCAAGCTTTTGACTAGCCTGTAGAATACCAGTTTTAAGAAGTTCAGCTTAATTTAAACGGCTTGGAGCATAACAGAAATGGATTGCTGGGAACAGAAGAGCCCTAACTTCATAAAATTCACCATTTTCTTTGCACTGTGTGCCAAATCCCTTTGATTTTTGTGATTGATGCCAAACTGTGCTGCTCTAGTGCATTGCTGCAGGAGCTGTGGCATGAATTACGTTCGAGGCGGGATGACTTTTAATCAATGCGACGACAGTATTATCTTGTTTAATTTGTCTGATGGTGGTATTAAACATCAAGTCAGGCTGTTTGTTATGTCAGGGGAGCGGGATGTGTGGCAGGACTGGAATTCACGGCGCTTTGCCTGTATTTCCTTGCTCTGACAGGCCATCATGATCGGAGATGACATCGTGAATGATGTTGGGGGAGCCCAGCGGTGCGGGATGAGAGCGCTGCAAGTGAGGACAGGCAAGTACAGGTCAGTGCACACCCTGCACAGTCACAAGGCCAGGTTTTTGCCATGCCTTTTCCCAGCTCTTTTCCTGCTGGTGTCAATGGAGGCTTCCATTTGTTGTCTGCACAAGCAGCTCCTTGTGCAGCATTGGGTGGATGGTGACATTTTCATCTGGGAAAACCCTGTGTGTGCGAAAATGGCAGGAAGGGGAAGGTCTTTGATACTTTAGAGACATATTTTCTGCTAAATTACTGCTGTATTTTTTTCATCACAGTGCACAGAACCTCTGTGTTTCCTGGCTTTTGTTTATTTTTTACCTTGCTGCATCGTGACATCATTGTGCACTTGAGCTAAGACGTGTCTGAAACCTGTAGCAGGGTTAGGATTATAAAAATTAGCCTGTCAACTCAGCAATGTCTGTGGGTCATCTCTCACAGCTTTATGAAGGACTCCAGTGTCTGCCCTTCCCTCCAGACACATTCATTCTCTACATTTAACATTCTGATCCCATGGCACTCAAAATCTCCTCTTAACCATGATCGTGCCTCCTTGTGGTATGGTTCAGCCACACCATCTGATGTCATTTATATTTTACAGTTTTTCTTCATTTTCGAATGCTGAGACTGTAAAAGAAGGATGCTCAGGGTGCTCCTTTGGGGAGGGATAGAGCACGTGAAAGTTGTGCTTGCCATAAGCTATCTGAAAAGTTATTTGGTTAGTTTTCAGGAGAATCTGTTTCTCAATTTTCCTATTTAGTTTCTGTAAGTGATAAAATAATACCCAGTGCCTTAATTCTAATGGCCTAGTAAGTGATGTTCTTTTTTTTTTTTATTAAGAAAAAAGAAAAGATAGATGTGTTTTGTATTTTCTATAATTTTAAAATAGTACATCTCAAAATCAATTTTTTTTCTCAGTAAAGCTTGTATAATCTCAAAGATTAAAGAGGTAAGTATATAGTTTGTCCTGTTGGTGTTATTTGTCTGTAATCTGTGCACTCCCAGAAGCTGGACTTGATGATCCATGCAGGGCTCTTCCAACTCAGGACATTCCATGATTCTATGATTTTAATCCCATTAATTTCCTGAAGGAGAAAGTAAGGATTCAGTGGTTGATTTTATTCTGATAAAATTCTGATATTCTGATACTCTGAAATTCTGATATTAACTTTGTGAATCCACATCATAATATCTCACAGATACAGGTGCCAGGGAAGGAGGTAAATCAAACCTTTGCTCCTGACCACATCTCTCCTGGGCCATATTTGCCCATCCTAAAATATGCCAGAGGTGATGCTGTATCCAAACTGTTCAGACAGCTGACAAAAACTGTGTGCACACACACATAAATATGTATAATCATATACTGGAAAAACATTTTCTGGTATCAGGTTTGAGTCATGAATTCACAGCTGTAAGAGAAGAGTCACCAGCTCTTCTAGGTTGTTTTCCTCTGGTTTTTTTTCCTGTTTCAGCATGTGCTTGGTGTTATCTGGATTCATATACTATTGCACAGCAGTGAAATACAGATAGGTGTCTCCATTTCCCATTTGGTGCCAGGCCTGCTGTTGGTAATTGGGAGTAAAATGAAATAGCTCTTTCTTGCCAGGAGAGGTCAGAGGTGTATCTATATTTTTAAGAATTCCTTACTTAGCATCTTAGAAGATCAAAACACACAGTGAGTAGTGAGAGAGATGAAAAAAAAACAGGTGATGGGTGAGATAAATTAAAAACAGTGGGAAGTGTAATTATTCAATGGTGGGTTTAGTTTAAGATCTGCTCTGTAGGATTTTGCAGGTCTTTGTAGGTCTTTGCCTTTAGTCCTTGGTGACACAGAGCTGTGTGCTGCACCCAAGCACCTCTGGATGGCATCCTTGGTTCGTGCACATCCTTCTCAGCCACAGCCTGGGGCTGCTTTTGCAGAGGGGTAAAGCTCAGTGGTGTTGGGGTTTTACTGGTGCAGTGGGGTTGCCACAGGCTTCAGTCACAGCATCATGGGACCATAGAATGGTTTGGGTTGGAAGGGACCTTAAAGACCATTTGCTTCCACCCCCCTTCCGTGAGAATCTTGCAGCTCAGGATGTGGGTGATCACCCCAGCTGAGTTGTCTCGGTGTTTCTACAACCTTGAATTTCCATTTTCACCCCAACAGTGGTGCCTCACTTCAGCAAAACCAGTGCAGGGCTGATTTGAGAGTGAAAAGAAGAGTAACAAAGGAGTTACCTGAGGAAGCACTGCAGGCTCATTTCACAGCATACTGCTGGATATGTGGAAATTGCATTATTTGCACAAGTTATCCCACTGAAGGCATTTTGTGAGTCGTCCTGTAGGTCCAAGGGATCCTGCTGTCCCCTTCCACCCTCCCCCAGATGCTGTGCCTGGCTGGCAGACATCATCACCTCCTGTGCACAAGCATGCTTTGGGGCAACTCTCCTTGTTCCAGTGGTCAGTGCAGTTTCCATGAACATTTTGGATAAAGGTCCCTCCCCCAGAGGATGGTGGGCACTGCCCAGGCTCCCCAGGGCAGTGGGCACAGCCCCAAGGCTGCCAGAGCTCCAGGAGGGTTTGGATGATGCTCTGAGGGACAGGGTGGGACAGGTTTGTCCTCTCTATTTGTCCCATGTGCAGGACAGAGCTGCAGGCTCCTGTGTGCCCAGGGAAGAAGCTGGTGTGAGGTTTGTCAGCCTTGGGAAATGCAGTGCTAATTCCCAAGTTTCTGTGCACACCTGCATGGAGTCCCTTCCCAGCCAACATCTCTCCCATCTAGGGAAGAACATGTACTCGTCTTCCCGCACAGGGTATGTGCTAATTCCACTTGCAGCTAATTGGCCTTGACATCAAACCAATGATTCCCACAATAGCTATTGATTCTGCAATGCTGTGTAATATCCTCTTTGTAGCCTGCAAGTCAGAGCAGAGAGAAATTACTTTGAGGCTTTTCCAGCTGTCTCCCTGTAACATCAGAAACACCTTTCAGGTGCGTCAGGGCGTCGAATTGCCCGTGGTTCTTGGCAGGGGGTAAGAATTACTTACCCCTTTCTCCTTGTTATTTACAGGTCTTGATTTGTGGGTGAAGAACTGGCAGTGGTAATGAGGAATATTCATGGCAGTGGTGCCCACTGCCCCTGCTGACCTGTGAGCTCTGATGTCATTCAGAATCTGGCACTATGGGTTCATCCCCCCTCATTGCCCACATGGGGTTGTCTTCCTTTGATTAGGGGTTTATCTCATGGCCATGGCTGATACTGACACCGGTTTCTACATCCCTGAGCTGCCTTGTTACGGACATAAAGGATACCCCAGGGATGAGGGATGAAATGATCCAGGCCTGGGAGAGTTGTCATCTCCCTCCAGCCCTGCCACTGTTCTCTGGGAGAACTGGGTCATGTTACTTCATGTATCCCTGCTTTTTAATTATCCTCTGAGAAGGATGATCCCAGCTTCCTTAATAAGGTGGCTTGTGATCTGTTGCTCTTGTCTGACTGAGGAAAACATTCAGAATTTGTATAGATTTATAGGGAATTGGCTTGCCAGTAGAGAAACCCAGATGTGATCAAGGCAAAGGTTGGGACAGAGGAAAAGTCTTTTAGGCTGCCATCATCAACTGATGAAGGATTGAGAAAAACACATTGGGTCATTGTCATAACCTCTTAAATGAGGTTATAAAAGTATTCTTAAAAACCCCCAGATTTCTACCCACAGCTAAATTCACTGCTGTCACTGTGTAAGTAAATGAAAGTTCATGACAACTCTTGCACAGAAATAGTCACCTTTTACTGCTCTGCAGAGAAGCAGCATCCCTCCACCCTCCCTTTCCTGCTCCCTGCATTACTGACCACACCAAGATGAACAATTTTATTAGTTCTTTCCCATCTCCTGGCTCTCCATGGATCCTACCAGCAGTGTGTAATGAGAACGAGCAGGCAGAGACACTCCCTTTGTGCTGAGACACAACCAGAGGCATTCTTACGGCCTCACATCTTGCTAATTAAACCTGTTTCAAGTATTAAATGGAAAGACTTCCCGACCATATTTGCACTGTGAAAAGTTGTGTTATAGTTCATGTTGGTTAATGTCTTAAGCAATGCTTATTAACACCTGGTGTCAGCAAGTCGGTGTTCATTTGAGCAGGAGAGCTGATTGCAGGCAGTGCCAAGGCATGGCCTTATCAGCATTTATTGCATATTCAAATCATGGTTTGCTTTGTCCATGTGTGGATCTTCACACTTGTTTATCAATTTGGTTACCATAATCTTTGAATCAGCTTGGTACAGGAAATTCAGAGTAAACACTGCAGTGCCTTAACAAACACATGCTTATCCAGCCACAGACTTACATTTTCCCAGTACATTCCAGTGTCCAGACATAGAAAATAGTTTTAGTATCTGGTGCTTTAGGAATGAGTGGCCTATGAGAAGGTTTAAGTTCTTGCTGTTGTAGCATGGTTGTCCAGAGAAGCTGTGGCTGCCCCATCCCTGGAAGTGTCCAAGGCCAGGCTGGAGTAACCTGGTCTGGTGGAAGGTGTCCCTGGCCATGGCAGGCTGTGTTGGAACTGGATGGTCTTTAAGATCCCTTCCAACCCAAACCAAGGATTCTTTTATAATCCAATCATCCACTTTTCAGTGTAGGGCTCAACACATTGCATTGGGAATACTTGTTGCACTTATTCTTGAACTCGGTTGAATTCAGGAAGAGAAAATTTTGCCTTCTGACTCCAAAGAATTATCTTTCATGTGTCTTGAGTATTTCTGCTTCCTAATTAAACATAACTAAATATTTACCTTCCAGTAACATTACTATTTGATATTAGAAATACCAGTTGGACTGGATGATCATTGTAGGCCCCTTTAAACTAGTCTGTTCTATTCCAGTCTAGTCCAAATTCAGGTTGTACCTGAGCTAAAACACACCTAAAGGGAGCAAGGGAGAGTAGGAAGTTCTGCTGTCTTGTAGCTCTTGCATAAATTTAATGATCTTGAGTATTTTTAAAAGAGTTTGGGGTTTTTTTTATTAGCAAGTAAACTTATTTGTTGGTACCACAATAAACCTTGAGGAAACAGTGTGCTGAGGCCGTAGCCATGCTGGGTGCTGTGTGTGTGCTCATGTGCTGTTCTGAAAAATTAGTCTGGGTATCAGGAAAGAGACCAGTCTGTGATGAGAGTAGGATAAATAAGGGAGGAAGGGAGCAGGTCAGTGAGAAAAAGCAGTATCACTCAGCAGTGTTGACAGTTCTGCTCTCTGCCTGTCTAATGGCTCTTTTCCACAGCAATCCTACTCTAATCAGCTGTCTCATCTCCAGCACTTTGGAAGGGGAGCAATGTGCATTCTGCACATCAAGATGGTAGTGACCACGTCAGCCTGGGCTGCAGTTTTGCTTCTCCTCTTGCTTTGCATCCACCCAGCTCAGGCTTCCATTTCTCCTCTTCTGAAGCTGATAAAGGGCTGAAAGAAGAGGAGAGGAGAAAGTGGTACCTGCTACCTGAAGCCAGAGGCAGTGGGACCTCTGAGGGCACATGGCTCAGCTGGTCTTGATATATGGGACTGAATGCTTTCCAGACCCTCTCTGGCAGCATCCAAAGCTGATGGTCATTTTGCTTTCATTCCCTTTTGCTCTGGTGCCTCGATGTCTTGGTAGTACGTGCTCTGTCAGCCTGGGCTGGCAGCCATCCTCCCCCTGACACGGCCACGTGTGCTCCTGCATCAGCCTGAGGAACACCAGAGCCCTTGGCAGCTGCTTGTCCAAAGCACAATTCCCTCCTCCCTGCAGATGGAGAATTCCTGAGCCGAGGTGGTGGTGGCAGGACAGCCTGCAAGGAGGCAGCTCAGGGGCTTTCCAGGGTTTCCACAGCGTGTGTCCATCTGCAGAGTACCCACTGTCACCACAGACATCCGTGACCCGAGCTGTGTGGTCTGGGAGATGGCGCAGGCAGCAGCTCCTTGCTTATTTTTATCCTTTCCTCTGAGCCTACATGAGTCTGGGGGGAAAAATTCCACAGTGAAGCAGCATTTCTCAACAACACTTGCCCCTTGCAGAATGCTGAGCTGCAGCAGCTTGTCTAGGATTTGACAGCATTGAGGGATACCATACCAACAGCAAGCTCCTTGATTTCCGAAAAGATGCAAATGAGGGTGTTGCAATGTGCTGCAGAAAGGGCACAGCTGGGACAGCTGCACAATTGTGGTTTCACTAGAGATTTCCTTTTTTTTAAAGAGCAGGTTCCTCTTCTCTGCATCTCTTTTTCCTGTAGCTGAATATCCTCCAGGCTCCCTTGGTGCATGGAGTCCTCTCTGTGAGTGGCTCGGGGAGCGTGGCAGGAGGGGAGACTGTTCTGATTGATAAAACCAAGGCAGAGCACTGTTTGCAAAGGGAGAGGGAAGCAAATGAGAGAGAGAGACAGGCCGAGTCAGCTGCTGATGTAACTTCCTCGATGCAAATGCTCCAGTATCTGAAATTTAATCTTCTGGCTTGGGCTCTTGCTTGTGCTGTGAACACGCTCAGGAGCCACGGTGCTGGAGCAGTACCTTGTGCTGGCACCCTGCAAGCACAAAACAATGGGGTATTCCTGCTTTAATGCTGTGCTGGGTGGCCCACAGATGCTGGAGGGTTAGCTAGTGACATTTATTTTTTCTATACGAGTGGGTTTAACCAGCAAACCCAGAGTGGCTGCCTTCCATCCCTGGAAGTGTTCACAGCCAGTTTGGGCTGGGCTTGGAGTGACCTGGTCTAGTGGAAGGTATCCCTGCTCATGGCAGGGGTGAGGAACTAGATGGTCTTTGACCTTCCAACCCAAACCATTGTGTGACTGATTCCAGCAGCCACAGAGGTGATGGACACAGGTGTTTGTGGGGGTGTGTGGGAGTGGGGCTGCCAGCCTGCTGAGCCTGGGGGAGCAGCCACGAGACATGGGGACTGCTGCCCTCCAGCTGCTTCTGCTGGGCTGGGGCTGGGGGCTGGTTTTCATCCCCTTTGCGAGGCATGATGTGACTTGCCCAGAGTTAAAAATAAAGCCCCCAGCAGTGCCAGCTTTCTGTCTTCTGCAGACACTGGTGTGTCCCTACGTGAGTGCTCGAGTACTGCAGCAGGAGCACGGGTGTAATGGGAGAGAAGGGGTTTGGGTGAAGGGCTCCCCTGGCACTGCCAGCACTGCCCGTGCTCCTGGCTGGGTGCAGGCAGCCTGCAGCTGGCGTGGGACGTGACTCACGTTCACACTTTGCCCCCAGTGACTACGATTCTTGCTTGTCTGTGGTTTTCAGTCACTGTCAGCAGCGTGTATGGTTACACCTCACCCTGCCCACTCATGAGTTGCTGGGGCATGAGCTCATTCAGCACGAGGGGCTGGTGCTGTTGCACGGGGTCTGCAGCCTGTCAAGTCTTTAAACTCGAGCCATCAGCCTCCCAAAAAACAGGGGTGGGTCTCAGAGCCATGGGGAGCCCCAGAGGGCCACCACTGCTGCACGCCATGTGGATCCGCAGCTCATCTCAGGAGCTTTGTGCCACCTGACTGTGCTCTGAGTCGAAAATGGCCCCACGTTTGCTGTGGAATAATGTGAACTGTTCAGCTCGGCTGTTGGCTGCATGACACTGAAAGCAGACCTAAAAATAGGAGGATGTCTGACCCCAAAGTGAAGGATTTTCACTCATAATGCAGCCTGGCGCCTGCCCAGGGTGACATCATCCAGAGGGGAAGTTGGAAAAGCTTCCAAAGTCATTGTTTTGCATGAAGAAGTGCTAAATGCATGTGTCAGCAGATAATCAAGTGGCACATTGGCTGTGGCCATGAATCAGGGGTGAGAGGGAATGGGGAAGGAAAGACCTGAAAAGGGAGGAAAAGCATTTTGGGGGCATTGTTTGTGTATAACTGGAGGGGAAATGATAAATTGCAAAATGGTCCTGTTCAGGCAGAGTCTGTCCCATAAAGATGACACTTTTATTTCCTTTTAAGTGTGCCTAAAGTTACTGAGCTGCACTCAGTGTTCTGCCCATCAGCCCAGCCAGTGGTGTCTGGGGTTCTTAGTCAAAGCTGTGGTTTGGATTTGCTTGATTTAGACTTAAGAGTTGTGTGGATACTGCTCCTGGTGGCTGTGGAAGCATCTGAGATGGCCAGGTGCTGAATGACCTCCCTTGGTTTCAGCTCTCTGATTTGAAAGCAGCTTTTCCCAGGCTAACTCTCAGGGATTCGCTCCAAATCTGGGCTCCTGTGGCATGGATGACCTTGCTGTTGCTGTTCTAGTTCCAAATTGCTTGAACACAGTTCCTCATATTTCTGCACTGAACTGCTTTGTCTGCTCTAAAAGTGGCAATGTGTATAAAATGGGGAAGTGGTTTTCCTCTGAAGCTTGGTGTCTTTTCCCTTTGGATGCTGCCAGGAGACTCCTGTGCTCATCCTCTAACGAGGACACCTTTCCCTTGGTGTAGATGAGTGCACACTGAAATGTGTAGCTCTTTTCAGATGATGAAAGCTTGGTGTGATGTGGGATGTCTCCATTATATGTTTTCCTTCTGCCTTTTAAATTCTCATTACGTATTTATAATGCTGTTATAGCAAAGATGCCTGAAGCACAACCGTGGGCACTGTTTGGTCTCTGAATCCCCAGTGAAGCTGAAAAAAACTGCTGCTGCTGTGTAAACACTCTGTCAAGAGCTGATTGCATGCATAATGCTGGGCATTTTTAACAAACTCTGATAATGAAAAGAGGGAAAGAGTTTTACCATATCAATGTAGAATCTGATAGGAGACCAATTTATTTGGTTAGATACTGAGAATAGAGTTCAGGCATGCCAGCCCTTCCTTCTTGGGGTTTTAATGCCCTTGGAACATCATCACAATAGTGAAACTTTTCCTACAGACAAGCTGGTTTATAGACATTTGCCACAGCAACAGGCACAGATGATCTGCCTCTCACTTCGTCAGCCTTTGGGTAGGATTTGTCTGACTAAGCAGGAGGATATATCTGGTTGTCTGCTGGAAAATGGCATGGCTGTGGTTGCAAAGGTGTTTCACTGGCAATGGCTGAGCCCTTGGAAGGCAGATGATGGCCCAGGCAGGGTCAGGAATTTACTTCCTGTGTTAGGCTTTAGGACATAGCCCAGAGAGAAGCCTGAACAGTTTTTCCATAGTTTACCTATTTTTTTATGTGTAAGCTTGAAGGCTCTCTGACTGAGAGACAAATTTCTATTTGCACCTAGACTGTGAATCTTCTTAGCTTTTGTTCCCTGATGGGTTTTATTAGGTCCAGCCTAACAGAACTAGTGGTGTGAACAGCAGGGACCTGAACCTGAGCAGCTGGAATAAATCTGGTGTTCTCCAGTGGTGAGTGCCAGTCCTGCTGTTGGCCAGCTGCTCCAGCATGGACCCATCATTGCACGGAGAGTTAGTGGAGCTGACAGACATGAGAGTGAGCACACACTCGAGGAGCCAGCTCTTATTCTTGCAGACAGAGCACTTTGTTTTTCCTTGCTGGTTGAGATGTTCTAGCAAACACTCGATTCCCTTGTCATCTTTAAACTATGTAGAGAAGTGGGGAGTTGCCTTTTACCAAAGCAAATGGACTTTTTGCTTTGAAAAGTCCCTTGCTGCAGTTTCTGGCATGACTGACCACTCTGTTCTCAACAGCCCCTGAGCTTCATGATACAGTAGTTTTGTACAAAGCTGTGTTTTTATGCACATAAAGTTTTTGGAGCTGTGTTTCTTTGAAAACACGTCCCTAGGTACTTGTCCTGGAGTTTTAACAGGCAGAGTTGGGGATGGGGCTTTCTGGGGAGGAGGGAGTGGGCTCAGGGGCTGTGAGATGGTGGCCAGAGGCGCTGGGGCAGAGCTCTGAGATCTTGCCTTCCCTGTGCACACAGGGACAGGAGGTTTAAGCTGACAGTGGCTCACATGCCCCATTTGAGAGGACTCAAGCATTACGTGTAAACATATGTTGGGAATGCCACTCGTGACCGCCACGGGGGCATTGTGTGGGCTCAGCCCTGCTGCAGATGGGCTCCCAGCTGGCCCTGGCCAGGCACTTGGAAAATCCCAGTGCCTTGAGGAAAGCCTGGGCATCACAGAGGAGCAGCATGGCAGGGCACAGGGTGAATCCGCTCTCTGTGGAGCAGCGCTGACCTTCCTCATCTCTAAAGCATCTCTGCCTCCCTTCATCAGGCCCCAGAGGTGCTGGGCTCCTTTAGGGGCTCACAAAGGCTCTGCTGAGGTGGCTCTTCCCTCTGTCCTCATCGTGGTAGTGGAATGAGAGGACAGGCTTTGGCTGAGGACGTGGAGGCCAGCTCCTGTTCATACAAAGTGGGTACAAAGACCTCAGTTGAAAGGAAAAAGAAAAAAAAAACCTGTCTGCATTTAAATCAGCCTAATTAAAGTGGCTTTTTCCAAAGGCTGGCAGGCACTGCATTGCCTGCCCAAAGTGATTTGTGCAATTACCATCTTTTGTGTTTGGCTGGTGGGGTTTTTTCATACCTCACTCATTTATGGGACGATCACCTATGTGCAGTCTGTGATTGTGAGGTTAGAAATAAGGGGCTGGATTCTCCGCTGCTCTAAGGAGTGGAGTAAATGGGCAGAGCTCTGCTGATTTACAACTGCTGGTGCTCTGGGTGCCTGGAAATAGCTTAGCAAGTGTAAAAGGAGAAAAAAAAAAGAAAGAAAAGGTTTCTCCATCCATATGGAACACATTGCATCCGTCAGGGGAAGGAGAGGCATTTGTGAGAGTGAACGCTTCATTTATCAGCGTCCGAGCTATTGAAAAGCCTGGATGTAGCTTGGATAATTATAACCAAGATTAGTCTTCTCAGAATGGAAAAGTAACGACAATCCTAATTTCACCAAATCCTCCAAAATTTATTGTCTATTTGTTTAACACCCTGAACCCTTTCCTACGGCATGGGATCGGATGGATTTATGGAGGTGCAGTTTAGTAATCTAAATACTTGAGAGTTCATCTGGGGGCTGCTCTGGTTATTTTCACTGTCACCGCTCAGAGGCCGTGGGAACTGGGAATGCAGATGGGAGCACAGGGAGGCACAGGCCAAAAATCAGCAGGACTCAGCTGAAACATTCTCCTTCCACTTGCTTTGCAGGTGAGAAGTGCTTGGCATTTGGAGGTAGCTTCAGCTATTGATGGGAAGGGAAGGTTCCCTGTTGGAAAGGAAACAAAGCTCCTTCCATCCCCTCTTCAGGGGCTGACTATTTTTTCTCTTCCCAGCATTCCTGTGAGGTTTTGTCCTGCATTTCCCCATCAGTGGAAGTGTCCAAAGCCAAGTTGGACTGGGCTCTGAGCAACCTGGTCTAGTGGAAGGTGTCCCTGCCCATGGCAGGGGGTTGGAATGAGATGATCTTTAAAATCCCTTCCAGCCCAAACCGTTCCATGATTCTCCATAAGGAAAGGCAATATGTGTTCAGAAATTCCCCGTGCAGGGAAGGTCACAGTGGCAAGTGCATATTTGGGGAGTTGACTGCAGTTTCCCTATGACAAGCCATGGATATCACCTGTCCATCTTGGAGCCCTATCAAAAGTGAAGACCTGTGTTAGAAGCAGGAATAGCAGCCCAAGGATTTGGGACAATACAGGCTTTGTTAAAGAACAGAGGTTATCCAGAATCTGTGAAAAGGCAGGAAAAGGAGCAGAGCCTGGAAGCCCTTTTGCTCCATCATTTACTATTAGAGGAAAATGCACGGGCTGGGGTTTAATAATTGTTGCAGGTCTCTTTTGTAATAAGTTCATAACTTCTAGGCCTGTCTGCATTTGTGGCTTTATGGGCTGTGCAGCCTTTTGGCTGAATATTTACTCTTTTCTTACCACGAAAGGCAGCTCCTTTCCCAGTGCAGCAGGAGCTGAAATGCACAGCCTTGATTTCCTGTTTGACTCTTAAAGTGCTGTGGGGTTTTAGGGTTTTTACAAGCACACACAAAACTCTAAACAGCAAACCCTGAAAGATGAAAATAATAGTCCACAGAACACAGAAGGAAAATTTCCTTTGCCTCCTCCTGAGTCAGGGTTTTAGTCCAAGGGGTTTGGTAGCACTCGAAGCCTTCATGCTTCAAGACACAAGCCAAATTCTCCCTAATAAAATTCAAAAGGCATTTTTCCTTCAGGGCACAAATTCTAATATAAAATCTCCTACATTTTCCTAAACCACTGTCAGAAACTGGCCACTGTTGAAAGTGGAATAGAGAATTAGCTCAGGCTGCCTGTCTGAACTAGTGTGATGGCTCTGCCTGCTACACCTTCCCATAGGAACACACAGAGGGGTGTCTTGACACCAGGACTGCTGTGCTGGGGGAGAGAGGTTTGGATGAGTGTTTGGAGATGTATCAGGAAGCCTCAATGGTTGCCAAAGCAGTATCTTTAGAGTCCCATGCTCCCAACTCCTGTGCTGCCATACCTGCCTGCCTCTCACCTTGGTGTCTGACTCACATTCCTGCATACATCCAAGTCCTGAAGAGCTTGGTCAAGGTGTTGGATAGTGTGGAAATGGTGCTTTATTAGGGAACATCAGTGCTTTGTAGCCTGGGAGCTGCAAAACAGTTTGCCTGAACAAAACAAAGGAAGGAATCTTTGCACATCCTTGGGAAAACGGTGGGACAGCAACAAAAAATGGCCCTTCTGTAGGCAGGTTGTTGAACCTGGGAGCTGACAGCCTCTCCAGGTGTTAGGAAATCAGAGGGACTTCCTGAGGTCTTTGTATCTCATCATTTTCCTACTGCAGCCTTGGCAAAAATCATAGCAGTGAGGTGTCTGGCAGTGGGAGGCAGGTTTAGGAGTGGCTCTGTGCTGCCAGCTGTGCAACAGCTGGGGATGAGGGAGTGTTGCCATCTGTATGTGGCTGGAGAGCCATGTGCAGGTCTGAAGCCAGTGGGAGCCTTTCCTATCACTCCTGAAGAGCTGGAAAAGGTCTTTCACCTCCCACATGTATCCCTTTCTTCCTGTTTGGGTGATGGGGGGATTTTTTATTACTTTTGAAACATCTCACACCACAGTCACAAGAGGCAGGGATGTTCTTGAAATCCTGACCTGGGATCGCTTTCAGCTACAAAATGCTGTGGCAATACTTATGCTGTGTCTTGGGAGGGTGTTTTCATGCCATGGAAACACAGGTTGTCTTAGAAATTGCTCTTGGAAAGTTTTGGGAAGCACCTTTTAAGACATGTTAAATAGGATGGTCAAAGAGAGGGGGATGGAGTAACATCCTTACCTTCCATCAGTGCCTTGGACCCTGTTCCAGCTGCAGTGAACATTACTTAGCTCTCAACTGCTCCTTCTGGCACCCTCCTCCCACACCCTTGTGTGGCCAGTCTCGGGGGTTTTGTCCTTGCCAAAGCATAGCCTGTTACCAAAAGGAAAAGACAATTAAGAGGAAGTGGTGGAGTTTGCCATATAAACGTTTAAAACCTACCCAGGCTGAATAATAATGCAGAGTGTCGTTTCATCCAGACAGATGCTTCCTGGATCAAAAGGAGCAACTGGATCTGATGGGAATGGATAAACAGCTTTGCAGCTCCCAGTTCCTGCAGCTCAGATCCCAGGTGTTGTCCCAGTCCCTGCCTGGCTGCAGCTCACTCAGGAGGGTCAAGGAGAGGGAATCTTGAGCAGCCCAAATCCTGGTTGTTGAGGGGTCTAAATGGAATTTTCTGTTCCAGCCCTGGCATTGTCTGCTCCTGTCAGGTTCAGGATGGGTGTACACTGGCACATCAGCAGTGCCAGCATCTCCAGCTGCCTCCTGACATCAGTGTGCTGCTGGCTGCCTGCTCTTGGACAGTGCCCAGCACATACCCCCTGGTCCTGGGAGCAGAAATCATCAATGGGTGGCTCTGGGCAAACCAGGGCAATCAAAAACTTCCCTCAATCCCCTCTCTGATCCTGAGATTGTTCCCATTTGTGTCCTTCTGCCCTTCTTCCCTCATCCCCTGCTGCACAGGTTGATGTTGATGGGGAGGGACCTCCTTGCTGATGGCTGAGCTGTTTAAACCCAGTCTCCTTGAGATGGTGTGGGGACATCTTGCAGGCACCCCTTCCCAGGAAAAGCCAGGCTCCTCTCAGCAGGATGCTGTCACCCCTAATGCCTCAGGGACAGGCTGTGTTCACCCTCCTGCCTTTATCAGAGGGACGAGGCTGTGTTGAAAGGTGGAGGAAGAGGTTTTGGGGAAAAGCAAAGCAAGCCATTGCTGGGCTCTGTAGGTGGAGAGGAATCTGGAGCTGGAAGCAAGAGTGCTGGACCAGCACAGCCTGTGCTCCAGGGCCCTGCTGCACTCCCAGCCAAACCCATACACACAGCCAGGTGGGTTTTATCCAAGAGAGCAGTGCTCAAGGAAAAACAGGCAGAAAAACTGCAGAGCTTGTTCCAGCTCATGTGCACCCGTGTTTGCTGAACAGAAAAGTCCTGTGAGAGTGGCTGGAGACAAACCTCATCTCATAGCCCCCTGTAAGGGCACTGCAAAGAGCATGTGTATCAGCACTGCCTGCTTAGCAAACTCACTGGTCCCAGGTGGCCATCATCTGGAAACAGGCTGACTGCCAAGTAAATCCAGGAGCTGCTGTCTTTATAGGAAACTCCTAGAGGATTGACGAGGCAGTAAAACAACAGCTTTTCTATAGCAATTGCTCTGTGGGGAATTTGGTCGGATCGCTGCGTTGCAAATGTATAGGACGCCTGCCTATGGAAATCCTTGAGAGTGTGATAGAATTTAATCAGTCCCATTTGTTTGGATGGAGAGGCAGCCCAGATCTCCGTGGCAGATGCCCAGGAAATGCTGGAGGCAGCAAAACCTGTTAAACAAAGCTATGTGTGGCCCCGTGAGCAGAATATACTGAATTTCCCTTTTTTTTTAATGCAGCCAACCCCTCCCCTTATTACATCTCAGGTGCATGTAGTCTTCACTTATCCTGTCATTTCCCTCACTTTTTTTCCTTCTCTGTATCTTTGTATGGTTTTGGTTTTTTATTTATGTGTGCTCCTTCTTGTGCTACACGCTGTGCTGGGAGCCAAGAAGAGGCAATTACACATGATGGGGCTGTTCTGCAGCCCTGCTCCCTGTGAGTTTCACAGGATGGGTATGCTGGGGGTCCTGGTGGGCTCCCAGGGATGCTGTTCCCTGTGATGTCCCTTCAGGAGCACGTGGCAGGCTGCAGAATGAGCCCCCCACCAAGCATTGAGCTGTGGAGGTGAGTCCTGACGTTGGAGTTACATCAGTCACACAAATCCCAAAGGAGTTCCTAATGATCCCTGCTGTTTTGAGGGGGTTTTATTTCCAAATAAGTGACGTGTTTGTTATTCCCTTTGCAAACTCCCACTTCTGCTGCATGCCCAGGCTGTGCACAAGGAACAAATAGTGAAAAAGAACAACCTATTGGCACAGGAATGCAGGGGCCAGCTGGTTGGGCTGTATTTATTGGACTGGAGATACAGGCAACCTGGAAATATGAAGATCTGCTGTTAGTTTAGGCTTCTCCTCTGTCTGGTTGGGCTGGCTGTCCTTTACAAATGCCAGGGAAGTTTGGTGTAGTTACAGGAGATTGGAGAAAAGTTTATCCTCTTGATTTATCTGTTCAGAGTTTGAAGTTTCCTCACTGACCTCATGTTGTTTGCCATCACTTTTGTTCCTTCCCCATGGTAGATAATTCTTTTCCTCCCTTTATTTTCTGGATCTTTTTACAGAAAGATGAATGAGGACCTTTCCAAAGACACAGCACTGTTGTAAAACCATGGGAGGGCTCAGCACACAGGTAGATCCTCCCTGGAGTGTCCAGACACAGAGGAATCAGGCCACGTGGCTGTCACTATGTTGTCAAGCTTGTTGGAGGAGATAGTGTGGGGGAAGAGTCCTTCATCCTGAGATTGCTGGGCCTGCCACCCAAGTCAGTGCTGGCTCCACATCCAGCACATGCCATGGAGTTGGGACACTTGGCAGTGACTCCCTGTCTGCAAATCATAATTACTGGGGCAGAAAAAAACCCAGCCCTGTGCCAGTCTTGGTCTTATCTGCTGGGATTCTTACAGAAAAGGCACAACCCCCCCGAATAATCTCCCCAGGAGCTGAAATATGGTATTTAACATCTTCCTAAAATAGCTAGGACTCAAGAAACCCACAAGTGTTATCTCTTTGTCTTGCAGAGTGTTTGCAGAAGGCAACCTCTGGTGATTTTGGTCCTGCAGGCATTGCCAGGGTGTTGCAGAGTGTTAGAGGGGGAACAGTCAGCACCAGAACAAGTGAAATAAGCAGATAACTGAGCCTTGCTTGTCCTGTCCTGAGCTGGTCTGCTGCACTGAAAGGGTAAGGAGAACTTAATTGGCACTGTGGGGTGACTTGATGAAGATTGGTCCATTCTCATGGGAAAATCCCAGGGATTTCAGACATACAATCCAAATCTTGTTTCTCCTGTCATTTACAGGCAACAGCCCAGCTTTGTCTGATTTCAGAGGCTGGAACCCCCATTGGGCTGTAGTTGGAAGTGAAGGAAACCCTTCCTTCCTCCCACAGGGCTGCTGTGTCCCTCTTCTGCTCTCCTAGGATGCCATAATCTCCTGCATCTTGAATCTTCCAGCCAGGAACTCCCTTTTCCTTGCCCTCCTTTACCTGGGCCCTATTTTTTCCTATTTTTCCTGGACATCTGTGGGCTTCCAGGAGCAGCACACCCTGTGTGAAATCCTCTGAAAACCCTGGATGTGCTGTTGGAAGTCCCACTGCACCCATGGACCCTGCAGAGCATCACTTTGGCTGGGCAGCCTCTCCAAGCCTGCATCATGCTTGTAGCATCCAACTCCCAGTGGGAGCAAGCTGGAATTTTGTGGTTTCCAGCAGAGCAGCAGGTCCCAGGTCCTGGAGCCACCATTCCAGTAGATGGCATCAAAGACAGCACATTCCTCTGCTGGACCCATCTCCAAGGGCTGTTTTCCCACAGTCCCGTTTCCCATCAGCTCTGGAGCAGACATGCCTTAAAAAAGGCAAGCTCCTTAAAGCAGCTGAACCTTAAAAAGACCCCCAAGCTGCACATTTCTTTAGCTTCAGCATTAAGTGACGTGTCCCACGTCATACCCCAGCGTGGTGCCTGGTTTTCTACCTGGCAGTAGGAACTGGGTGCCTGCTGTTCCTGCCTTTTGGTTTCCTTTGACCATTCAGACATGATCTCACCTGAAAAATGCATTGAAAAAATCATTATAGACCTTCAGGTGCAGGTTTTGATGTCTGAATTTAGTTTACTTTATATACATGTGTATGTAATTTTTTGCCCTGCATAGCAGAAAGTTTAAAGGCATTTCATCTTTTTCTTTATTTATAAACTGTGAACAGACCTAAGAGCTCTTGGAGGTCTACTGGACATGAAGAAATCCCTCTTCTTGATTCCACCCTGTAGGATTTCCCGTGATCAGCAGGTTTAGCTCATGAGGAGACTGCAGTTGACACATCATGCTTGAAAATCCAGTCACTGGCACATCACATTTTAAAAATTTGATCACTGACTCGCCATTATTTCTGATCTCTTTGGGACTGTTCCAAATTCAGGTTCCCTACGTTAGCAGAAGGAGGTCAGGAGCAGAGGGTGAGTACAGGAGGAGGGAACACGTGTAGCTTTTACTTTTAAACTTAGAGCCCTGTGACTTTTAAATGTAATGATTGTAACATAGCCTGCCCTTGGGAAGTGTATTTCAGCTGCCTCCCAGTGCTTGCATTAGCCAGTAGACTTAGCAGGATTTTATGGATCTATTTTCAATTAAAAGGAAAGGTCTGGAATTTCTTCCTGCTGGATTTGTCTTCTGCTCTATTTGTAAGTTCAAAGAAAAAAAAGAAGGATTACCTTCCCTTCTTTACTAGGCCATAGGTACCACATAAACCTTGGGCTTCAGTCCTCACCTGCTTAAGGTGAGCTTGGTTTAAAGCCAGGATTTGGGCTCTTGGGAGAGGTTTGAGGAGCAAGCAACGTGTCAGGCAGTTCTGGCTGCAGGAGCACACTACCCTTGGGATGCACGGTGCTGCTCCGTGGCTGGAGGTCTTGCTGGAAAAGTCTGCAGGATGCTTTTGTACCTTGAGGACTTGAGACTCACTCCATGTGTGTGTTATTTCAGTTCTCTGAGGTTATTAAAAGCCCTGGAGAGCAGGAATGCTGTCAGGGTGCTGGAAGGAGGAGAGCACACAGCTTTGTGTCTTGGACCAACTGCAGAATGGTCCAAAGCTCAGCCTGGAAAGCAATGCCAGGGCTTTGGGGATTATATCCTTGAGCTGGAACTGAATCTTCAGTATTTTGACAACAGATTTGAATCTGAACCGAGGTGAAGGCAAAGAAATACTTAGTGGGTTACTGGGTGAGAACAGTGGTTTGCCTAAAGGCAGGGTAGGGTGAAGAGATCTGGTTGACTCTCCCAAGAAAGATGCAATTGGAGGGTGAAGCACCCAGAAAAGGAGGTGGGCAAGGGGTTTGCTTCCTCTGCCTGCACCTCCCGTGCCCCAAACTCAACCCAGTGGAATTGGCATCACACCCACACCATGACATGACATGCTCCAGCATTATTGGGTGTTAAGTGAAGAATTCTGGTGCCTGTTGCCAAACTCTTGCTTGTCCCTGGCCTATCTGAGCTTCTGCAGTCAGGGCTGAACCTGAGCTGGAAGTCCAGTGGAGAAAAGACTGGGGTGTCTCCTTAGTTTGCAAGGCAACTGCAAAAATCTTGTCTAACAGAGAGTCATGACACAGAGCTTTGCTGGAACCCCAGGAAAAAAGTCAATCTGCGTTGGGATAATGCATTTGTTTAATGGATTAGATCTGAAAACAGGATTAAGCCCTCTTGAGGGCTTTGAGATGGCAAACAGAAAGCTCAGCCAGGCCAGTCGATGCTCCTCTGGCACAATCACATTGCACTGCTAAAAATGGTGTTGGCACTGGTGGCACCTTTTGGGGGGTGCTGGTGCCTTGGGGGATCTTTGAGGCTGCAAGGGGCTGTCAAGCTGATGCACACCAGGGTCTGGGCCAGTTGGGAGCCTCCAGATGTGCCTCCAGATGTTCTGCTGTGTGGAAACAAACAGCATCCTCCAGGATGAGCAGTCCAGTGCCTCTTAAGACATCCCTGCTGCAGAGAGGTGAGGGAGGGGATCATACAAATTCAGCACGTGGCTCCCAAGGCACAAACTTAGCCCAAAGTGTTGGAAAATCTGCCAACACCAGCGACAAACCCCTTCCACAGGGGTGAAGGTGGATCATGTACTCCAGGTGGGATGGCACCACCATGTGCTACCCAGTGTCACACAGTGCTGCAGTGCCAGGGAAAACTTTCCTTCCCAGGGAAAAATGATGAAAGGTGCCAGTCACTACGTTACTGGTTACCCTGTTCCCTGGGAATGAGGTGGGCAGAGCTTGAGGAGCAGGCATTATGGGGAGAAAGGGGAATAGAGGAATGAAGATGAAAGCAAACCAACCTGGTGCTTTGTAAGAAGGGATCAGAGTGCCTGGGGCCATTCAGGTGTTATCCTGCTTACAAAAGCTGGAAAGCTGAGGAGTACTTGAAATAGGGGTAGGAGGGATCTCTCCAGGTGACACTTTATAACATAGAAATCTGTCAGGCATTTGAGGTCTACAAAAAGTACATTATTAAGAATTTTGCTGAGAAGGAACAAGTGGGCACGCCCTCACAACACTGCAGTGCAATGGCAAACCCTCTGTCCCAAACATATTCCTCATTTGTAGCTTCAGGAAGGTTCACACAATAAAACATCCCACTCAAAAACACCTGAGGACTTCACCCCATTGACCAGTTCACAGCCCTTGGCTCTCCCATGCAGTCCCAGGAGACAGAATTTGGTCTTACATGCCCTGAGGAATGAGGGAGTAAATAAATAATCCTTCCTGGTCTAAGCTATTCACCATTTATAGTCATGCAAAAAAATCCTGTATTCTGGTTTTCAGAGAGCTGGGGGCTGATGGGAGTGGGGAGAGGGAGATCCTCTCCATCCCTGGGAGGGGAGGCCTTGTCCTACACATGGGGCAAAGTGTGTCTGATGGGAAAAGCTAAAAGGAGCCTGTGCTCTGCAAAAACCATGGGGAAACCATCCAACAGCAATTCAATTTTAAGTTATCCTTGTCTAGTTCCACATTGTTCATATATATATATATATATATATATGTATATGAACAGAGAGGCCAGAGAGGCTTGGGTTTGTGCTAAAGCCATGTAAAGGCAGCAGAGGAGTCTCACAAAAAGATTTGCTTGATGTCCCATGACAGGCAAGGACTCACTTCTTCATAAACTTCATAGGTTTGGCCATTGGTTTTGGGGAAGTCTGGAAAATTCATCCCCTTGTTTCAGTGAAGGCAGCACTTTACCTGGCTGGAACGCTGGGCATGGAGAGGATGATCCTTTACAACCTGCTTTGAGCAATCTCCTTTACATTTCAGATTCTGCAGAGACCTACACAAAGGTTTCTCTGTGGCTGAGCCAGGGAGTGCAGTGAGGGGCAGGTCATGATTCAGAGCCAGATGGTTCAGGATGGGGTGTCAGGAGCACAGGACATGTGAGGACAGAGCTCTGCCCTGAGAAGCTACACCTCCCTTCTTGTGTGCATTAACAAGTGTGAGAGGTTTGCTGTAAGGGGCTGGAATTACTTATCTTCATATAAACTTTTAAAAAATTACATTTAATTTCATTGTTTTAGTAAAAGAAACATCAGTTCACATTCCTGTTTCAAAGGGGATCATACTTGACACTCTTGGGAAAGAGGGGTTTGTTTTAGCCTGTGAGGTGCCTCTTGTTGGTTTTTTTGGGATCTGTACATGTGTCCAGGTTCAGTTTATTTCAGCTAAAGTGGATTTCCTTTGTTTTGTTTTTCTTTTCCTTTTCTTTAATATCTAGTTTATGGGTCTGTGAAAACAGCCATACATGGTTGCTGCTGTCCTGTTAAACTTGAAGATATTACTCAGCTCATCTGTTTTCAGTGGAGCTCTTATGCATTTTCTCAGCTTTAACAAAGCCTTAATCTTACCCTTACTGAGTCTGTGCAGGGTTCAGTGTCCTCCATAACTCCCTGAAATAGCCATAATACCAAATAAATTTGCCTCCTCCTGCTTGGTTCTCAGCATAATCCAGTGGGGGCACAAAATGCAATTAGCAAGTAAGGCTTCACTTGAAATAATTTTGTGCCATTGTCTGCCCCAAAGCTGGATCTGAGCAGGGAGAAGAGATTGAGTCTGGCACCAGAGTTGTTGAAGGCACATCCTTGCTCCCTGCTGTGCTCCCTGAGGATGCACAGAAAGCAGGAGGCTTTAGCCAAAAGAGAGATGTATTATCACCCTTTGAATAGCCTGCATTGCTGTTCTGTACAAAAAACCAGGCAGGGCTCTTTATCTGAAACCAGAATTGCATGAAAATTAGCTGGGGCTGGTGAAGTATCGTCTGTGTTATCTCTTTTTTACCCCTGCTTTACCTCTCCTCATCTCGACATGGAAATCCTGTCACTAATGGGATTAATGGCACAGAAACCTCGGGAGCAAAATCTGTGGCTTTTGGAGGAACACAGAGATGAGTTTGCTCAGTAAATCCTGTCACTTCTGTTCAGGTGCCTGCTAACTTCCCTGGTCCTCCCCAGAGTTCCTTGGCCATATTTGTGTACACACATATGCAGGGTCACATGCACTTGAGGCTTCTCCTTTTACATCCCAGAAGCAAATGAGCCCAGCAAAGGGAGGTGTGAGAGCAGCTCTGTTTGGGAGGCTGATGTTTCCTCTCTTGGTGCTTCCACGTGGTTGGTTGCAGGTGCTCTGGTGAGCACAAGTTGCCTTGAATGGGGGCACACCTCAGTACAGCCTCTGGCTTTGGTGTCCTGAAGTCCTGTCCTGTTCTTTCCTTAACCTTGGGGAGGTTCTTCTCCTTAACCTTGCCTTTATTTCACAGTTAATTTGCAGGGTGTTAGTTGTTTGGTCATGGTTACTTCTGGCTGCAGGGTCTCTCCTTTCTGGGCTGTGCATGAGTGATGTTATCTTATGCTAATGGGCTCACCTTATAGCATCTTCTGTCCATAGTGGCAACCTGAGAGGCACAGAATTAGGTCTGTTCCCTTGGTGCTCTCACCTCTCTGCTCACTGGGTTACTCATCTCTCTTTTCAGAGATGATGGTTGCAATGCAGCCCTCACAGGACCCAAACCTCTCTGCCTTCCTCGTAAGCTCCTACCATGGATTCCTACATCATCAGGCAAGCAGGATTTTTAAATCAATTTCCAAATTCTAGTGTAAAGTCTCCTCCTTCTATCGGTGCAGGGCACACCCCGGTGTGTACAGTCTTTGATACCCTGAGTAAACACCAGTTACTGACTGGGTTAACGTGGCCAGTTAAGGCTGTCTAAAATGAGATTATCCTGGAGCTGAAAACCTCACAGATGTGGTGCTGCCATGGCAGGGCTCAGCAGTGGTGCAGTGCTGGCACATGGGGAAGGGCTCTGCTGATCCCAGGCCGTGATTTGTGTCGAGAGAGGTGACCAAAGTTGTCCTAAAGATACTGATAAGCTGCTGTATTACAGTCTGGGGAAGCTGCTTGGCCACAGTTATGGATGTGTTGTTGTAGGTGCCGTGACAACAAGACCAGAAGGGTTTGCACTGCCAGACTTGTCACAAGAAGTCACACACCTCTGTCGTGAGTTGGAGCGAGGTGTTGCCGTGTGGCTGTGCTGAGCTTGGTTTGCTTCAAGTGGGACCCAAATGAGATATTTTGAAGACAGGAAGCCTTTAGTTCAGACCAGTCTAAGTGTCACTTCGCACGCTGCCTGGTGACACCCTGACTCATAACCACAAGCTCTTCCTGAGCTCACACGTTTTCCTCCCCAGCCCTGCCCTTGAGCAACTGCTGCTCTTACAGAGCCTCTGCCCCACTCCTGTGCTCAGGAGACCAGAAGGGAGCTGCACATGTCCAGTTCTCCCCACGGGTCCTCCTGTCTGTCTGGGGGAAGCCAGGTTAGGGAGGGATCCCTTCCAGCAGCTCCAGCTGGAGTGAGCAGATGTGTGTCCAGCAGCTTGTCTGGCCTGACCATGCAGGGGGCACCTGCAACGTTGACACTCCCTGGGCTGTTCCTCAAAAATCAAGCCCTGATACCAAATTTAAGTAAATGATGCCTTAATTGCCCAGGTCTGGCTGGTGGTTTTGGGATGCTGTTCCCCTTCAGAGATAAGTTTGCATTTCCCCTGTGCCCTTCCAAGCATCTCCAGGTGGTTTAGAAACAGGAAGGGTTACTGAAGGCAGCTGAAGGTCAGGGCTGGGAGAAAAGGGATCACAGATGTTTGAAAATACTTTTTTTTGGTGGCTGGGTAGGCCTCAGGAGTGGTGACTTTTTGACTTTGCAAACATGTCATTTCTGGTAGGAGCTGGGTGGAGACATCACCTACAGCAAACAGCTTTATCCTGCCTCAGGCAGCATCCAGAGAAAAAGAAAGGGCTCTGTGTTTTGTCTTAAAGAAGTGCAGAAACAGGTGCTGCCAAAAGAGTGGAAGAAATTAAGTCCAGTGCTTTCCAGGGAGAATGTCCTGTTTCCAATCCATTCTTCATTTGACATTAAAAAGTTGGATTAAAGTATGTCAGTTCCTCCTAGGGCTGCAAAGCCAAGAGGCAGAGCCTGTAGCATGGCTCAGACAAGAGCTGTGAGCTCTTCCCTGCTTAATCCTGACCTCCTGGATTCCTGGCATTTCAGCCCTGTGGTTTCTTGAGCTCTGCTTTGCTTTTCTGATCACGGATGTACCAGCACTGAACACCTTTTCCCTGTGGCTGCTGGTAGCAAGATGTGTTGTTTAATCTTTGTCCATGTATTGCAAGGTAACAGTGACCTCCCTGCTGTGCCCTTTGTGCCCAAAGCAGGCCAGAAAACAGTAAAGCTCTTACTGCAGTGACAGGCAAAGTGCTCAGAAATTAGATATGCAGAAGGTTCAGAAATACAAGCTGTCCCCATCTCTGCCCCAAGCCGTGGGGCTGGAGGGGACTGAGGAAGTCGGGATTCAGAACTGGAGAGCAAAGGAGAGGTAGCATGGAAGTAACAGCCCAGATCTATATTCCATCTATTTCTGTCTGCATGAGAAAATCTTATCTGGACACGTCCTTTGAAGTGACAGGAATTCCACTTGGATGAGGAATCCAATTGAGTGCTGCAGGCTTTAGACAACACATTAATATTTTCAGCAGTTTGACCCCAAAGAGCCATTAAAACTCTTTCTGATAGCTAAATATGTGTTACACGTTTATGTTTTAACTAGGGCAAGATTGTAATCCATACTTCAGTTAAGTTCATTACACTTAGGAATTTAATACAATCAAAAGACCAATTGGTCATTAGCTAAGTCCACTGTAATTATCATCTGCAGAGAACTTTTAACTGCATGCCTGTCCTTCCCAGCAGGTGATGGGGAGAGTGAGGCCGTTCTCCCTTACGGTGTTCAAATCAACACAACCTCTATATTGTGTGTCCCTAACTCATAACCAGCTAAACTCTGTTTGTAGAGGTTGCTTAGGAAAGGCAGCAGCTGGCCCAAAAACCCCAGTGGTGCCACCCATCCTCTCCCAGAACAGCTGGCCCAGCTGGATTGGTCTGTACAGGCATTTTGGTGGGCTGGTCCAGGCCATGATGGCACAGTTAGACCTGGCCAGATGTGCACAGCAGTGTTCTGGTGGGAAGTGGAGCTGTAGGGCCAGGTCTGCTCCTCCCTGTCTGCTGACAGTTTGTTTTGGCCTTCTGTTGTGCTTGGGTGCTCTTTTGGCATCCTTTGTCCTCATTGTTCCCCCGGTCCAGGTGGGATTTCCATGCCCTGTTTCGGTGCAGAATCCTGACGTGGCACAGCAAAGCTCCAAAGGACAGCTGTGACTGGTGGGTGACACTGTGCTCCCTGCCCATTGGAATCACTGAATGGTTTGGGTTGGAAGGGACCTTAAAGATCATCTAATTCCAACCCCCTGCCATGGGCAGGGACACCTTCCAGCAGCCCAGGCTGGCTGTGTCAGGGGATGCTCTGGGTGGGCAGGGACAGGCACCCACAGCGAAGGGAGCGATGGAAGCTGTTGGAGCCAGGGATTGGCACTGGCTCTTGGCCAAGCTGTGGCAGCAAGCTGTGCCTTTTTTGCATTGGCAGCCCCTAGATCTTCTCCAAAATTGCTTGTCTGCAGATAATAATGAATAGTCCCTTTATGCATCCTAACTGAGTAGTACTGGTGTCGCCTCCCTGAGAAAAATCAGCATCCCTCCTCGAAGGGATGGAATTATGCTCCTTTTTCCATGCACAGGCTGCATAATTCACTATAATTTTATTATCTCTGTGCACTCAGAACTGCACCACATGGCTCTTCTGTAAGTGGTGAAGGTAAGAGGCTACACCAGCATGAATTTTCTTTAATAAGATTACACCATGATAATAGACTACTAGAATAATTTAGCTGCTAATGATTTTGTTCTTCCTTGCTTCCACATGATCAAGGGCAATATGCATTAAAGTTGCAGAGGCTTTTTTAATTATGCAGTAGTAAGGATGTATTTTATCTAACAGCTGTAATTTTCAAAGGGAATTTTTGTTTTTTGTGGGAAATACTTACTTGGTGTTGCCATTTTCAAGGCTCCCCATGTAAGCACACGCACGTACGGTCGAGTTTCTGCGATACAGTGATGGTGTTTTTTGTGGGAAAAATCCAAGTGTTGAAACATAATGCAGCCAACCAAGCTGTCTGGAAGGGGATCAACCTTGTAATACTTTAATCTGATTAAAAAGAAAGAAAAAAAAAAAAAAGGTAAAAATTGTAAATGATTTCTTCATGCAGATGAGTTGCCTAACATCAGGCATTCAAATTAGGAAATGTTGGCTTGACTCCCTTGGGGCCTCAGTTTCCCTTTCAGTAAAACAAATGAAAGAGTTGCTGGCACTTCCCAACCTGCCTCCATGGGTATCCCAGCTGGTTTATATTGCACCCTGGGAGCACCGAGAGATTTGGATCCCTAATGTTTGTGAAACTCTCCAAGGTCTCTCAAGAAAACAGTGCAAAGTCTTATTTTAACATTCCCAGAGGCAGCGCTGGGTAATGGCTGTCACCTGGATTGTATCCAGTCCTTGGAGAGCACGGCTTTATCCACCATCCCACCTGGCACAGAAGGCTTTTAGCCCTCTGCAGTGGAGTTGGCTTGACCTTCAGAGCTATCTGAACCTGCCCTGCCATGTGCCAGCCTCCCTCCAATCTCTGCTCTTCTGGATGAAACATGGCTCAACATGGCCCGAAGTGAACAATAGCTCTTCAGTTCAACTCATATCAACATAGTTCCTGACACAAGTGGGGAGGGTGGAGGCCCAGTGCCACACATCTATTAATCAGGGCTGGGTGTCACTTTGCAATTCAGAAATGGTTTGTGCAGAGCAGAACGGAAGGAAGCAGAGCTCTGCAATGAAAGACTTTTGAGGTTTGCTCTGAAAAGTCTTGTCACCGATCAAGACGTGCTTCCCCACCCCATGGCCTGGTCTTTGTGCCTTATGTAGCGTAGCCAAGAGGGCAGAATTCAAGGCCCTCTCTGGGTCCACAAGGCAAAAGGAGAGAGACAGATGTCCCTGCATCTCACAAGGCTTTGGAGCTGCATAAAGGATGAGGATTTACAGCAGATGGTGTTTGCGCCAGGATTGTTTGGTCCAAGGGCTGCTCACCATTGCCACTTGGGCATGGTGTTGGGCACACTGGTTTTGGTGGTGGGAAACTTAATCCAGGTGGGACTTCAGCTTCAGGGTCAGATGGAGAGCACCAGCATTTCAAACGCTGCCTTGTTCTGCTGGCTGGAAGGAGGGTTGTATAACCCAGTGCTGAGAAACTCATCAGCTGCCTGAGCTCAGCCTGCACTGGGTCTCTCACTCCTTTTCCAGCAGAAGGGAAAGAGTAGCAGAATTTTTCCAGCTAGATGAGGCAGTGGGAGTTGGGAAATGGGAAAGGATCAGGTGAGTTTTCCTTTGCCACGGCAAAGATCTTTCCCCACTGCTGTTAACGAGGAGGAATTAAGAGTGAATTCTTCAGCCACTCCTCTGCCATCGACCCTGAGCTGAACCCTGGGGTGAGGAGCCGAGTTTTCATTTGGGACTTATGGACTTGCAAGCTAAATCAGACCCCAGATGGCTTCGAAAAGCCCAGAGAGCTCCAACCTGAGAGCAGCTCTTGCCACGCACGTTCCCATGTTCTTTCAACGGGCCGGCGCTGCCGTGCCAAGTGTGATTTCAGAGGAAGCTTGGAAAGAAAGTCCAGCCACGTCTGTCGTCCTTTTTTCACAGAACTTCTGGTGCCTTTGCCATGTACAGAATAGCTGAGAGAAAGGGCTTTTACAAAGCTCAAGGCTGGGCTTCCCTTCTTCCTAGGATGTGTCCTCTTCCTCCATGAGTCACCCCGTGGATGAGAATAAGAGACTTTTTAAGGCACGCACGGCAAAGCAGCAGAAGCTGGTTCTCCAGGGCTGTGGTGTCGTGGGTCTGGGAGCATCTGTCATCTGTAGCCTGGGGAGTTCAATCCCAAAGAGCTCCCAGCACAGCACAGGCTGAATGACTTCAGCGTGTTTGTATGCGGAGCCGCACGCCGGGCTGGGTGGCTGCCTGCCACCCCTCGCCAAAGGTGGATGTGCCTCAGAGGAGAAGCAAAAAAGCACAGTGCTTTTATGACCCTCAAGACTTCAAAGGTGGCTTAGCAGGTGTCCATCCAGCCTTGTCTGAATGCCCAGCTCGCAGCCAAGCACACCTTGGCTCTGTTCAAGCAGCCCCGCCGCAGCTTCATCCTCCTGCTGTGAGCCACTCACTGGAAAACTTCTAATTAAAGCCAGATTATTGGTCTTGGCCCTTCTTGTTGGTGCTTTGATTAGGGGTTTTCTTTTTTTTAAATCCCTTTAAAATGTCTGGATAGATGGTATCAAGGTTAATTTGTTTGTGATAGAAGAAGCGTTTTCACACGGCGGCTAAATGTTGGAAAAGAGCAAAATTAATAGCTGCTCACTTAATCCTGATTAAACTGGCAGCTGGGAGATATTGATCAGTGTGTTCACAGCAAACTATCCCTCTCTAATGCTCGGGGTAAACAAGCCTGGGACTGTGGTTACCTTAACCCTTCCCACATGGGCAGTGCTGGGCAGGAACCTGAACTGGAGCATCCTCCTGCTCCCCAGCAGAAGAGCTTTGCATGGCATTATATCCCTGGGACATAGCCAGGCTGGCTTTACCCCAAAATCTCTGGGGATTGCAGAGTCAGCCAGGGCTGGGTGTCCCTGGGGAGTCCCCTCTGCTGGGGACCCTTGGTGGCCCCCCAGTCCCAGCCATGGCTGCAGCCATCATGTGGGATGCTTGAAGTGGATCAGCGTTTCGTAGAATCCAAAAAACCTCAAAAAACCTGCTCAGAGAAAGGACCTCAGTGTTTGCAGCAACTGATTTTAGGGGTTTGAATCAAAACCAGGGCTCGGCTAGGGTAGGCACCAGCTCGGACCAGGTCCCAGCTTTGCTGATGTTTCCCAATCCTGCCTCTTCCATTGCTGGCAGTCATTTTCCCACTCATCCTTTTTATTTCTGACATGTGCTTTCTGGGGACAGATGGCAGGATGAAACCCCTGGACTTTTCAGCCCACCTGTTTGATCGTGCTCTCACCCCCCAAAAGTCATAAACCAGAGGCAACTTTGAGGCTGCCAAGACAGGGAAGGAGGCTCAACAGCCCCAGCTCTCGTGCCCAGGTGCTCATTGCTCTCACCAAACACATGTTCCACATTCAGGTCCATTCATTCCTAATGCAGCCACTGCCAGGCTGGCTCCAAACGACACAGATTGCTCTGGGCTGGGTCTGCCTTCACTATTCACAAGATCACTGCATTTTTGCACCTCTGGCTGCTGCACTGTGGGCGAGTTTCTTGTTTTCTCCACTGCCTGTGTTAACACAGACCAGGCTTGGAAATACCTGGAACTGTCTTCAGCTTCAAGGGGAACAAGTGGGACTGCTGGATTGGATGGAGAGTAAGATGCCAAGGCAAAGAACAGCTTTCCAGAGGGCACCCAGAAATATGCTTCCCCAAGGAGATCACTACTGCATGAGCTCAGTGTTATCCTTGCCAAAAATTCCATTTATAAGAGCACAACTCCTGCTGCTGGAGGTATCAGTACCAGGCCTGGCCCAGAATTTTTTGTGGTAGAACTTGGTACTGATCCCCCACTCTACTTCTGGAAGAGACCAATGTTTATTTTGTGAATGTCAGATAAATTATTTTTCCATGGGGTGAGTGGGAGGCATGGAAGGGAATTGACCTCCCTGATACTTCAGGCAGCATCACTTCCCAAAAAGGGCAGCTGGCTCTGCCCACCCCCTCCCATCCTCATCCCTGCTCTGCTTCTCCATCCTGGTGCTTTGCTCACCTCACGTTGGGTGGGAAGAGGGTTCCTCGCCCTCCCAGGTATCCAAAGAAAGACATTTCTCCAGATGTTCCTTCTCACATAGGACGTGACAGCCTTGCAGGAACACCCATTGTATGCTGCAAAGACACTCACTATTATAATCACTGTCCTTGGGCAAACAGGCTTAGGCTTCCTGTTTTCCTTGTTAACCTTATTCCACCAAATGTTCTCGGTAGGTGCATCCACACAATGGCTGGCTTGCAGCTCACACTCGTATCCTCTGTGCTCTGGGCTGTGTGATGGATTGCTGTTGGACAGCATCTCTCCAGGATGCTGCTCAGCCTTTCCCGAGCACACCGTGCCTGACCACAGGGCCACTCGTGCTCCTTGTGTCCAAGTTTATGAGGCACAAAGCTGTGGCAGATGAAACCCAGTAGGGTTAAGCTGTTTTGCAGCTGAGGGAGCAGGTGTAAATCCAAACTGGAAAGTTGATGGAGCTCTGGCTTTATTGCGGGGGGCTGTTCTTTTCTTTTCCACACGGGCGAGAGCGTTGTTGCCTCTTGAGTTTGTAGTTCAGTCGTGCCTTCAGGCTTCAGTGCCCTTCCTGCACCCCCTGGGCTCGATGGCATCACTCAATTCTCCTTCAGGCACATGCCTAACTCCAATAAACCACCGTGTTGGCAAAGCTTCCTTCTGCCACTCCCCGGGGGACTTTTCTGCAAGCGATCCTTGAGCATATTTGCACTTGGATTTTCTTCATTCCAGCCTGGGCACGTATGGCCTCTTTGCTGGCTGTTCAGCCATCGAGCCCACTCAGAACACTCAGCATTTTTGTGCTTGGTAGAATTCCTTCAGGTCCCAAGGAGGTGCTGGGTGAACAGTGGGAGTATGTGTGGGCATCCAGAGCCTTTCACGCCTTGTGCTTGTCATTACCTCTGAGCAATGAACAAGAGGCTGCATTTTTTCCATAACCCCTGCCAAACCTTGGTCCTTTCTTCCATCCTCCATATCCTGCCTTATTGGCCTGAACAGTCATTTCTTAGGTCTTAGTCTGTCTCGGGAGAACCACCAGTTATTACAACTTCCTTAACTAACCTTGCTGAGTTATGCCTAAGAGCAAACCAGACCTACCAAGCTGCTGCTGCCCTTGTGTCTGGAGCTGCTCCTGCTTGTAAGAAGAGAGAAGACACAGGTGGTGTTTGCTCCTCAGAATCTGGGATTTGATGTGCCCCACGATGCTGCTGGAGGAAGCTGCAGATCTCCCATATCCTCTTTCTCTCCATCCTTTCTCTCCACATCCCTTTTCTATCCTTTGGAGGAGGATGAGGAGCTCCCATTTCCCCATCCCTTTTCTGTCCTTTGATTTGTAGCAGCCTCGCAGTTACTCATTGTGTCTCCTTCTCTCTCAGGTAAAAGCTGAAGCAGGTGAAGCTGCAGGCAGAAAACACTTGGGGCAAAGTTGGTTTATTACTCAGAAGTAAGAAGCATGGAAATCTGAGGTTACTCCTCAATAGCCAGTTTTTCCCCTGATTAGGACAAGAGGCTCTTCTTTTGGGGTTATTTACCCCAAACAGCTTCCCTGTGGGAAATCTGGTCCTTCTCCTCTCTTCCATCTTCTGGGAGAGAAACAGGGATTGGAAATAGAAGGGTTTAGCCAGGTGGATTGTGATTTGGACAAATAAATGAATACATGGGCCAGTGAAGTGATTCCTTTAACATTTGGGGCAAAAAGAAATGCTCCCTTCTTCTAATATTATTCCTAGAGATATGGAGCAGAAGACTCTGTTGTTTAGTTATATATCGATTCAGCCTTGAGGGTAGATCCTGATTCCAGCTTATGTTTGGAAAACTCTGGTGAACTCAGTGTGGATTCATTCACAACAAATGAGAGCTAAGACAGTGGAAGATGGTGGGTGAATTATCCACTGGATAGTGCTTTTGAGGGAAAATCCAGAGGCTCCTGTGAGAATTCCTGAAGTCAGTGCATTTATTTCTGTTTGTTTTACTCCTCTGCAATGTAACCAACACCTCTGATCCTTCCTCTGCCTTGGGTGACACGTGTTGCATGGCCATTAAGAGGAGCAGCTCAGCCTTTCATGTGCACAGTGTGCTTGCATTTCCCCCTTGGTCGTCTCACAGCTCAGTTATGACTGATACTATGACAGAACGTGTTCAGTGCACAGAACTATTAAAACTGTAGCTCAGATGGTGCTGATGGGAGGCTGACATCTCCTGAATAATTTATTTTAGCTGAAAAGATTTGTAACTCTTAAGTGTTAGCAGGACTCTTGATTTAACTGTTTCTGAGGCAGCTGCTTATTGTGATTCACTTGTTTGGGCAAGAAGTGGCTTGGCCTGTTCAAGCATGGATTGGACATCTCTATCAGCTAAAGCCACCACCTCCCTCAGGGACAGTCAGGTCCTTGGAGGCTGGAGAAATCCAGAGGGAAGCTGGAGGTGTTGGAAAAAGCAGTCCCTAACAATTGGATTGCCCCTGCCTTGGGAACAGCGAGCTTTTTCCAGGGTGGAGGATTGAAAAAGGCTGTAATTACTGGCTGCAGAATATTTACAGTAAGCAAGGAATGGCTGGCTACCTTTAATTCCTGGCAGCAGCTCCCTTCCTTGGGGGCAGTGACTGTAAATGCTTGCTCTGAGGAATAGCTGCTCCCATCCCCTTGTCCAGGTGGAACTAACCAGTGTGGTGCTGGTCCAGAGTGGGTGAACCAGAGGGCTGTTTGTGTGATTGTAATCCTAATGCTTCACATCTCTAAAGCATGTTGGAGCCTTGAGAGTGCCTGCAAATAAAGTCTAAGTAGGAAAAGGGGACTTGGAGCATGCTTAGGTGGCGCTCAGAGGGTGTTTTTGCCAGGGCTCTGCTTTTCATGCCCAGCTCTCTGGTGGTATTTTTGCTCTGCTTTATGCTTTTTGAAGTTGCAATGCAGACTGATTGGTTTGTGTGAGGTCACAAAGGGATCACTAAAGGGGTCAAAGACAAATCATGGGGGTTCTGATTGCAGTGTCTGTCATGGGGTTTCCATGACTGCTACAGAGAGCTGTGCAATTACATGGAGGATGCATTACCAGTCCAACCAGTTAGTGGTTGGACTTGATGATCTTAGAGGTCTTGTCCAACCTTAACAATTCCATGATTCCATGAGTATGGCTTTGCAGCCCAAGACTTGGTGCACTGGAGGGAAAGCAGGGCCACAGCTTTCTTGTATATGTTCAATAGAAACTCTGGGCAGGGAACATCCTTGCACACAAGCAACCAACCCCAGTTTCCAAATTTATGCTGGCAGGAAGGCAATCACGAGGCAGAGACCAGCTCTAGGAGGTTTTATCAGTTGTACTCTTGGTATGGGTGCTAGAAAAGCCAAGATCCTTTCTGTGATGATTATCTAAGAGGGCTCTTCCTCCCTCTTTTTTAAACACGCAAGATGTTACACAGAGACAAATCCTGCCCTCAGCCATGAGGAACCAGTTCCCACTCAAGTCCAAGGAAGCTGCTCACTGGTACTAAAGGCCAGGATTTATCCCATGCTTTGTAGACAAATCCATGTCTGAAATTGCTGTGGCCACACCACGTGCCCATAGACAGCTGCTCCAAAAGGGCTCAGTGCTTAATTCACAAACAACTTCTCCCTCCTGTTGCCTCCCTCTTCTTCCTCTTACTGCCTGTCGTGTCTCTTGCAGGGTTATTTCATTGCCTTTCAACAACCCTCCAGGTTCCTACCAAAACTGATCTTAACAGTTTAGGTAAGACACAGTCTGTCCTTGAAGAACACGAAATCTGTATTGAAGAAGGGGAATGGGAAGACAAAAATATGGCTATTTCTGGTGTACAGATGAGGCCCTGCGATGTAGGTCAAACTCTGGTGTTCTTGAAGTCAATGCCAAAACCCATTTATGGCTCCCAGCTGGCCAGGGCATCATCCCAAACACTTTGTGCCTGATCCATCCTCTTTAGGGCTTGGCTACAGATTCTTACATCACTCTGAGTCTTCTCTCCACCTAATCTTGAAGGGATTGGAAATGCCTCATTCTCCTGTGTCTGCTTTTCCCCTAATGAGGTTTCAAGGTTCTTACACAAAGGAGCAAAGTGTTGCTATTCTCATTTTTCGCTTGGGGAAACCAATTCACAGAGAGGCCAAGTGATGACCTGAGGTCACACACCAGTGCCAGAGGCAAAAGAGGGTTCTCCATGTGCTCTGTTCCTTCCCAACCCCTCTTGTAAACCCAAGTAGCAATGAAATGAAACAAAGGTTCATACCAGAAAGAACTAGATTGGAACCTGCAGCAGCTCAAGATCAACCATGAAGTCACTGTGGCTCAGTAGAAACCCTGGAGTTAATGACCTCTGCAAAACTGATACATTTTTGCATAAGTATATTCCAAGAAATAATTAAGTCCCTACTAATTATAGAGACAGGAACTAATAGGAGAGAAGAGCCCGAGTCTCTAGGTCAGATTCCTCTGAACCCCTCACCTAGCAAAAATTTGCCCTGTGAATAAATGCACCCTAGAAATCAGTCCAATAATTTTTTCCTAGTGAAACAAGTTGTCTTCCTGTTTTATGTATCATTTTAAAGGAAGATGATTGAAAGTAAATCTTCATCTACAGAGAAACAGGCATTCAAATATGTCTGTGTGTATCCATGTTGTGGGATGGTGTTGACATCTGGGTAGGGCATGTTGGACTGAGCCTGACTGACTTCAAGAGCTGTTGGAGTGGGGGCCAGCACTGATTTCCAACCTGGGGAAAATTCTCCTCAATTCCAGCTTCTTTTTGCATTAGCAATTACTTTCAAATGTTTAAAAACTCAATAGCAGTTGCCAAAATCTCTGTTGCCTCCCAAGGAAAAAACTCTTAATTTCTTCGTGTTTAGATGCCAAATATGTGGCTAAACTAAGCTTGATGATAGCTAAGGTTTGGTTTTGGGCAGATTGAGAGTCCATGCACAGTTAGTGGCTGGAATATGCACACAGCTGTGACTGTGCTGGGGCTATGTCTGTGGAAATGTAAAAATACTACTCTTAAAAGAGATTAATCTTTCCCACATTTCCTGCTATGGTTAGAGGTGATTTTCATGTAGTTTTGTTCGCAGCTCTTTCTGTGCTTTGAGTCCTCCTGCCTAAGCATCTCTTCTTGCAGTGATTTTACAGCATCGTGCATTATGTACACTTGAAAAATGGTTGGTTGACTAAGAGATTTCTTGGTTTCAACCAGAAAAGAAGCACATGAAGTCACTAGAAACTCACTTCTGTGAAGAAAGGCTCATCTATGCCATAAAAGCAACCAGAAGTGTCTCCGACTGAGATGCAAGACGGGCTGTGAGCAGAAGTAAATTCTGATTTTAAGGCTTCTTTTTTTTAATGCCCAATGAAATACAAGTGCCCATATGCACCTCACTGGCTCTGCCAGCTTCTCACTACCTTTTTTACAACACGGTGAGCAGTCTCAGGCTCACATAAAGTTGTCAGACACACGAGGATGTTTCCTGCAGCCCCATCCCTGCAGCAGCAAAGAATATTGCATTGCTTCAAAACCGTAAGGAGAGGGTTATAAAATTATCATGCCTGTAATTTCCAGATGCAAACCATATGATTGCAAAGCCCTTCTCTCCGTCCTTGTTTAAATTGACTCTCTCCTAAGCCTCCTCAACATCTGTCTGCCCTGGAAGTGCAGTTTTCCCTGTGCTCAGTCCCATGCTCAGTGTACACCTTGTGCCGGGACTAAAAGGTCTTTGGAAAAAAGACCACTCTGCAACTGATGAAGTGTTTGCTTAGGATTAGGTGCTGTGGTTAATACAAGCATTAAAAAATGTCTCTGGCCGCTGTCCTGTGTCACAACAGCCTCACATATTTCCTCTGCTCTGGAGACGGATGTACATCTGGCTGGAGTGGCTTTTGTCCTATTCCCTGGGCTCAAAAGAAGAAAGGAATACTGAGCTTTTAAGGGTGGAAAGTTACGCAGCGGCGCTAAATATATCAGTATTTCTTGGACCTGAACTCACCAGGATATGCTGCTCCAGCAACACCTCCAGCACGAATGCAGCTCGGCTTGTGAGCACTCAGGGCTTTGTTTTGAAATAGGGAGGTGCATCCATGTGTAAGGGAGGAGGTTCCAGGGGAGCTGGAGTGCAGGGCTGCCCTTGGGATCCTGAGCGAGCCCTTGGGATGTGTCTCCTCTTCCCAATCCAGCTACACGCCTTGAGCCTTGCCATAGTAGCAGAGGAAGGGGGAGTACAAAGGTTATGGAAAACAAAACATTCATTTTCTTGACCAGCTGTGTTACCAGCCAAGTGCAGCTTATTTATACCCGCAGCACAACGTTCATAAATCAGGGCTGCTCTCCAGCAAGGCATTTAATGAGAACTATTAAATGATTTCACGATGTATTCATCGTTACCATCTGATAAAAACCAGCGCTCCCTGCGAGGAGCAGGACTTCCCAATTGCAGCTTTTTGTGCTGGGGGAAGGAGGTGTGTGGGGGAACAAAGCCCTGGGCAGCGTGGGACGTGTTCTGCAAACCTCACGTTGTGTCGGCAGCGTTGATGGCCCCAGCACGGAGCCTCCCAGCCCTTCATTAGGGAGATGGCTCTCTGACGTCAGTGGCCTTTGGTTTGAGGTCATACCTTCCTCAGAGAAAATACCTGATGGGATCTCACCTCCTTCTGCCAGCATAAATCACAGGGGGTGCCTCTCCCCCAGGGTGTGTGAGGCTGGACCGGGAATCACAGAAGGGGTGGGGTTGGGTTGGGTTGGGTTGGGTTGGGTTGGAAGGGACCTTGGAGACCATCCAGTTCCAACCCCATGGCATGGGCAGGGACGCCTTCCACTGGAGCAGGTTGCTCAGGGCCCGGATCAGGAAGCTGGGGAGCTCCACAAACCCTGTTTTGTCTCCCATCCTTTCGAAACCAAGATGGGTTTGGCGTTTGTGGGAGTTCAAGCCAAAGGGATCATACCTGATGGAGTGGTTGATTCAGGAGGCTCCCTGCACTGTGGGGCTGTGTGGGTGACCCCAGGGACTTGTCCCCATGGGGGGCACGTGTTTATCTACATCCCTCTGGGCTTTCCCCTGCAGAATTCCAGGCAGGAGAGGCTGGATCCAGCGGCTGCACAGAGCCCTGCAAGGGCTCCTTTGTCACGGGCATACCCAAGCACTAAAACCACAGAATGGCTAATTTATGTGAGAAGGTTTTCTATGAATCAATGGGGAGGGCATTGGTGCCCAGAGCCGTGCCCCTCTCCAAGTGCTTAATTGCTAATCAGAGCCTGGATCCAGCAGCTCCCATTGTCTGCCACTTTCTGCCTCCTTCAGTAAAACTGGAGAGGCTCTTGCTTTATAACAAAGATGTTTATCTTGCCCGAATTTGTGGGAAGCTGGAGGAGGCTGTCCTTTCTTACTGCATAACTTTAATGGGGTAAACAGTTGCTGTTACTTCAGTTTGCAGCCAGATTTTCTGAATGGGGGCAGGGAGGAGGATTCCTTAATTAATCCTTTGGGAAAGTGGTTGGGATTCTGGCTTGTTGTTTTGGGTTTGTATCTAAGTAGCATCTCCCAGATGCAGAATAGCTAAACTCCCATCCAAATGTCACCTTGCATTTCTGCATGTCTCTGGTGGGTAATTATTCTTCCTCCTTGAAGCAACAGCCCCTTTATCTGAGATGGAACTAGGTGGTCTTTAAGGTCCCTTTCAAGCCAGTTCATTCTATGGTTCTATGATTATCTTCCCCATCACAGAAGGAAGAGCCCTTTCTTGTGGAGGAAATAGCTGTGTGTGAGGAAAATTGTGTGTGTGAATGGCAACATGGTTTAACATTGACTTCAAGCTCGTCTTCATCAGCAAGGAATCTTCAGTAGAGCATGATTTCACCATAGGATTACTGTGATGTGCTGATAATCACCTGAGAACCCCAGGTTACTCTGCACAAATGTTAATTAAATATTTTTCAGGCCCTTTTTCATATTATCGAATTTTTTCAAACTTCTAGAGCTTCGGTATTCCCTGAGCAGGGTTATCTGCAATAAAAAAAAGGCTTTGTCTGACATCAGTATGCTGACATGTTGTCAAAGGCTGCCATAGGATACAAGCTACCAGTAGCCAGAGAGGCTAATGAGGTAAAATCAGATTACAGTGATGTAGGCAGAGATAGCTTCAGAAACTGGAAGTGCTCACAGGTTGGATGGAAAGCTTTCCCAGACTGCTCAGTCCTAGGCAGGAAGTAAAAGTCTTCCAGCAGACCTGGCTGGAGCATCACTAACATATCATTTCACTTAGAAAGGGTGGACAAGTGACTTCCAGAGGCAGGAAATACACTGAAGTCCCCAGAGCCAGGACTCAGGCAGATGCCATTCGAAAGTTGGAGTTTGTGGATTGCCTCTAGCAATTATCCACAGCTATGTTTTGTAATATTAATTTTGCAGAATGTCCCAGGTTGTCTATAACTACAGAGCCTGCTGCTCTCCCAAGCCACGTGCCTGTATTTTCCTTCAGATTCCTGTGAATGGAAGCAAGGTCCCACCAGTGCCTCCCCACAGCCACCAGGTAGCAGCTGTTCTAGGGGCACACAAATGTCTTCTCAGGCTTTTTGTATATTTAAGTGTCTTTATAAAAAACAGGAGGCTGTAGAAGGGAGGCACAGGTGGGGTTTGAAGGTTGGAGGAAACACCTTGAAACATTTTTGTGCGTGTATTTGGGTGTGGATCTTGTTCTGCTGCAAGCCAGGAGGGTTAATGGGTATGTCATAGATCATGGAATCCTACAGTGGTTTGGGTTTAAGAGACCCTAAAGACAATCTCATTCCACATGACAGGGACACCTTCCACCAGCCCAGGCTGCTCCAAGCCCCATCCAACCTGGCCTTGGACACTCCCAGGGATCCAGGGGCAATCTGTGCCAGGATCTCCCCACCCTCCCAGCCACCAATTCCTTCCCAATATCCCTCTGGCAGTGGGAAGCCATGCCCCCTTTTCCTGTCCCTCCATCCCTTGTGAAAACCCCTTCTCTGGGGAACTTTATCAACTCATTCCAGTCCCTTCAGAGCAGAAATTCATGCCTTCCCCACGAGCCCTTCCCTAAAACCCATTCCATGTGCCTTCTCCCAGGACAACATCTACATGTACGGTGGGAAGATCGATGCCACGGGCAACGTGAGCAGCCAGCTGTGGGTGTTCCACATTGCCAACCAGAGCTGGGCACAGGTGACCCCCAAGGCCAAGGAGCAATATGCTGTGGTGGGCCACTCTGCCCACATTGTCACCCTGCAGGACAACAGCACCGTCATGCTGGTCATCTTTGGCCACTGTCCCCTCTATGGCTACATCAGCAATGTCCAGGAGTACAACCTGGGTGAGTGGGGTCCTGCCTGCCTGGGTTTTGGGCTGCTTTCAGAGTGCTTGAACTTCTAATGTGGCTCCAGCTTTATGCCCCAAAGACAAAAGCTCTGTAGCTGAGAGGCAGAGCAGGAGAAGTGGGGAGCAGTTGGATTCTCCTCTTTCCCTCTGATGAAACAAACTCTTCTGGAGTTAGTTTTTTCAGCCCTGGAATAGTTCAGAGCAAACCTGATGCCCTTGTCCCCAGCAGCAGGTGCCATGGGGAACAGGTGATGCATTCCTGGATAGCCCTGGTATGGTCTGATCCCAATATCTCTGGGAATGGGCTCTGATTTTAGGATCCAGAGGTTTCTAGTGAAGCACAGGAAGCTCTCCAGGGGAACTGAATGTCACCCTAACTCAGGGATGGAGGCACCTCCCTGACTCCAGGGACCAGGCAGGGATTTGTGGTTAAGCACAGGAAGTTCACACCAGGAATTTGCTGATGATTCTCAAAAATCAACTTTCTGCTTTCAACCTGTTGTCCTTGTGCTCTGATCATCCTGATCCAGAGAATCTCCTGGATCCTGGTTCTCTGGAGTCCACATGAGCAAGTTTTCCTCCTCCTGCAGAAATCCAGAGAGAACCAGGACTGTGGGGTGTGTCCTGTCCTTGCCACGTGTGATCTTACAGGCTCTGCAGTCCCTTTGCCCTCTGCCCTGCACTTGGGAAGCCTGGGCAGGGTTTCATCCTGTAATCACTGCAGAGATTTGCTGTGTAATTTGGCATTTTTATTCCACTTGCTGTTCTATTATGTCTAAAGTGCTTCAGACCAATGTTATTTTAGTGAGGGAGATACAGGCCCATTAATCACATATTAGTTTTTAACTGCCCTGTTCTTCACAGGCAGGCTTGGCTTCGGTGCTGTCTGGCTTTATATATGTATATTTATCTATATATAAAAAGTAAAGGTGCTCTTGGGTCCCATTCCTGATCAAGTCCCAGTGCTGGCTCTTTCATGTCATTGAAATGCAATCTATTATTTCGGTACTTTTTATCTCTCCTTTCCTTAGATTATCTGCAAAGTGTAATAAATGACTGTGGAAAAGCCAGTTCTCCTCTAATTACAAGTACTTTACAATCCTTTTTGACAGCAAACTCCTTGAAGGAGGATGATTTTTGGGAGAGAGGTGACAGAGACAGATCAGAGTCGAAACAATCCCAGTTTGTCCCACCATGTGTTGATGAGTTACCAATGGCACGTTTTGTCACCTCTGTTTTTCAGGGACAAATACCTGGAGCATTTTACAGACCAGTGGAGCTTTGGTGCAAGGAGGGTATGGCCACAGCAGTGTTTATGATCCAAACACCAGGTCAATTTATATCCACGGGGGTTACAAAGCCTTCAGTGCCAACAAGTACAGGCTGGCAGACGATCTCTACAAATATGAAGTCAATTCCCGTATGTGGTGAGTGATTCTTCCTCCTTTTTCCCATCTCCCACCCCATATCTCAGTCTGTAGTGGGCAAGGGGGGGTATCTACCTGAATTCAGGATAGATGCTCTTGGATCTCTTCTTTTTCTCTCCCTTTATGAATAGAGAATCATACAATCACATCTAATCAAGGCTGCGAACGAGCCAAGCAATCCATTCTAATCTATTGTTCTATTCAAGCTGAAAAGGAAAATATTTGATGGTTTTTTCTTGCCAGCCTGTGCATATGAGTGCAGTTACTGCAGCCAAGTGAGTGATAATTCATTCTGCAGTTAAGACTGTGAAAGAATTTCTATTACAACCCTATTTTCTTCTGGCTCTGTAACTGCTTGAAATGTTCATTTCTTAAGCCGAAATCTTCTCTGATTTGTTCCTGCCCAAAGGTGAGCTTTTTTACAGGTCTGTGGCCACACCTCACACCGTGGGGGTGAAATACATTTCTCTTATGTTGTGGTTTCTGAAAGCCCCTGCCCAAAAGGAGGCTGTCTTTTGAGGGAGCACATGTAGGTTTGAGTCAGCAGATCTCTTTTGTTGAGTGGTAAAATAACTTGTGTTCCTGCACCAACTGTCTGTGAGTCTCTACTGATGAGGGGAGTAATTAGGGACTAATTTCCAACCTCTTCCTTCCTGTTCCCTTTAACCCCACTTTCTTTGTGGGTTCCTTTGCTCCTCCAGTCCAGCCCTGGGGCAGCAAACCTGGCTGAAGAGGCAGGAACCCTCACCAAGGGGACAATGTTCTCCCAAAGTGCTGCAGCACCAGCTCCCCGTGTCACGTTGGTTCTGTCAGGCTGGAGAGCCCTGCAGGGGGTGGCACAGTCTGCTCTTCTCTGGCTCTGCTGCCCCTTTGTTTATTCCTCAGGGATTTAGGACCTCTCTTGTTAAATCTCCTGAAGTTCCCATGGGCTCTCTTGCCCACCTTGTCCAGGTCCCTCTGGATGGCACCCTGTCCCTCAGGTGTGTCACCCACGTGCTCAGCTTGGTGTCCCTTGGTGGGAGAGACCTTAAAGCCCATCCAGTGTCACCCCCTGCCATGGGCAGGGACACCTTCCACCAGCCCAGGTTGCTCCAAGCCCTGTCCAACCTGGCCTTGGACACT
>JAWWEE010000159.1:31980622-32006673 GCA_035221455.1 Xenops minutus
GGAATGGCTTCCCACTGCCAGAGGGCAGGGATGGATGGGATATTGGGAAGGAATTGGTGGCTGGAAGGGTGGGCAGGGACTGGCACAGGTTGGGCAGAGAAGCTGTGGCTGCCCCTGGATCCCTGGGAGTGTCCAAGGACAGGTTGGACGGGGCTTGGAGCACCCTGGGCTGGTGGAAGGTGTCCCTGCCCATGGCAGGGGGTGGAATGGGATGGTCTTGAAGGTCCCTTCCAGCCCAAACCATTCTGTGACTCTCTATACTCACTGAACATCCCTTGGGACTGATCCTGCACCAGCACCACGTGCCTGCCAAGAATCTGCCACATCAGTTTCTGCAGCTCAGCCCCATCCTGCTGCCAGGGGCACTCAGCACATGCAGGGCTGCCAAGTGATGCTCCATCGAGCAGGGACAGCCATGAGATTTGCCTTTTCTTCTACCCATGATAAGGATTTCTAAAAGGAGCTGCTTCCTGGGCACTGCAGCTCTCCAACACATCCCCAGGGTTTTCAGTCTCTCTCCCCCATGAGTTTTATGGGACAGGTGTTGCAGGCTGTGTGGTAACCCCTGGCCATTCTGCACATGGCAAAAGTGTGGCAGGGGCTCAAAATGGGTTGAAGAGTTAAAGATAAGGAGTTGCTCCATCGTGTCTTCTGCCCACCCTCACTGACACTTGGCAGCCTTGGCAAGGATCACCTTTTAGAGGCAAAAGTCCCCTTTTAATCAACATGTCAGCAGCTCTGCACCCTCTTGGGCTTTGGGCAAGACTTCATGGGCTTTAACCTGCTTCAGACCTCCCATGGGACTACAGCTAGATATATAATTCTGTTTGTGTTGCATGTATTTATATATCCATATGCTCAGACAGGGTGCACTGGGCACTGCCTGCCTTCAACCACTGCCTCCTGCATCTGCAAGCAGGAGGTAAATGATAATTCCAGCTCCAGTAGTAGCTGAAGGAGACCCTGTTTGCTGAAGGAGACCAAAGTGATACTCCCTGCTCCTGGAGCAGCCTGTGAGTGTTGGAACCCTTGTTTGTCACAGCTATCAGCTGGTTGCTGAGCTGCAGGATACCCCTTGGGGACAGCAGGGGAAAGCAGGCTGGGAATTAATTCTAATAAAATAAACTACATCTGGGAATATGACCTTAGTGCGATTTTTTGGTCCGTTTTTGTATCTTCTGTCCTCTGCATAGTGGTTCAGCCAAAGTAGATGGTACTCTCAGCCTCCATGCACAGAGAAGGATGCCATAAACCCCTGTGGAACATTTGGGCTGTGATGGATCACTAAGAGTTTCTTTTTTGTCCCCTAATTCTTCCTTTTTTGTTCTATTATACTAAGCCTATCACTTCAATCTGATTAAGTTTAGGCAGATAAACATCCTGCCGTCTGTCATGAAACTTTTTATACTATTTGCTTGCTGGAAGAAGCACAGATGTTTTCCTTTTTGGGTTGTAAAGGGGAGATATTGCCCTGTTTCCCCAAGTATTCCTTTAACACCCCCATGTGCTCTTGCCCTGAGGTGGGCTCTGGCCTTGTTTGACTGTAGGGGTAGAACATTGAGTTTAAGGGTGAGACTTAAAGAATAAGGTGCTACTTGGCACTTAAATTTGCATTTTGTCATTGTATTTTTGGCTGTGTTACAATTAAATGACAGCCAGCATCAGGCTGGGGGGGCAATGGGAGACATCCCCCCACCACGGTGGGATGCATTGTGTCTTTCTGCATGTGAATATTACAAAATGCCCATTTCCCAGTGCAACCCATGGCTGGGACACCCTTCCTATTCCTGTCACAGACACCTCCATGGAGGGTCCCAGCTGGGGGCTTTCCCAACCCACACCCATTTTTGGGACACCACCTCCCAGCACCCATGAAAATGCCAAGGAGGTGAGAGAGGAGAGAAGAGGAGGAGGCTCCTGCCCCATCAAACTCCAACCAGTGCCACAACCCGGCCATCACATCCCCAAAGGGGCACCAGTGTCCCCAACCCCCTCGACCCCCACGGGGACAGCACAGAGAGACGAGGGTTATTGAACCAGGAAGCTTTATTTACACAGTAAAAGTAACAAGCAATTTCCTGAGATTGAGCTGCTCTAGTGCAATCAAGTCATGGAGGGGGTAGGAACGTGCAGCCTCCTCGCCAGCCCACGGAGGGGACACCTCGGGCAGCCCCTCCCCGGGGACACGCTCGTCCCGCGGCGCTTGTGCAATCTGCCAGCGAGACTTGGCTACTACAGGTCATAGCTTCAGAAGGCTTTGTTTTTATTCTTCTTTTCTTTTTTTTTTTTTCTCTTTTTTTTTTGGAATGATTTGGCCATCTTCTTCTTTTGCTTTCTTGAGAACACCGAACTCGTACACGCCGTAAAGCACTGCTACAATCCTAGAACATCCTACGTCAGTCTGTTCGCCTGGGCGGCCAGGAGCTTTAAACAATGCACTTGAAACACAACTTTATTGGCCAAACAGGCTATGCTAGAACGTGGAAAAATTACAATCTATCTTACAAACACTTCTTTTTCTTGTTTTCTTTTGTTTTTGTTTTTCCTTTAACATACTCTTTCATAGAACCAGCTCAAAGAGCTACGTCTTCAAACACACAGCAAACTCCCGTGTGCCTGCTAAGACTTTATGTATTAAAATCCTATTTTTTCAGGATGATGAACCCTTATTGCTGCTGACACAGGTTTGCTGTCATCCTAAAACAGTGGCTGCCCAGACTGGGTCACACCTTGGACAAAGCCACAGTCTCTTCACAATAATGAGCCTGTTTTAGCTACCTAGCAAGGAATAACATCCCTTGTCTGCATATTACTTTAACATCACATTCTGGCAGCCGGCAGGGATTTGCCAGGGGGGAGTTGGGGGGTTACCAAAGCATCTGTGTAATAGGTGAAGTCCTTTACAAACCAAGAGCAGGACCCCCAGGTGGATGCCCTGCTCTCCCACTGCAGGCGTAGGGGACGGATCTCCTGACGCCAGGGAGCAACGCCACTTCTGACTTTACAATCAACAGGATGTCCCCTGAATCTGAGGCACATACTATATTATATTTAATATTTTTTTTTAATTACTTTATTTATATATATATTTATATATATATAAATCCACAAACGTTTTACCTCTACGGAGAGAGAGAAAAGAATTTAAAGAGTAAGGCTTTCTTAAACTGAGAATAAGTACATGAAATCATACAAACCCACCAAGAAATACCCAACAGAACACCACCGTGGCCTCAAAACCGCCGCTAACTGTAGTCTGTGCCTACGCCAACGTGCCCAGTGTAAGGCCATGACTCATTGGAGAAGCATTTTTAGTAAGGCAAACAGGTTGTGCTGTATGTAAACTGAATGCTACGACTATGTCCAGTACAGCTGGGTCGTGGTCCATTGGCCACCATGTCCAGTACAGCTGGGCTGTGGTCCCTTGGCCACCTCCCCGCACTGGAGGGTTAGCATGGCACCAGGAGCAGCCCTTGGAAAGAAAACAGAAGCCCTTAGGAATTCCAGCCCCAGTGATGCACATGTGAGAGCCCAGGCAGAGCTGCCGGACACAGATTTGGGTGATTTTGCCCTTTTTCGGTCAGCTGAGGAGGTGCCTGTGGCCAGCAGGAGCTGTGTGCCCCGAGGCTGGGCCGTGTCAGTGGTGGGAGGGATGGATGGAGCATCAGGAAGACTCAAAGCCAAGAGCTGTGCTGTGGGGGTGCCACTGCAGGGGCACGGACAGAGGGACAGCAACCTGGGAAGATGCTGGCATAGCTGGACCCTCCCAAAACGTCCAAGACCAGCAGCGCCTTCCACAACAGGAGGGCTAAAAAATCAACCCAGGATGTATTTTCTTCTAAGTGATGCATCAAGCAACGCTTTAAAAGAGCTGGAGGGTTGCTCACAATGAAAAGACATCCCTGTCATCCCCTCCCCCAAATATCTGGGGCTGGTCCTGCTTGCCTGGGGGGAGCGAAAAACCTCTGGGGTGTCAGGACAGGGACAACAGCCAATGGGTTCCACTGTGGTGGGAGATGCCACACGTATCCCAAGCCACTGTGGAAAAAAGTGCACTAACATAACCAGAAATGGTGAATGAAACCTGTACCAGCAGCTCTCAGCCTTTCTGAGTTATGGACCCTCAAGGCATTGCCAACAGGGGTGCTGAACCCCATTAAAAATGTCATGTCTTCTATTACTGTTGGTATCAATGATTTTTTCTTTCCTTTCTCACTTTTGCAAAGCTCAGGAAGTGAACCCTGAGCTTGAAGGAACCTGCAGAAGATGCTGGAAGCCTCTCATACAGCCTCCCTAGAGCTTTAAACAAACAAACAAAAGAAATAAACAAAGGGAGAAAAAAAAAATATGTGTCCTTCTAAACCTGTTAGCAAGTGGACAGCTTATTTTTAGCAAAGAGAATTCATATCGTACAAAGAGAATGGTCACCATTTTATCTGTGCTTAAAAAAGGCACAGGAAGAGGAAAAGCTTTCAGTGCTGCTACCTGGATTTTCAGCCTTTTGCCAGCTGACTTTGTCAAGTAACCCCGCTGTGACGTGCCTCGGGCACACAGCCCTTCACAGTAAAGCCAAAAAAAAGAGGGTGGCAGCCGTGCCCTGGGTAGCAGAGAGGGCACAGCTGCTGGTAAATGGGTAAACAGCCCAGCCCTGCTCAAAACAGGGTGTTGGGAACCCAAGCGAGGGTGGCACCGAGCCTGAGTGGGGCTTTTTCCCAACAGGGTGGAGAGAGGGGGCTGAGAATTAAAAAAATCGGGAAGAAAGGTATTTGAACATCCCCCAGGCAGCACCCGGCAAGCACTGCTGCAGGTGCCACCCCATATGGGTGAGGGGTCCCTTTAGTTCCTCAACAGGAAAGCTAGGAAAAAAAATAAAAATAAAGAATTAAAAATCCAGCTCTTGCTGTTATTAAATTTAAGCAAAAGACTTCACTTGTGACTTCCTTCTCACGGCACTGCCAGGGACATGGGGAGTGATGGGGATGCTGGGGCTGCACAGGACGTGGAGGGACAAAAGGAGCCGCAGCCACCCTGGCAGCCACCAGCCAGTGCCCGCTTTGCAAATCTCCATATTCTGCTTTTCCCCCCCTTTTTCCAGCCCCAGGGGTGGTGGTTTCTCCTTGTGCATCCCTTTCTGAACTAGCACGGGTGGGACCCAGGGGAGCACGGCCAGCTCCATCAGCTCCAACCCTACCCTGGCCAAAGCCATTGGCTGGCTGATGGGATTCTGGCCATCCCTGTGCCTGGTTGTTCCCATGGACAGGCACTTCCCTCCCACTGGCTGATCTCTGGCTACAGTAGTTACAAAGAATTTCAAGATTTACACACGCATGCACACAAATTGCTCTAAATACCTGATGAAATTTTGGCAAAGCTGCTTTGCCCCCTCCAGCTGGCAAGAGGGGAGCAGTGACAGGACCCCCCAAACCACAGCGAGGAGCCCTCCAGGGCTCTGCTGGCAGCGCCCCGACAGTGGGGGCGAGAGGACCCGCTCCCTCCTCAGTTGTTCTCGATCTGCTCGATGTCTATCTCTCCATCCAGCTGGAAGAGGCTCTCGGCGCCAGCCCCGCCGCTCCTCCAGGCTGCCCTGTCCTCCTCCTTCGCGCCGCCCTCCTCCTCCTCCTCGCAGGACAGCTCATCCCTGCTGGCCTGGTGGTCGTCGTGCCTCGGGCGTGGTGGCTCTGGCACGGGGGTGCAGGCGGGGGTCCTGCCCGGCATCACCTCCGGGGAGCGGGGGGCTGCGGGCCAGGGCTGGGGGCGCGGGGAGATAAGGCAGGTGAGGCTGTTGAAGGTCTGGCGGTTCTGCGAAGGCAAGGGGAGAGAGGAGCTGAGACAGGAGTGGGGGGATCCCGGAGCTGGGATGGGACAGAAGGCACACCTCCCGAGCCCAAACCTGAGCCCTCCATCCCAACAGAAAGCAGGTAGGGCAGGAGAAACACTCACAGCCAGCTGGTCCCCAAGGGGTGGGGAGACACTGCAAATCCCCACCTTCCTGTCCATGGCAGGTCCTGCACCTCTCCTGCCCCTGCAATGGGTGACAGCACCAAAACCACCCTCTGCTTTGGATCGGTTCCGTCACCATCTCCACCCCACACATCTCCTGGTTGCATGTGTAAGGCAGTACAGAGCTCACCAAAAATAAATGAACACTTCCAACAACTCCATTTATTAGCCAAGGGAAAATTCATCCCCTTCTTTAAGTAGCTGGAGCTTGTATCCTGCTAAACCCTCCTCTGTGATGGCTCAGGGCTGTCCTCTCTCACTAAAGACCACAAGGGTGCAGTTCTCTGCCCCTCACATCTTCAATGAAGAGGCTCCATGGCTGATCACCTTGGCCAGGAACTTGGCTGGGTTTATGCACTGTCGTGCCTTCAAAACAGTTTGAAACTCTGTCCATGACAAGGAGATTGCAGGCATTCCAAACCCTTCACAGCAGAGCACACACAGCCTCTCGGGGATGCCATCTGACCACAAGTGTGCTCACCCACCAGGGCATGCCTTTTGCCCAGGCTGGTTTTTAAAAGAGCAAACTAAACCCTCCCCAGTGAATGCCAATGGATATAACATGCCCATCCTGCTGGCTGTGGGGCAATGTGTCCTCTGAGCAGGAGGAAACCATGGAGGATCTCTGCTCCCAGGGAACAGGGACAGGAGCAGAGGGAATGGCCTCAGGCTGGGACAGGAGAGGTTTAGATTGGATATTGGGAACAATTTCTTCAACATAAGAGTTGTCAAGCCTTTATTGTGAGGGTGGTGAGGCACTGGCACAGGTTCAAGTGTCCAAGGCCAGGTTGGATGGGGCTTGGAGCAACCTAGTCTAGTGGAAGGTGTTCCTGTTGGAACTAGATGGTCTTGAAGGTCCTTTCCAACCAAAGTCATTCTATGACAAGAACAACCAACCTCAAGTTGTGCCAGGGGAGGCTTATACTGGATATTAGGGGAATATTCCTCACCAAAAGGGTTGTCATGCACTGGTGGAGTCCCCATCCCTGGAGGAATTTAAAAACTGTGTAGATGTGGCACTTGGGGACATGGTTTGAGTGGTCTGCTTGGTAGTGTGGGGACCAGAAGGCATCAGTACCCAACAGAGCACTGGTGGCACAGGGTGTCAGGGCTGCTGCCTGTGTCTGCTCTGGCACAATTCAGGACCAAACACACAGCCTGAGGAACAAGCCTTGCTTCAAAACATCCCCACTGACATTCCCAGGGAGTTTAGGCACATTTGCTTGAGGTCTTTTTCTTTTAAACCCAGGTAAGCTGGGAGCAACTCTGCCAAATTAACTCACCCCAGGCTGTAAATGAAGAAAAACCATTTACATAGCCCCTAAGGGGTTCTTTGTCACTCTCCACTCAGTTCTTAATAAATCAAAGGTACTTGTGCTGAGTTGCTACCCATGAACCACACATTGCTGAGAGGCTTTGGGTGCTGCACTGCATGACACACACGGTAAAAGAAGTCATTGCAGGAGACAACAGAAAGGCTGCTGTATCTAAACATAGAAGTTCCTGCTGCCCCAGGAGGAGCTGGCCACTGCCCAAGATGGGGGAAGCTACATTTCACATGGCCTTCAGCCTGTGAAACCTTCAAAATCCCAGAAACCCTAAGCCTATGTTAAAAAATAGGTATTTGTCCTCTAAATATGCAACTGCACCCAGTCCCCATGCCATTCTTGTATTTTTTAACTCTCAGCCATGCTTCTCCATGAGGTCTGTCTTCTGGGTGCTGAATGCACAACAGCTTCAGGCAGAGATCTGCATGTTGTGGTTAATGGACAACTCGTAATTACCACTGGAGGAGGCCTGAGGACATAGGAGGAATATTTTCTAAGTACTTAAAAAAAATTTGCAAGCATATTTCCAACAGTGATTTAGGCACTCGAGAAGCCTAAGTCTCCTGCAAGTCAACAGCCCTCTCAGAAGTGCAAATCCCTTCTACAAACAGGGCTCTGGCACTTTTCAGGAATGTTAATTTTTCTCCTTCTTGATTGAGTTCATCTCCTGGTTCTGTCGCTTCCCAGGGCTTGGCACTCAGGCGTGGACATGCCGAGGTGCCCCAGGTGGGATGGGACATCCTGAGAGAATGGGAGATGCTCTACAGTGCTTCAGAGAGGGAGATGAGGGATGCATGTAGTGATGGATAAAGGAGGAAGCAGCCTGGAGAGCAACTGAGCAGGTCCACAGCACATTCTTCCCATCCAGTGAAGTGTTTCCAAGCTTGACACGTCTCGGAGAACGGCCATGAAGCTACTTGACTTTCAGGGAAATTTTGCATTTTATGGGACTTTGGCAAGACAATCGAGCCAACAGCCTCATTTTCCCTGCTCAAACCCACACACGCTGCAACCCAAGCCTTGAGTTATCCCAGGTGATATTTCTGCCTTCCCTGCAAGAGGATGGAAAACCCCTCCTGAAGGTGCTGGTGCTCCCAGCGCTGCGGTGGCTGCTGGCAGAGGAAGGCCACAAGAAGGTCCCCCTAAAATGGGTCTGACAGCTTGGAAAGCAAGCTTTTGCAGGCACCACCTGCCACAAAATCCCACCTTCCTGGCATCCAGGCCAGGAGAGTCCCCCCAGGATGGTGATCACCAAGCCAGCATTCCATGAGCCGTCAATGCAGCGTCTGTTCCTAACCCACTGGGAGTTCTTCACTCATTTTTTATTTATTGGGTGAATTTAGCACGTGTTGAAGTGCTGAGCTGGCAAAACCAGGCAGTCCAACCCTCCTACTGACGTCGGCCAAAGAGCAGGTTTGGTGGCACAATGCGGCGCTTGTTCCCCATGGCCAGGCAGCCCTGGGCTCCCTCCAAGCCTCTCCACAACCTTGGCCTTCAGTGCCAGACAAAAAGGGGTAGCAGGCACCTCAAATGCTGTTGGGTGTCAGGGGAACCATGGGAATCCAGACACGCTCCTGAATATGACACAGGTGGCTTTTGGGAGACTTCTGGCCATGCAGACTTCACCCAGTGAGTACCTGTAACATACCTTAACCCAAACCACCTTTGCCAACCACAGCGACCCATTTGAGGTGCTGGCTTTTCTTCCCCCAGCTCTCCCTGAAGCTGCCACAATCAAGCATACTGAGCAATCCCTCAGGGAGAGGAAGACAATGAGATATTGCTAATGCAAGGACCTGAAAAATCATCTGAAAACACAATTAACAAACGTTTGGCCTCAGGAATGAGCGGCAGGGTTGCTCCAGAGCAAAGCCCTTCTTGCATGGTGGTGACCCAGCTCAGGTTATGTCTCCTTCCCACAGGGTCTCAATGCTCCATGCCATGCAGGCCACAAGCTGGGAAGGCTGCAGGAGCCAACTCACCCCCCATACCCTTCCTTTTCCTCAGCTTTTCCCTGCCTTTGACCATGTGTCCCCATCAGGGACAGGAGCTGGAGGCTGCAGCCCCCACAGCAAGCAAGCTGGAGAAATCCCTGCAAAATTCCTTCGGATAACTCTTCCCTTGGTAAAATACCCATCTGTGAGCTTTTCCCTGGAACACATCCCTGCAGAGATGGCAGATCTAGTAGAGCAAACATGAGCAGGACCACGCTCCCTGCAGTGATCGTGGCTTTTGCTCCAACACCCTTTTTCTCCTCCACCCTGCCAGGTGATTGCCGCAGTTTTCCCGGGAAAGGTGCAACGCTCCGAGCTGTCAGCACCGCCAGCCCTACCTCCCAAGCTGTCAGCACCTCCTGTTAGCACACTGGGCTGCAGTTGCTTCAGAAAGCTGAAAATAACCCGGTGCCAGAAGGAAAGGGAAGGGGGGAAGCAGGCGGCGAGGGGTTCAGCTCCAAGCGGGAATGATGCGCCTCTGCCAGCCCTCCCGAGCCAACAAAGGCACCTCCACTGGAGGATCCTCTGCCTGGCTCAAGTTGAAATCACTCTCCGAGGCGAACTTCTTCTTGTAGAACACCTTCAGCCTTCATTGTTGTCTTGGTATCATTATAAATCACAGCTTTGGTCGTTTGCATCACAGCAAATCCTACCTGGCGTTTGTGCCAGGGAAAGCGCTCATCCATCCGTGATGCCAAGGGGGAGGGATGGGTGCTGGAGACTGGAAAATGAGGCTGGAAAATGGGTTTGCTTTGGTTTTGAAGCTCTGTGGAGCTTCATTTTAGCAGCTGGTGTGATTCAGGCCATGCCCACATACACACATCACTCGGGTTCCAAGCTCCCCCCTACTCTTAGGGCACCCACAACCTTCCCCAGCTTCATCCCCAGGCTGGTTCCCCCCCAGTGAGTGAGAAGGGGAGGAAGGGAGATGGGGAGGGAGCAGCAGCATTCATGGCTCAGCCTTGAGGCTCCAAAAGCCACCTCTCTCTTTATGACCAAGGAGCACCTCAGCAGTTTTGCCAACAGGTCCAGGCTGCAGCACAAACACTGGGGTTGAGCTCTGGCTGAGCACTTTAGCAGCTCAGTGATGCCCCAAATAGGTCTCACAGCACCTCATTTGCTGCAGTTTGGACTCCTCAAAAAGAAGGAGACAGAGCCACCTTCTCCCCAGGAACACCAGTGACTGCTCCACATGCAGCTCCCAAGATCAACATTGCCATGGGGAGGAGGTCAGGGGTCTTACACATTCCCTGTCCTCCCACAGAAGGAGTCTCTGAGCGATGAAGTGTTGGGAAAGAAGTGACTGAAATACCTGAGGAAGGAAAACACAGGAGGCAGTGATGGGGCTGTGTGAAAAGCAAACGGAGCCCCTGTGCCTGGAGCACAGCAGAGCTGGGTTATACGTGGTGTTGCCATGTCAGGGAGCTCAAACTCATCTGCTATTTTAAATATTTTTTTTAAATTTTATCTATGGAGGCATTGAGTAATTCATAGGGACCCCCCTTCACCAGGCTGAGGTGCTGCAGAGCGTGCCTGCAGCAGCATCCCCACTACAGAGGGGATGGCTCCCTGCCCTGCTCCCAGTGGGTACCACAATCCTGCCCTGGTTTTCCATATCTGCCTTCCCAGTCCTTCCCTTTTCATCCACTAAAGAACAACATTTACTGAGCTCCAGTCCTCATTTTGCAATAACAGGCACCAGTACACTTGCTTGATGCATTGAAAGTCATCAGCTTTAGCAGATAATTTTGGTTTTATTCTGTTTGGTGTGAAAAAGAAAATTTCATGAGCAGGCTTGGAAATACCTATTATCTTACCAAGTCTCTTCACACCACAGTATTAAACCAACCAAAAAAAAAGAGCAAAAAGGAAGCTTTAAGTCATTAGTATTGACACTGCCTTTGGAGCCTGGGGAGATAATTTGGTTTTACTCACAGATTTGCTCTTCTCTTTGGAGATCTGTAGCTGCCCAATGACAGTGAGGACATTTGAGGAGATTCCACAAGTACAAAAGAAAAAGCTGATGTATCACCCACCAACAGGAATCCCTTTGGTGCTACAGAGCCTCAGGGACATGCTGGAGAGATGAACCCCAGAAAATGGGAGAAATGCAGCAGGCACAGCAAGGCACGGAATGAGAGAGTAGTGAACATTCAACCATCCCACCCATCCGTGTGCAGCACCCTCAGCATCCCACTCGTGGGGATTCAGCCCCAGTGCAGCCTCCCAGCCCATTCCTACTCATAATGATAATCAGAGGAAATCCTCATTTCCTGCCACCAACAAATATTTTCCCTAACAGACACCAAACCCTTTCCTATGAGCTGGAGAAATCTATTTGCTCAGATAGGTCATTAGTGATTATCGTGTACTTATTTATTTCCAGGTTGCCTTCCCAGCCTTTCACAGCCTCCCTGCCTTCTCCTCTATTATGCCATTGCAGTCTCACTTCAAGCCCTAAGTTATAAGGCAGGACCTTATAAAAATCATAACCAAACTTCATGTCATTGCTGCAGCAGCACCAAAGAGGGACTATCAGCAAATAAAGGGATGAGATCATACTGTGGATGACCATAGATCCAGAGTTTATGGCAAGGAGGTCCTGCAGTGTGTAAACCTGAGACACCAGACACGAGGCAGGTGGTGCAAGGATGCCCCTAATCCCAAAAAGCTCCTGTGCCAGCATCGCCTCCCACGACACACCCAGAGAAGGCTTAGCAGGCAGGGACTGATTTCAGGTGATAATGGAAACCTGCTTCTCCCCAGGCATTAAATTAATGTCAGGTTGGATTAAAAATGCAAGGGGAGAGAGGAATCTGGACTCATGTACCTGTCCCTGCTCCCAGGGCACTTGCACCAACCACCACATCCAGGACTGAGGCATCCTGCAGACCAAATGCAGACCTGAAAGACATCTCACTTTTCTGACACAGCCTCCACTTTGGGCTGACTCTGAGCACCTTTCTCTCGAAAGGAAGAATAAAGTGCCCTTATTTAGTTATTTATTTATTATTTATTTAGCACCTGCAATGCTGTGTGTCCCTGAGTAGGGTTTTGCAAGGCAAGAGGCTCCCAAATAATTGCTCTGATCATCACCACTAGAATTTTGCATTGAAAATGTATTTTCTACAAACCCACTGGCTGCTCGGGAGGCCACAACCACATTTCCTTGTGCCCAAAGGAGCCATTCCCACCACTGCACTGGGCTTAGCCATGGATCCAGAATCTGCACCCTGCTCCAGCCTTTGAATGCCTCCAGAATCTTCTGGCAGAAGATGTGACCAATGAAGCATCTTGGAGGGGAGAAAAACCCAACCACCACCTACAAATCCTGCTGCTGCTGCATCCACCTGAACTGTGGGGGGGAGCAGCAAGCCTGCAGATCTCCTGGAGTGCTGGGGTTGGGGTGGTTTGTTTAAAACCAGAATGAAAAATCACTTCTGGCTTTTTTGAGCCAAAAGGCCACTTTTGAGCGTGTCGGCTCCTTCGAGGCTGAGTCTCTGTGCTTTCTGAAAGCTGTTCTTTGGGGTCACGTCGTGTCGGAGCCCGGGGACTGGAGGGTTAAACAGCATGTGGTGAATCAGATGTGCACCCTCGGGATACAATTGGATTTTGTCTGTGTTTGGGACAGACACTGCCCAGCTTTGTTTGTGTTGGCAGCCCCGTCCTCCCATGTGAGTGGGAACAACGGTGCAATACCCAGCCCTGCATCCCTGGACCTCATGGTGGGATAGAACTGGGAGCAAGGGATGGAGAGAGAAGTAAGGGATAGAGCCAGGCACAGGGCATGGAATGGGAAGGAACTGGGAGAGACCTCATAGAACCTTCCAGTACCTAAAGGGGCTCCAAGAGAGAGGGAAAGGGACATGGGCATAGAGGGACAGGACAAAGGAGAATGGCTTCAAACTGACAGAGAGCAGGGTTAGATGGGATATTATGAGGAAATTGTGAGGGTGGGGAAGCCCTGACACAGGTTGCCCAGGGAGATTGTGGATGCCTCATTTCTGGAAGTGTTCAAAGCCATTCCAGATGAGGCTTGGAGCAACCTGGTCTAGTGGGAGTAGTCTTTAAGGTCAGTTCCCACCCAAACCACTCTGTGGTTCTATGGTTCTATGACAGCAACATGGGCTTACACCAGCAGCAACCTCAGAAGTACAGCTTGGTCTACACTCCCTCGATGGACACCAGCTGAGATGAGGTTTGCTACACTTCAATAACTATGCAGAGCTGTTTGTCAAAGGAACAGGGAGGAAAAGACACCATGAGCAGTTCATGCCAGGAGCAAACATCATTATGAACTTCCAATACTGACTTGAAGCTTTTTCAACTACTGGTGTACTTCAGTAATAAAATACCAGGGCAATGAAAAGATGGCAGCATGTGCAAGTCCAACCAGAGTTAAAACCAGCCAGCCTTCGAGGTCCTCTGTGCCCTCTGAACCAAGTCATTCCTTTTGATCCTGAACCAAAGCCTTTTTTCCCACCAAGCCACAAACTGACCTTCGCAGACTCTCATTCCTGTTTATTTAAAAAACACTGGGGCTTGGAGGCTGGAATCTGTCTCAGAAGTTACATCAATAGCAAACTATTTCCTGGGACACGTCTGGAATTTAAAACCTCCAGTTTTTCGCCTATCACTACATTTGGCAATATTTGTCACCGGCTCGAGTGGGTGCTGACGCCAGCCAAGGTCACTGCCACCCCTCCTGCCCCGCCAGCAAGCCTCAAAGGTGCTAAAATTTAAACAGAAAATCTTCTTACGTGAAAATGTAGAGAATTTTACCCCTCGAAGAAAGTGCTGGATGCTCAGAGAGGAGAAGTCCCTTCTTCCATCCTGCAGTTTGGAATTTTTTCCCACTCAGTGTCAAGACCTCAGCTTTGGGAGTGTGCAAGCTCCTTTGTGCATGGATCCTCATGGAAGCTGCAATTATTCCTTAGTTTGGAGGGGAGAACAGGTGGGGGCCAGCCAGGCTCCCAACCATCATGAGCATTACACACTCCACTGGGTGTGGAGATGCTCTGGATCTCCAGCCCAGACTGGAGCTGATTTTAATCCTGAAAACCACAGGAGCCACACATCCTCATTTGAGGGGGATGCTCCTGTGATTCCTGGGGCAGATGACTCCATCCTGTGAAGGCACGTGCTCCCTGTAGGACAGTGAGGTCACCCCATGAATGGCACTGTCTGTCCATAGCAGCCAGTGAGCAACGTGAATAGTCCCGTTGTAGCCAGCAGCCTTCCCACAACAGGCATCTTTCAGGCACAAAGTCTTCTCTATAACTCATCCTTATCAGGCACACCCAGTGCTTCATCCTCCCCACATCCTCAGCTGGTGTCCACTGCTGCCAGCACCATCTCATGCATCCATCCATCCATCCATCCATCCATCCATCCATCCATCCATCCACTGCAGCCCGCCACAGGGCAGAACCTATTTATGGTGAACTCATAACCATGGGATGCTCTCCATAACCCATGGAGATGCGAGGGAATATTGTATTTTAATTGCCTTATTTATTCTACAGCAACTACTCTCTGTTCCATATACTATAAGACATTATATAACACAGAACTTCATGCAGGAGAAGCACTTTGCCAGCTGCCTGGGAATCCTTGGCATTCATGGGTACAACCTCTGTAGAAGATTAACTGGACATAGAGAAAACTCAGGGGGAAAAGATCAGTAGCACAGTATTTGTTATGACTGATGCAGCTCCTCAAATTGCAACTGCTTTAAGCCAAAACCTTGTGGTGCCATCAGAAATGGGGCACAAGTGCCATCCCCAAATCTTCACTTTCTACTAGTGCACAGATCCCAAGGGCACTTACTACTGGGAGGAACCAATATCTCTCCCCAGGTCTGGCAATTACTGCCAGCAGTGTTATGCTTTACATTCCACAAAGATGTTTGTGCCTTTCTTTTTGAGGAGAGTTGTATTTTCAACCACTACAAGACCATCCTCCATTTCCAGCCAGGGCTACTCCTGTTTGGGGTTGGTGTTGGAGGGAACATGGCTGGGGTTGAACAAATATCTGTATCTATAGATATCATAGAAAAATGGAATGGTTTATTTGGAAGGGACCTTAAAACCATCAAGTTCCAGCCTCCTGCCATGGGCAGGGACACCTTCCACAGGACCAGGTTGCTCCAAGACCTATCCAACCTTGCCTATCCAGCTTCCCGGACATGACTCAGACAAGCCACCAAACCCAGTGTTTGTGCTGCCACGAGGTGTTTCAGCACACACCACCCCAGATCCCAGGAGATGTCAGAAAGCAGCAGAGGTAGAGGTGGGAGATACCAAGTGCCTCTGGAGAAGAATTGCACCAGACCCTTGGAGAGGAAAACCAAGAGGGTGTCTCTCCACCACACAGCATCCCTGGCAGAGTTTGCTTTTATTTTAGAAAATCCATTTTTCTCACCTAATACACCCAGACACTTCTTCTTGTGCCTTGCAAAGGGTGAAACCACCCATTCCTGCCAAAATCAGCTCAGCTAGAAGGGCACGTGGCGTCCAAGCCACCTCCTGGCACCCTTTTGTTTCTCATCTCCTGTGTATTTTAGGTGCACCAGCACCAGAAAAAGAAAACCAGCTATTTGAGAAACCTCCCAGTTCATGAAAATCCCAACCATTTGTGATCACAACCTGCTGGTACAGACACAATCCCTGGAGCTGCGAGACGGAGAGCGCTGCGCGTAGGAAGGAGAGCACGCTGTGAGGAGATTAATTAACACGCTGTCAGAACAACTGCTGGGATCTCAGAGGTGGGAGCTTGTCCTCTTTGGGATTGGGCTTTACGTGGGGTACAAGCTGAAGCTGGAAAGCAAGGCCAAGCCCTGCACTGATTTGAGAGGATGGTTGATGTCCCAGTGTTAAGGAGGTCAGAGATGCCAGGCAGGTACCCAAACTCTTCTTGATTGGGGTGAAGAATAAAAACCACCTTCTTCACACCTCACCTGCCTCTGGACATGGAATAATTAAATGACACATCACCATCACCCACTCACCTGAGTGTGCCCCGCCAGGTTCATGCCCAGTTTGAAGGTGAAGAGGCACAAAGCAGAGTGTTGGTATGCATTTAAAAAGAGGGGAAGGATTGTTGTGGCGCTGTGGCTTTTAAAAATTGTTGCTATTTCAATGACAACCATGTCTTATGGTTTGGTTTCTGCCTGAAGCTGAAGCCTGTCTGGTTTGGTGCCACGTGAATAAACAGCAGGGGAGGGATATGGGTTCACCTCCCCTCTCAGAGCCATGGGAATTGCAGACAGAAGAGACACAACCAGGATTTTGAGGAATTAAAGGCAATGTTTTCCCAGCTATTTTTCCTCCCAGCTTAACTTTAACATTTAGGTCTCTTTCTTAATTAGCCCAGTTATGTGGCCATGTAATTGCTTCCAGGAGCGGCTCCCTCCCCTCCTGCCTGGCCTAAATATCCCTCCTGGTATGAAGAAAACATTTCTTTCAGGTCAAATCATTTTAATTTTGATTATGGTACGGGGTTTCAGGCCTATAAACACATGTGGTTACCAGCACAAGCAGAAACTTAACCAATCCACTGCCAGAGCCAGATGTTGATCCAGCATGTGGCACCCCAGGGTTCCGTCCCCAGCTCTGCCTTTAGCACCCAGGGACTCCAGGCATGCCCCATGCCTCAGTTTCCCCACCTGTAAAGAGAATCACCTGGACATTTTGGCTTTCCTTTGTTTTGGACCATGAAGACCATTGCACACCAGCTTGATGACATGTGCAGCCACACAGACACCTTGCCATTATTTCAGCTCTTCCTCTGAAATCACCCAACTTTCCAGTCTCCTGGAGTGGAAACATTAAAAGCATCCCTGTGGGGGATCTCCAAACCTGTAGGGTTTTCTCGAGCATGCTTATCCCCCCTCTCCTGCAACCCACGAGGAATTATTTGCTTCTCCCAGCATTCCCATGCCGGGGAGGGCTCTGACCATGCCCCACCAAAGGCAAGAATGCTCCCCATGACTTGCCTCATCCTGCTCAGCCCTGTGTGCCAGTCCTCCCACACGGGGAGCAGCCTGCCAGCACTGCTTTCCACAACCCAACAGCTCTGCAAATCCCAGCCTTGCTTTCTTCCCTCTCTGCTCCAGGCTCCTCTCTGCTTCCCCCTCTGCTGCCCCAAACCCAGCGGCATGTCCCCTGCCTTGGGGATTCAACCACTGCCATGGGCACTGGAGCTGGGCTGGGTTTGCTCCCTGGAAGCTGAGAACACTCCATGGGACCTGCTTGGACTGGATCCCAGTGGTGGAGTTCCTTAGTGACGCTGTTGTTGGTTGTTGGTTGTAGCAACCACCGGCCATTCAGCACTGGCCACCCAGCCTGGACCATCAGGAGAGGAGGGGATGGGAGAGGGAGTTTCCACTGGCACTGGGGGAGATGCTAATCCCTTTCCTGTTCCTACAGAGCTCATCCCTTGCAGTGTGGAGCTTCCACACCCTTCTTGCAGAGGATGAACCCTCCCCAACCCTGAGCAGCACTGAGTGCTCCAGCATTGCTTTCTCGCTTTGGAAGAGTTTTTTGATGTGGAGGACAGCAGCCAGAGAAAACAGAGCTATTCCTCAAGCTGAAGGTTTTCCAGGAACAGGGACTAAGCTGCTTTTGGACGTACAAGTGATTAGATTTTTGTCATCCTTGGATCACCATGTCAAAGCCATGGCTGTCGAAATTATAAATGTGTGCCTGGGCCCAGAATCCACTGGAGAGAAAGGGCAGCTCCTGCTGATCCCCAGGATCTCCCCAGCCAAGCCCTTTGTTTCCTAGCCAACAAACTTTCCCCCTTGGACTCATGTGATGGAGAAGCTGGTTTTGCCCCACAACATCCTCAGAGGGCAGGGAAAGTCTCCTCCACACTCCCACTGATAGCAGAAAATTAACCTGGAGAACACGATTTAAGAATAGCTTGCAAATGGTTAGGGAGGTCATGCAGTCCTTGGCAGGGACCTGGAAGGGCTCGAGATGAGCTACAGCTGGTGCTGAACCACTGATGCACACCAAGGGAGCCAGGAAGGAGCACCCATGGGCTCCCAAGGCTGAAAGAACAGCTACAAGAAGAGGCTTTCAAAGGTTTGGGGGCAATTTTTGTCTCTCTCAGGCTTTGGTTTACTGGAAAATTCCGGCACAGGCTTCCAAGATATCCTGCACCACACATTGCATCACAGAATGGTTTGGACTAGAAGAGACCTTAAAGAACGTCTCATTCCACTCCCTGCCATGGGCAGGGACACCTTCCACCAGACCAAGTTGCTCCAAGCCCCATCCAACCTGGCCTTGGGCACTTCCAGGGAGGTGAAACAACATGTGCCTGCTTGTACAGAGAGAATTAGGAGAGGATAGCTGTGCTATTCCATATTGTGGCTAATAAAAAAGAGTAACATGTGTAAGCGGTTTTTACTGCCTATCCAGCTTGTTATCTAATAAAATAAGCTTAGCATACTAAATAGTTTTGCTGTGATTTATGAAAAGCCAAGAGCAATCCTCATGCTATTCCCCTGCTATCACCCAGATATGGGACTCCCTTGCCCTTTTTATCCTCTAAGCAACTCTGGAGGAGGAAAAGCCAACGTCTTCCTCCAACACCACTGCACTTCTTCAAGCACCCTCTGTGCTGCCAAGCACGAAAAACGATAAAATATCATGTTCTTGTAAGGAGAAAATGCACACACAGCATTGGATGTCACTCGCTGGGTGTTTCCCAGCTGTTTCCCCATCCCACCTGTTGGATTGCTCCCAGCAGTTTTCCTGCAAATAACAGGGGGATGCCTTGCACCAGACAGGCCCTACAAGAAAGCATGAGGGCAGATGCTCCCAACACAGTTGACTCTGAGATAGAACAGAGCAGGCAACCACATCAAACTGAAACCATGAGGGAAGTTTTCTGGCCAGCAGAAGGTGACAGCTCACCCTGGGAGATGGTCAAGGTGTCCCTGCTACCACAGGCCCTGGGGTTTTCACACCCCTGTCATCTCCATCCCACACAGATCCGGCGGTGCCGCTGACTTCACAGCTATAAATTATTGATGTGGGAAATGTCAAGTCATAAAACTGCAGGGAAAGAAATCTTATGAGTGTGAAATGGAAACGTTGCTCATGCTGTCCTTCAGTGCAGCCCCTCTCTATGTCTCTCACTAGTGTTCGATCACTTGGTCCTGCAGGGAGAGGACTCAGGACCAAAATCCTCCCTGCTTCACGCTCCAGATCTGTTATCTGGCTCTGCACAGCAGATTGAAGAGGGAGGTTGTGCTCTGTGTTTGCATCTGAAAATGAAATGTGATAACATCTCCAGAGTGGAAAATTACAGAGGCTAAGAGCGAGTGAAGCCCGTAGCAGTAAGAATTCAGCTCCTGACTGAGCCAGGGCTGGGTGCCTTGGGGTGCATCTCACCATGGCAGACCCAGGGCTCCTCTCACCTGGGCTCAGAGTCGTGGGGTTTAACACATTCCTGCTTGAAACCTGTGACGGGAGGAGATGACGACACAAAAAAAAATCAGCGTAGAACAGACCTGCAGGGAAGAAATCCATTTGGAAGGGAACGGGTATTCCGCCGGGACAGAAGGATGTCCTTCCCTGTAACACCTCGGTGCCCACAGACCCACCCTGGAGGACTCTAAAAGCTCTTCATCGGCGCAAAGACCAACTCTTCAACGCCCCCCTCGCAGGGACAGCCCCTCACCTGGGTCATCTTGGCGAGGTCCAGCGAGGGCCTCTGCTCCTGGAGCTCCTCGGGTCTGCGCCGCTTGACTCCCACCTTCTTGTCATTGAGGACGCAGGGCTGGGAGCGGCTGCGGGACAGCCCCCCGGCGCGGCGCCGCGGCTCGGGCGTCGAGGCGGGCGTGCTGCTGGCCGAGGGCGCGCCGTCCTCCGCGCACGAGAAGCGGTCGTGCGAGCACGAGAGGGACCTCTGAATGTCCCCTCCGCGCCCGCCGGCCGCCGCCCTGCGGGGCTGGCAGCCCCCCGTCCCTTTGCCCGGGGCGGGATGCTCGCCGCAGAGCGCGTTGGCGCGCGAGGGCAGGCTGAAGCTGGAGCTCCTCTGCATGGTGCCGGAGCCATTGGAGTAGCGCGGCACGCTGCCCCCGCTGTAGCACCGGCGCTTCTCCACCGGCGTCCACACCTTGGAGCCCAGCGGCCGCCACGAGGTCCCGCAGCCCGACATCTCGTCCGAGAAGGACAGCGAGCGGCACTGGCGCTTGCTGGGCGGCGCCGAGGGGTGGCCGTGGGGGTCGCTGAGGCTGAGCTCCTTGATCAGGTTGGTGACGGAGCAGGGGCTGGCCGCGTCCCTCGGCCAGCGCGGACCCTCCTCGCCCTTGTCCGACAGGCAGTCCCAAATGCTGGCGCCCGGCTGCTCGAGCTGGAGTGGACACTTCCTGCTGAGATCTCTCCATCTGTCATTTTCTGGTCCAGAAAGGAGAGAAAAAAAAAAAAAAAGAAATAAAAAAATCAACAACACACACACACACACGCACGGGCATTAGCGTTAATTAATTCTGCGTTTCGCTTGCGACGTCCGTAAACAAAAGAGTAGCATATGGGACGTTTTCCAGGACAAATTAATTAACTCTTGGAATATGGTTTTCCGAACTGCCAGCAGAGCAGGTTGTGCGGTGTAGACGGAGGGAGAGACAAAGTGACAATCCCAGCAGGAGCAAAACTGCTAGAAGAAGATGAAACCACGGCTCTGGGTATTCCAGACTGCACTAGCTAAGGGGAATTCAGCAGCACAAAAGGGTATGGCCACTGGTCATCCCTGTGCTAAATCGTGTCTCAGATGTGGGTGGTTGGTCCTGGGCTCTACAAGCAGTAACTGCCTGAGAGGCTCACAGAAACTGGAAGTAAAGAGTACAAATTTGGGGCAAGATGGACCTTGGGGGACAAAACACCAGAAAGGAGTTGAGATAGGGGTTGGGATGGTCCTAACAGAAAGGGGGGTGTCCCACTGGGACAGAAACCCCAACAAGGTCATCAGAGCCTACGGGAAACCAAAATGCACCATGGGGCTGTCCTGCTCTCATCCACTGCTAAAACAGCATTGCTCCAGTGAAACCAACTTATCCCCACTAAGGCTCTGAGCATCTCTCCCAGACTGAGCTCACAATACTGTGTCTAACAGAAGCCATGCAAGATACTGTTCTTAGGTCCCTCCAGCGAGGCTTATCATCCATCCCCCAAATCTCTGCTCACCTGGGTGCTCTGGCCCAGGTGTCCCCCTGCCCAGTTACCCCAAGGAGCAGGAAGGTGCTATGGACATGGCTATCCACACCATCCTACTCTTCTGCTGCAGTGTGGGTTTAGCATCCCTCTGGGGTTGCCTTAAAGATTCCATGTGGGAAGACTGCAAACCTGGGTACAGCTGCATTCAGAAATCATAAGAGCCAGAGAATGGAATCACAGAAACACAGAATCATTTAGGTTGGAAAAGCTCTCCCAGGTCATCGAGTCCATCCACTCCCACAGAACTGCTAAGGCCCCCACTAAACCATGTCCCCAAGTGCCAAGTCTATGGGGTTTTTAAATCTTTCCAGGGATGAGGACTCCACCACTGCCCTGGACAGCCTGCTCCAGGGCTGGACAGCCCTTTCCATGAAGAAGTTTTCCCTCATATCCAATTTATACCTCCTGTGGTGCCACTTGAGGCCATTTCCTCTTGTTCTGTCGCTTGCTACCTGGGAGAAGAGACCAACTCCCACCTTGCTCCCCCCTCCTGTCAGAGAGCAAGAAGGTCCTCCCTGAGCCTTCTCTTCTCCAGACTGAGCCCCCTCAGCCGCTCCTGGTGCTCCAGACCCTTCCCCAGCTTCCCACCGATTGACCATGAGAGAAGAGAGGATTAAGGATGGCAACCTCATTCCCACTGACATTCCCACATCCCACTGCTGATAAAAGAAGACAGCAAAGCATCATGAAGGTTGGGCTGTGCAGGCAGATGGGGCTCTCTGCAGACACACCACCGACACTCAACAGGAAAACCATGGGAGGACAACCCCGCCGGCTGCTGCAATGGAAAAAAGTCATCACCCAACAGACTTTCACTGGTGCCTGTTTTTGTCGTCGGCTGCTGCAAACAGAGGCCAGGCGTGCCAGCCAACCGTCGCTGCCAGGTTTCACATGATCATATCTAAACCAGGAGATAGTTTTTTGGGGGGGTTTTCGGGTATTTCCACTCAGGCAACCGAAGGGTGAATTCAAAGCCGTGCCCAGCCCACGGCTGCAGGTACCAGCCTCATAGGGAAGATGCAGCGGTGCAGAATGCTTCCAGCCAAGGTTTCGAGCCAGGAGGTCAGATTTGGGGCCCCTTGCACCACTCTTGGCCAGTTTTCCCATTTCTCCCTGCCTCTGGCTGCTGCCATAACAGCTCCAGCCACAAACAGCCCGGCCCTGCCCGCAATAACCGCATGGCATCTCGACTGTTGCCCTCCTCATTTTAATGAACACAATGAAAAGTGAGAAATCTGTGCTAAACAACTTCATCTATGTTTAGATCTTTATTATTTTTCCTCTGTGTTTTGCTGCCAGCAGAGAGGTTTCTTAGGTCAGGTCAGCAGACAAAAGAAACAGAAATAGAAGCCGATTTTTCATGGCAAGCTGCCACGATCCTCTGGCCGGAGACTGTACAAAAGGCCTTGGTGAGGAGGATATGGGACACCTTCCTCTTTCACCCCTGCTTCAGCACAAACAGCTATAAATCTTCCAAACCTTGCAAAGAAAATGGTAATAGCACCACTATCCCCAGTCTTGGCTTGGGGTTATTTGCTTTTCCCCTTGTACCATCAGAGCTGGCACAACCTGACCCCTCCGAGCCCCTGAGCATCACTGGCCAGTCCCAAAGTAGCACATCTGTCTGATATCCCAGCCCTGAAACAAATTGAAAACGGGCTGAGGGTGTAACTAAGGAAGTCTGTAAAGCCTTATTGGGGAAGAGTGGCTGGTTTTCTGCTCAGTTTTTTAAGACTAATATTCCCATCCTGCACACACTGATAATGATAATTGCACTGGAGCTGTTAATTCTGCTGCAGTTAAACATGTATTAATTTTCTTAAATTACAAACCTCAGCCTGGTTTACCCTGAGGCACTAATTTGTTCCAGGATAAAACCCACCACGAGAACCCCTTGATTTGCAAGTGGGCTGCTTCGCTGGAAAACTCTCCTTTGCCTATTGGAAAATGATGGGGCAACCACAGCATGGGGTAAGCATGGCACGAGGGGCTCTTCCCCTGCTGAAACAGGTCCTTCTTGGCTGTTAGTGTCCTTGGAGGAAACAGCATCTTCCTTCTGGATTTTGACTTAAAACTGCAAAAAATAAACACTAACCCCTTAACAGCACCCACCTGTTCCCTCGTGCAACCTTTGCTGCATCAAGCAAACTCAGCGGTCCAGGGCACAGGGCACTCGTGGGCTCGAGTCACACCCCAAACTCAAGGTGTCATCCCCCCCACAGCACCACAGAGAGCAGAATCCATCCTCAGAGCACCCACAGCCAGGTTTCCAAACACTGAGCTCCAGGTTTTTGCAGGAGCAGTGCACAGACACATCAGGCACTTTGCAGCTCCAGGATGGCCCCGGGCTTTTTAAATGACTGCTGTGCTCCTCTGGTGACACAGAGTAAATTTTAATGACCACTCTCATAACCGCAGGGAAGGGTGTAAAACCAAAGCGCTGACACAACTTTAACTACAGCCACACAAATGTGCTGCTATAATATTTTTACAGTTCCTTTTTATACATAATGCATGATCCTTCTGCTCAAGGCTCCTCTACGTTCTTTTTCCATGAAATAATTTACATTAATACATAATTTATTGCAGCAACTTGTAAAGCAATTAGGGGTTTCAATCAATTTTCCTTATCCTCTTTGGCAGATAAATTCTGTTTGGATCCTAACCCAAACATTTCTCCCCACACAGGTGTGCATCCAGTTCCCTTTTTCATGTGTTGTTCAAGTTGAATGACTTCTGGTCTCACAGTCCCTCTGCACGAGTGGAAAGGCAGCCTGCATTTTCCACTGCCCTTGCTTATGTTCAAGAGGTAATTTCTAAATGTGGAACACATTTAATGGTTGTAATTAGCTGATGGCAGTGCCATGGAGCCTTCCCAGTGCAGAAATGAGATGAAAATATGATGCACAGAGCTATGCTTCAATGAGAAATGAAAACAACAGCCCCAAAATCTACTCTGGAGAATAAACACACCTGTGGGCTGTGGGCTGCTCGTGCCAACAGCCTGCACAGAGGAGGGAAATTCCCCACCTCGATGGCAAAACGTGCCCTGTTCTTCAGTGTGATCCTCTGGGGTCTCCCCACTCCAGCTACACCTCACCAGAACTCCCTGTGTGGCTTATTCTCTCTACAGATTCACTGTGCTTCAATGTGCACCAAGATGCTGTCCTGCACTGATGGCCTTTCCAAAGAAAAACTACCCAAAGTTCCAGGAAATCCTGGTTCAGTAACAGGAGGTGTGCAAGCCCAGGAGGTGCTTTAAGGATGCAACAACTGGACATCATCCCCCTGAAGGGGTTCAAAGGCTGGGCTTGATCTTGGGCGTCTTTTCCAACCTTAATGACTCTATGACTTGACTTTTCTTCTGGTTTCTTGGCTTTCTTCTGCCACTCATGTGGGGTGAAAAGGCATTTCCAGGTAAGAGGTGTGCAACAGCAAGCCCAAGGCTGCAACCCCCAGAATGATGGAATGGACACCCCCAGAACTTGGAATGATGGTGTTGCCAAATGGTGCTGGTGGAGGGGAGTGCCAAGGGGCAGACAAGTTCACCTGTGTGCTTTGTCCATCACCCTGCTCTGCCACAAGGACAAATTCTCAGAGTGCTTTCCCCAGGAGAAAGGAAATGCTGTTACTTTGGAGAGCACTTCAGACAACGTGTGCCTGATGCAGGATGTGTCCTGTGGGTTCAAATCCATCCTCCTCCTCCCTTTTACAGTCAGGGCTGTGCATGCGATGCCACGCCAGGACTCTGATCCTGCAGCCAGAGCACCTTGTCACAGCCTCAATAAAACCCTGCCTGCAGCTCACCTCAAAGATAATTTCTTGCTTACACAGAAAACAGGAGGCCACAGCTGTCAGCACACACCCACTGAGCTTCCCTCAAAAGGCCAGGTTGGACAGGGCTTGGAGCCACCTGGGCTAGTGGAAGGTGTCCCTGCCCATGGCAGGGGGTGGGACTGGATGGGCTTTAATGTTCCTTCCAACTCACCCAGTCTGTGAATCTGTGATACATGACTGGACCAGTGCAACCTCTGGTGCTACCAATGTTAGTGCTGAGTATTTCTTACATATCTACCAGGGAAAAGTCAGTCAGTGCTGCCTCGTTCAGTGATTTTAAATTTTCTTCTGTCATTCACTCAGAGACAGAAGAATTTCAGTACAAGAAGTCAAAAATAACAGAATCACAGAATGGTTTGGGTTGGGAGAGACCTTCAAGACCATCCAGTTCCAACCCCCTGCCATGGGCAGGGACACCTTCCACCAACCCAGGTTGCTCCAAGCCCTGTCCAACCTGGCCTTGGACACTTCCAAGGATGGGGCAGCCACAGATTCTCTGGGCACCCTGTGCCAGGGCCTCATCACACTAATGCTCCAACTTCCTAGTATGTCAGCTTTCTAATGTCATCTTCTTCCTCTGGTACAGTCACTGATATTTTCACTAGGGACATGCAATGGAGACTGCTGGGGAAGGGGGGAAAGGAAAAAAAACCTATCCAACA
>JAWWEE010000159.1:32006773-32020233 GCA_035221455.1 Xenops minutus
ACAGCTCCAGCCATTCCCTGGGTGCTGTCCCTGGTCCCCCCAGAGCAGAGATCAGTGCCTGCCCCTCCTGTGGGAGTTGTAGACTGTGACTTGCCTTCTCCCTTTTTGCTTGGCAGTGAAATCACACCATGAAATCCCACACAAGATAATGAGGTCTTTTAAAATCTCAACTGTTTTCCAAGAGAAGGAGTTCGTTGGGATTGCTGATGAAATGGAAGAGGCAGATAGCTATAAAAACATACTGGGATTATTTTAGGCAGCTGGTGAAATGTGGATGTTTACCATGATGAGCCATTTGGTAGTGCTTTAGATTCTACAGTTTGGGCCTAAAGACAACCAGAAATTGAGCAAAATAGCGGATAATAAAGGCATTCTTCAGATAAGTATAAAGAATAAAACTGGCAAGATGAAATCTGGCTCCTCCAAGGAGTGGATCCTCTCTTTTGTCTTATTGCAATGATTTGGTGAAGCAAAGTTCCTTATATTGGGGATTGCACACCTTCTGTGGCATTACATGCAATTGCCTTTTACTGCCCAAACTGTCAGGGCTTTAACCTGAGGTTTTCCACATGATATTCCAGTTACATGTCCCCCTTGGAAAGGACCACAATGCAGTTCATGCACAGCTGAATGCAAAGCCAGAGGTCAAAGTTCCGAGGCAGGGGCCAGCACAGCATTCTACAGCATTCTCTGCAGGTTGCAGGGCTGGAGGGAGGCCACAATAGGATATCCAAACGTTTTCCTTTCTCAGACTTGGCAATAAATTCCTTGACATCCCGTTATAATTTTAGGAGCTGCTTGAGACTGTGATGTTGCATTAGCTCCTGTCAGACCTCCACACAGGGAGGGGCACGTAATGCAGGAGCTGAGCACGTAATGTCTTGACTCATCTACCTACAAAAGTGGCATTTTAGTGCCACAAAGAGCTGTCACAGATCCTTGGAAAAACTTGCTCTGAATCTGGAATGCCAGTGCCAGGCTGCCCCTGGAAACTGGGCTGTGGAAGCCAAAGCAAAGGATGGCTGTGCAGGAGCTCTGCCCAGGCTCCCCCAGCTGCCCCACGTGTAGAGCCGGGGGGATCTGCAGACAGACCCACTGGCAGCATCTCACCTGGATGAGGAGCTTCTGCACCTGTTTGGTCAGAAAGCATTTCCAGTCCCCATCCTGTGCCTTCCTGAAGCATTTTCTGTGCTGCTTCCCTTCATGCAAAGTAAACACGGGAACGGACTGAAGGCAATTTTCTGTGTGCAGTTCTACACAGAACAGAAACACACATACGACCTGTCATCTGTTTCTTTTTCCCAGTGAGCTGCAAAATCAACACACACAAATATGTTTATATGAACAGGCCAGAAAAACAGCTGGTTCATCAAATGAAAGGGGGCACGCTTGGCTCTGCATGGCCAAGCGTTCAGCAGGATCCCGTGTATTTATAAAGTGAGAAAGTAGAGCATATTTGAAAATGCAGGTGTATAAATATTTCTGCCAGACACGCTGGAGTATTTGAAGTCTCCCTCAAGCCTCTGCCCTGCCTCACCACTCTCCTGCATGCAGGGAATGCTGCCCTGTGGGCACAGCAGTGTCCCTGTGCTGGACACTGTCCCCCATGGCCCCGGGGCAGAGCTGTCCACAGGGCTTCACTGGAGGACATCCCCGGGGCTGACCTCTGACAGGACCAAGGGAGGGCTGTGCTGAAGCTCCATCCAGGGCTTGACTCCATGGAGGTGCCTCAGGCAGATGTGGAGCTGAGCATTTGTTTCCTTGGCCTGCCATCCATGGAAGGAGGCTGAGCTGCCAACATGGAAAAACTGTCTCAGTTGTGAAGTCTAAACTTCAAAGACCGTCACTATATTTCAAGTTACAGACCCCCTGACAACCCCGGGCAGGGAGAGCAGAGCAACAGCTCTGGCACAGGGACACCAAGGGCAGACACAGCCCAAATATCAGCTCAGATGCTTCCCAGCTCTGCCTTGCTCTGGGGTGCTGTCACTGCTGCACAGGGCAAAGTAAATCCTTCCCTAATAAAACACATGCTCACAGTACCCACCCCCACGCCCAGGCACACACCTGCACGGCCAGAACCCAGCACAGGCTTTCCCACAAAGCTGCTGGAAGGTTTCTGTCCACCACGGAGCAACCCTGGGGTTTATCTGAGCTCAGCCAGCCAGCACAGGCTAATGTGCTTCTGCAAAATAAGTATCCCAGAATTTCATCTCTTTTGCTGTGTGTAGTTGGAGTGTCCACAGGTAAATAAAACAATTATTAATATATTTTTCTCAGTGAGAGCTTTTTTTTATCACATATGCTTTCTAGGTGGAAAGTTTGGAATAGAATCACTGAATGATTTGGGTTGGAAGGGACCTTAAGATGGTCTAGTTCCACCCCTGCCATGGACAGGGACACCTTCCACTATTCCAGGTTGCTCCAAGCCCTGTCCAGCCTGGCCTTGGACACTCCCAGGGATCCAGGGGCAGCCACAGCTTCTCTGGGCACCCTGTGCCAGGGCCTCATCACACTAATGCTCCAACTTCCTAATATGTCAGCTTTCTAATGTCATCTTCTTTCTCTGGTACAGTCACTGATATTTTCACTAGGGACATGCAATGGAGACTGCTGGGGAAGGAGGGAAAGGAAAAAAAAACCTATCCAACAAGAGGACATTTCTGACACTCCCAGGTGTTTCAAGGACCCATCAAGGAGAAGGGAAAACAGAAATTATTGAATTTATAGTTTTAGGCATATCATCTTTAATCTTCCTCCAGGCAAAGGACTATATAAAGACAACCTAATCTTTTTAGTAATATCATCATCACACTTGCAGGAGTATTTCTTATAAATCTTAAAAATCAAAATATTATTTAGGTCACCTTGAGAAGTGGATCTAATATTGCATCATCCAATGTTTACTCAATAAAATGAGTTCTACTACAACCTACAATCCGTTTTCAAATTCTTGTGGTGTTCAGTCCCTTCCAAGGGAACTCCAGGGCTTGGATGATGCTTTCCCTGGCAAAGCCTGGGCTCCCCTCTGCCCTGTTGCCCCACGGTGACCAGGACCAGACATGAGCTGCCCTCCTGCCCAAAGCTGCCCTCACCACAAAGGTGACCCTGCTCTAAGATCCTCAGCCTCTCCTGGCTAAAACCCCAGAAAACCCAGCCAATTTCCCTCCAATTCCCCAACATCTTAGATGGGACAATGAGTCTTTGCCTCCCACTGACCCAGTCCAAACTTCACTGTGTTTATTTACCTCAGTGCTTTCCACCAACAGGGACTTGGCCCTTTGGCCTGAAATATTGCCCCAGTTTCACATTTGCTGCTGTAATAACCAGGGGGCTTTTATTTAAAAAGCCAAGCAAGTTTTGATGTTGGATTAGTCTGTGATCGTGGCCCATGTTTAGAGACATAGAAAACACCCAGGAAAATGCCTAAAATGAAACCCAAGCCAACCAATGCCCTTGCATGCTGGAGAAATGGGCTCCTCTTGACTGGGCATGACAAAGACCATTACAGGGCGAGCTGAGGTCAAGGAGGTGACATTCAGTTCCCTCAGGAAGAGGGCTTTGGCAGAGACAGATGACTAGCACAACACTAGGAAGATGCAGAAGGCTTTGTAAAAGCTCTTCAAGACAAATGGCTCTTCAATTAGGCAGAGACTCTACATATCTGTTGAAGAGCCTGCCAGTGCCACAGTGCAGGACAAAACCATCTGATTTGGGTTCTTTGTTCCTCACTCATGTTTGACAGGCAGAAGAAAGGGAACAGGCTGTCTCTATCCCTTCTTGACTTTGAAGCCTGTGATTTCCATCAGAAAAAAACCCTAAATGCTCTCCATGTCCCCTGCACCCACAATGACTGGAGTTATCAGAGAGCTTGGGAGACGTCTCCTGTCAATGCCTGTGCCCGGCTCTCATTAACGCTAATGAGAGTTGTGTCCATGAAGAGAAGGGGCGGCCTCTTTGTAAAGTATTGGCTTTCACAGCAAGTAGCTTGGCTCAAACTTGACCTACAATTTTAATTGGGTTTTGAGCCGTCGCCCGGTGTCTGGCTCCCCACTACAAATGCCAAAGAGCACAACATAACAGCACATCCTCTGGCACTCTCAGTTTTTCAGGATCATCAACCAAAGCACAAATCCTCCATCAATTTTGGTGGCTGTTCAGCATAAAAATTGATAGCAAGCGCAGCACAAAAGGCATCAAACATCCTGTATCATGGTTACTGTCAATGGTAAAAGTAAGACATTTTCCTCACTGTTTGAGGTCTGTCCAAACACTTTGTGTCAAGTGGCAGAACATTTTGGTGACAATAATGTTATTCATTACTTGCATCATGCAAACCTTCAAGAGTCACTGTCATGGGCTGGACACTCAAACACAACCTCACACTCCAAATGTTTAAAGTCTCACTGTATGAGTTACTCTAAAAATAAACAGATATGTCAAAGGGGAGGGGAAAGGAGATAAGCAAGTCCCTCAGCAATGGCAACAGGTCACAACAACCACCTCTGGCGAGGAGAGTGGCACGGGCGTGATGGCCACCACTAGTGGGTGGTGGGGTGGGTGGCTCTCCATCCCAGCTGTGTGGGACAGGATGCCCACTCCAGAATCCACAGGGGAGTGTCTTTTTGGAGACATCCAGCTAGTCAGGACACCTTCCCGCCCATCACTAAGAGGAAGCGGGAGCAGAGGTGGAGTAAATACAGACAGAAGTTTCTGTTACTTACCCATCACGCCACAAGAGAAGAGGGTAGGTCCTTGACTCATCTTTGGAGTGTGCTGAAAACAACCAGAAAAACTATTCACTTCTCGCAGACTCGACCTGGCACCAGAAACCTCCCTGCCTGCAGCCTCGGCAAAGCGGGGACGAAGAGCCTTGGGCGCCTGCAGTGGTCCCGCTTTGACAGGGACCAGGGGACAGACCCACTCACCTTCCCTCAAATTTAATTAAACTCTGTGCAGAGTCATTGCCAAGGCCTGAGCTTGCAGATCGTGGGTCCTGCAGCTAGTCCTTACCCATGGGAATGGCTACAGCGAGGTCCCCATTCTTTGGACCCAAAAAACACCGGGAAACGGGAGCTGCAATTCAGCAGAAATTCTGGATTGGGCAAGGAGGAAGCAGCAGTGGTGCCTGAACCACATCCAAGCCCATTAAGGCCTCCCCTGTCTAGGTACAAAGCAGCTATTTAGGTTTTTTTAAACATATAATGTGTTTCTAAGGCAAGGCACTCTCACCTCAGCACTTCTGGGGAGTCTGCACTTAGATTGTGCTGATTTGCACTAAAAATAGGGAAACGTGCCACTATGTGGGTACAAAATAATCCCAGTTGCTTTTTGCACTCTCTTTTTTTCCAAGAATTTTCCTCTTGACAGCATAAGAGACACCATCAGACTTCTAAAAATGAGCATGGATGGTTTTACATATAATAAATCAATATGTCATCTGCAGCTCCATGCCATTTCAGCTATGCCTGCAAAAACACACTTTCACACTAATTGTTCTTTTATTATCCCTAAAAATAACCATATTCTGGCTTCTGAAGTGTCTATCCTGGCAACACCATCCCATCTGACCAAGGCTTTACATCAGCTGAGGGAAGCACCAGCACGGCCTCCACGTTCATCTGAGCTGCCATAATTGTGTTTTATCTGGCATTAGGCCACTGCATTCACACCTCCTCTCCTGATCCATGTTTTACGTGTTGCCTGCTCACATAACCATGGAATCACATGATGGTTTGGGTTGGAAGGGACCTTCAAGACCATTTCTAACCCTCTGCCATGGGCAGGGACACCTTCCATCAGCCCAGGGTGCTCCAAGCCCTATCCAACCTGACCTTGGACACTTCCAGGGATCCAGGGGCAGCCACAGCTTCTCTGCCCAACCTGTGCCAGTGCCTCTAGTGCCTAATGAGGATAGTAATAATAATAATAATAATAATGCACCAAAGGATGGCCCCTGCCTGTACAGAGCAATCCAACAAAGGATCCCCCTTCATATACAAAATGCTGTAAATATTGAATATAGAGGGACATGGAGGCAGAAAGCAACTATGGGGTGTAGGTGTGGGGAAGGTAAATAAGGGTCAGTCACCATTTGTGTGCCAGCCCCAGAGACCAGCCTGCAAAAGCAGGAGGGAGAGGAGTATGACATATGTCCCATATTGAGTATAATCACCATTTTATAAGAATTTTGTCTTAATATCAAATTGGGAACTGAGCCAAATGAGGCCACTGGCTGCTGGCAGGTGGTACTGCCCCGTTGCTCAGATATTTATTTCCTTTCAGTTTTGCTTTTTGGCCTTCCCTGTGAAGTCAACAGAAAAACTCTTGCTTTCCTGGGTGGATCAGCCTTCTTGTGATTGCCTGCCCCAGTTGAAGGGCCCAGGCAACCCAGCAATTCCAGCTGTGCACCCAGAACTATCCCTGCCCTCCTGACCCAGCCCCGGAGCTGCTGGAAGCACTTGGCAGAACACAAGGGCAAAGTTTCATATCACAGCTCTGCCTCTTTGCTGTCTGCCATCAGACAGCCAGAGCACCCACCCCTTCTCCTAGGACTAGATGGAACTATGCTCATCTGCCTCTCTGCAGCCCTTTCCCCTTCCCATGCCCCACACACCTCCCAGGACACAGCCAGCATTGGATGTTCATGCTCCCACCTTGCCACCCCAAGCAACACCCACAGGAGATGCTGCCTTCCTAGCAGGAGCTAACAAAAGAGCAAGGATACTCTTAATAGATCAAAGTCCTTCCAAAATGTCACCCTTTTAAGGCAGGATTAAACACTGCCTCTGGCTTGCTCACCTTGTCCTCTGCCATTCCCTGCCAGGGTAGCCTGCCTTGCCCCAGCAAACTGTGCTATCTGCCCAGGAAACCCAGCTGGGCAGTTTGTCATCCTCAACAAACTCAGGCATTTATATTTCTTTTAGGTTCAAAATGCCCATTTATGGCTAATCCTGCCAGATGCTTCCTGCTGTGTTCCTGCACACCCTTATCTGAGACTCTCAGGGCACCCTGCCCTTCGGTCTAATTTCTTCTCAGACCATGACCATCTCTCCAGGAGGACAGAGGGGCAAATGTCCACAACCAGCCTTGCTCTGAGCTTTCTCAGATGGCTCTCCATCACCCTGCACCTCTTCCTCCTGCCCCACTCCCCACCCTCATTTGCTCTGACCCTGCCTCCCGACGTGGTGCCCCCTATTTGCCCCTGCCACAGGTATGTTCAGCCCCACAGCCTTGCTCACCCCTCACAGCATACTTTAGTCCATTTGTTGCCCCCCATTTGGCTTTTTGTTGCTGCCTGCTCTTTCAGCATGGTTGCACTTGCATCACTCCAGGCTCCCAGTGAAATTAAGCACCACAGCACTGCCCTTCACCATCTCCCACTTAATCCTGCTCCCCACTTGCTCATCCTCCTATTAATGATGAGCATTTGTTGGCTGATGGGGAAGCAACTCTTCACCTGTGTTATTCACAGCACTGATTTGATTTTTTCCTACTGTTTAGCCCACTGCATGCTCACTGAAATCCACATATTCAAAAGCCACAGCACTCCAACCATTTACCAATCACCTGCTCCTTGGATATTAATGCAGCTCGGTAGAAATCAGTGCTACAAACCAGCTAAAGAGCCAGCCCTGCAGCACAGAAATCCCTTATTATAGAACTACAGCAAAGGTCTCAGCAGCAAAACAGTTTTGAGCACAGAACTCACAAATCTTACCAGCTCAGTCCTGCATGTTACAGAGTCAGCACCTTTGTTTTCCCGAGTTTTGGTTAAGATCATCACCATGGTAATGCAGTCCTGCCTCGGAGTCCATCAGGGTCCAGGTGAAGGGTGCTGGCAGCCAGGTCTGCCAGAGCTCCTCTTTCAGTCCATGTTCCCCCAGGAAAGGCTGGGCCCCACCAGCTCCTCGGGGGACACACAGGGACAGCCTTGGAGCCTGGAAAACTCCCTGCACACAGAGAGAGAGAGAGAGGAACAGCTTTAGGGGATTTGCCTGGAGGGTGGACACACTGGGCAAGGGGCAAGCGCTGCCCAAAAAACCCCCCTGACAGAGGTTACTCCCAGGGAGTGTTTATTTTAGGCTCTTAAACGTTGTTGGGGTCCCTCTGCACCCCATGAGCACAGAGGTGCTCAGTGGGAGCTGCTGGGAGCACACAGGGCGATCCAGAGGGACACATGCATTTCAGTCCAATACATAAAGTTTCCTCTGAATTCTCCATTTGGAAAGGGAACTCACATTCCCTATAATTGAAGGTACCAAGACTTTGAAAGAAGCCCTGGGGTTGATCTCACAGAAGCCCTTGCCCTCACACCAGCTGGGGGCACACTGAAAAGCCTCTCCAACATCATAAAGGCTGTTAAATCACCTGGATGCCCCTATCCCACTCCAGTTACTCCCCAGTTTCCAAGCTATGAAGAGCCTTTTAAGGAAAAAACAGGGCAAATGATTGCCTGCAAGGGAAGAGAGAGCTCCCTGCCCTGAAATCCTAAAAGTCACACCATGCCTCTTGATCCTTACCTATTTCTTAGCCAGTTTTAGGTAGGAAAAGCTAAAGGCTGCACAACAGGGAGCACTAACAAAGCACAAACTGCACAGCAGGCTCTCACAGCACTGCCCAGCCCTGACCACGAGCCCTGCCTCACCTCCTGGCATCCTCTCCACACACTGATTCCTGTGCAAAAGCAGACAGATTGCAATTGAAATCTGATTATGGGAATCAGCGTTTTCCCCAAATCACTCCGCTAATCCTGCTTCCCTATTTCATTGCTCTGCTGTTAATGCAAACAACCAAACCAAGCACTGATCCAAAAGGGCAGAAAACAATGATCTTGTACCATCCAGTCAAAGCCAATTGTGATATTTAAGGCCAATAGTTGAGAATATGCTGCTAAGTATTAACCCTCATTCTGAACTGATATAGCTGCTCTTCCCAGCTCATAAATCATCCTGTCCATGTTTACTTGGTTTAGAGCTTGTGGTGGTGTTAAGAGTAGCTCATTTAAAGGCCAGCTGGCTGGTAAAGAAAAATCACCTTCTATTATTTTGTGAGGACAAAGTTCATTCAGAGTGCAAAGCCAAGATTGGGAATCAATACATTTTCCAAAGATTTACTGCTCCCAAGGGCTCGTTGTGTAGTCTCCAGCTTTTTATGGACATCAGTGGGCTAATAACATACAACTTACAGCTAACTTCATCATTCTGGGCAACCCAATGACCAAAGGGAAAGCATCAAATAGAAAAGTAAAATATTTCAGATTGTCAAAATGACACATAATTTGTGAGATCACACCTCATATTTATACTGTGGATAGCCTGGGTTCATGTGAAGAGGGCACAAGCGTTGGGGTTGTCCAGCCTGGAGAAGAAAGGCTCTGGAGAGACCTGAGAGCCCCTTTCAGTGCCTAAAGGGCTTCAAGAGAGCTGGAGAGGGACTGGGGACAATGGATGGAGTGACAGAAAAAGAGGAAATGGCTTCAAACTGACACAGGACAGAGTTTGGTGGGATATTGTGAAGGAATTCTTGGCTGGGAGGGTGGGCAGGCCCTGGCACAGGTTGGGCAGAGAAGCTGTGGCTGCCCCTGGATCTTTGGAAGTGTCCCAGGCCAGGTTGGATGGGGCTTGGAGCACCCTGGGCTGGTGGAAGGTGTCCCTGCAGTCTTTAAGGTCCCTTCCAACCCAGACCATTCTGTGATCCTGTGATTTCTATCTGTCACAGCCTTAGCTGTCCCTGATCCCAACACAGATTTAGGAATGCTGGCTCCAGTGCCAGACTCCCCGTGTTTGGGAGGACACCAGAAGGGAGTGCAGATCAGCCAAGCGTTCAGAGCAGCGTGAAAGCAGCTGAGCACAGTTCCTGGCTCAGCCAGGTATGATTTCTCCAGGAATAACCACCTTTCCCTAAGGGAATGGGGAATGCTGCTGCAGCAGGCTCTGGCACACGTGCAGGCATGGGCAGCCAGCAGGCAGGAGCAGGTACAGGCACAGCCTCCTGCCCAAGCACCACCTCACACCTTCCCTCTCCCTGCTCCGCTGCATCTCCTGCAATTAACACACCCCTAATGACAGACAAGGCAGCAAGCCTCCTGTGAGCTGCACACAACCCCACCAACACCACCCAGCGCCGGGTCAGAGGTGAGCTTGCAGGTAGGAGCAATTTCAGCTACTGCTTGGAAGGGTTTTGAAATGACCCCAAGGAGAAACTGCAATAAAAAGGGAAACTTTGCAGTGAAATGTGCTCTTGGGCTCCCCATCCTGTCTCACCAGGCTCCTGATATGTGGTCCTGCCCCATCACGTAGTCCTGGGGCAAACAAGTGCCATGGGACAGAAACTGCAGAGATGGGATGGGCCCTGCTGATGCTGAGGAGGAAACTACTGTGTATTTATAGACTGGATGCTTTCACACACACACACAGAGGCTGATAAAAAGATACTCTTCAGGGAGCATTAATTACTTGAAGAAATGTATTTCCTCATTTGCAACCAGATAAAGGAACTGTCTTCATCCTGATGTCAAGGTTAAGTTTAGACTCAAGGCATGGCCACTGGGATTAACGTGATCTCCTGAGCTGTATGCAGTGCCCATGAGAAGCACTAGGGCATGGAAGCCTCCAAATTTTAGCAAACTCTGATTTTTCCATAGTTTTTCATTCAAAATATAGACCAAACAGAAGCCTGTGTGGTCTTTGCAGCTGCAGAGGTGGGAAGAAGTTTCTCCCAGAGCTGCTTTCTGGACAGTATCGCAGCCATGGAGTGTTGGGCTTGGAAAAAAATTATATTGCAGAAAGAGGACCAGCATCACACAGCTTTCCACTTGCTGTGGGATCACCACCCTGCACACAGAAAACACTCAGCCTCCATGCAGCTCAATAATCCATCTCCAGACACACACACTGACATAAAACCTATTTACAGTGGAAAGGGCACGTAGGAATGAGGAGCTGGAGCTGTACTTTGCATACTGATACACCTTGCAAGAGTGCAATCACTCTCAGAATGTAAATCACTTGTCCCTGCTGGACTTTTGATGCTGCTCCAAGTATCTGATCCACTGCTTCCTGCCCCCTGTCCCACCACAATTCCCTGCACTGTGCCTGAAGAAAACCATGGGCTAAGCAAGGAGCCACCACGGTTTATTTAATGTAGTTTAGATCCACATGTCTGAAGAACCAGCCCTAATCCCTCTGGGCCAAACTCTGAGCAGTATTCTAAGGCTTAACCACGTCCCTACTCTCACCAATGAAAGTGAAATTCCCTCCCACCATGCACATCTTGATTTCTCCATGCAGACAGAATGTTATGGGGTCAGGACACACCACAGCTGACCATCCCCTTCCAAACCTTACAGGGGGCTGCAAAGGATTTGGGGAAATAGCCAAAACTGGTGACTGCAATTGAAAATTGTGGAGTTTAAGGCTTTCTGCAGAGCATCACATCACAATATTTACCCAAACTACAAAACATGCTTCTCTCTCATCCTTCTGCTTCTAAGAAGGTATTTGGGGCCACATTGACTCTCCCCAATGCACAGCCTGTCTCACCATCATGGCTTTAGACAAGGCCAAGAAGTACATCTTCAACTTGTTGATTTATAGCACTATGAATTTGGAAAAATCCTCCAAGCCTGTCATTTGCATGTAGCTGAGTTTGGGCTCACTTCCTCACTCAGGCAATAATTTGCCTTCTGCAGCAGGGCTGAGGGTGCTCAGCTCTGGGCAGTTTGTTCCCCTTGCTTGAGCACTCTCCCACGTCATTAGAGAATAATGAGTTTATTTATGGGCTAAAATCCTCCAATAAAAGTGAAAGATGCCATTCAGGGCCCAAGAAGGAGTCTGTACACTCTGAAAATGCCCTGCAGACTAGTCCCGAGTAAACAGGATCATGAGTCAATGCACGTGACTTTTGTAGGACAAAACTTCCAGGGATGCAGCCCCATCAGGATCGCCCCCTGGGATTCCAGCAAGAGGAAAAAGCTGCCCCAGGCTGCCCAGCCTCTGGAGCAGAGAGGCTGCAGCCCTGCCCCATCTTGCCCTGAGCCTGCACTCAGCTCCTCCTGCTTCCCCATCCTTCCAAGAGGCAGGAGAAGGGCTCCTTCATGGTGCTCCCATCCTGCCTGATTCCTGCCTGGCAAAGACTTGTGCTGCCTCATGCTCCAAGTACTCAGAGAAAACCAGCCAAATTAAAGGAATAAGGGAATGTCTTCCTCTGCCTCCTGCTTGCATCTAGACTTGACTTTTCCAGGGCTAACAAGAAAAAGACACACTTTCAGCACTAATTAATAAGGAAAAGACTTGCCTACATGTAACATTTTGAAAGTCTGGCATAGCAAAGGGGAAAGCAGGTGGTGGCTGAGGTGAGCATTGCTCCAGAGGTCTGCATGGCTTCAAGAACCTCATCTCTTCATTGCTTATGACCAGCAGCTCCAAACAGGAAAACAGGTTCTCACCAGCACAGCCCAAACTCACACATCCTGTCAGTGCAGGACAGTCTGGATGGAGCCAACATCTACAGCCATGCTAACAAAACCCACAGCCAGAAGGAGATTGAGCTCTACCATGACAGCACTCACATTAGGAACCAAAAATACCACATGCAGCCACCAAGAATGGCCTTGTGCAACATGGCTTATGGAGGTCTGAGATTAACCATCACTACCAGGAGCAATGGACATTCCAGGGTCCTGCCCACAACCATAAATTTACTGAGCAAATAAAAATCTAGTATTTAAATCCAATCCCTTGGTCCCAGTACCTGTGTAACACCTCTACCTGATGCCAAAGACACACAAGGCACTGGGTCCCCATCACCCTGAGTCCCAAAACACACATCCAAACAACCCTAGTCCCTTGGGAGTGCCTGAAGCCCAAGCTCACACCCAGGTCTACATATTTGGGTTGTTCCTGATCTGCAGGCAAGCTCTCACTGAAAAGAAATAAGAGCCATTAAGGGAAGTTACACACTGTCTAGCTGAGTAAAACACACCAGGTTTAGTGCCCTGTGCTCTCAGGGAACAGGAGTGGCAGGGGAATGACTCCCATACACACCAGCAGCACAAGGACTGAAAGGACAGGGCAGGGGCAGAGGTGCTTTGTCTCAACATCTTTAGCTCGAAGGAAATGGTGCTGGCAGTGACTTTGCCTTTTCCTCCCTGGCAACTGAAAAGGAGAAGAAGAAAGCAAAATTAGTCATTGCAAAACAGCAACCAGCAAGTGAGAGGTATGAGCAAGGAGATGGCCAGTCTCCATCGGAGAGGGAGCAGTAAGATGTGGGAAGCAACAGGACAAGGGGGAACAGCTTCACAATGAAAGAGAGTAGGTTTAGACTGGATATTAGGAAAAGGTTCTTCCTTGTGAGGACAGTGAGACACTGGCACAGGTTGGGCAGAGAAGCTGTGGCTGCCCCTGGATCCCTGGAAGTGTCCAAGGCCAGGTTGGACAGGGTTTAGAGCACCCTGGGCT
>JAWWEE010000159.1:32020333-32031621 GCA_035221455.1 Xenops minutus
GGAAGTGTCCAAGGCCAGGTTGGACAGGGTTTGGAGCAACCTGGACTAGTGGAAGGTGTCCCTGCCCATGGCAGGGGATTGGAACGAGATGAGCTTTGAGGTCCCTTCCAACCCAGGCCATTCTTTGACTCTGTGATGATTTCATGAAATGACTATAGAGGACACAGCTTGCTGCACAAAAACTCACATGTGGTGGTTAAAGAGATCAGACACATTTGGAGCACTAACGTGAGGTCTTCAGCACCTCTTGGCTACACATCCAGCCTGCACATGAGTTTTGTTGAGGACCAGCACCACACCTCCAAAGGGATCATCTCTTAGCTGGCCACAGGCATAGGCTGGTGAGCTGCTCCAGCTTGAGGGTGCATGCCCAGAGCCACTCACAGCACACAGCAGAGCTCAGCCCCAGGAGCCCAGCATCCTCCTCATGCAGCAGGACTGGCCCTGGGGAATCATGCAAGAACACAGCCCCCTGCAGCCACGCTGTCCAGGGGACACACACCACCAAAATCCCTGCACAGCACCATGGGGGCCACTCAGACATATCCTACAGGATGCTCTTAGTCCCAACGACTGCAGAAATGACACATTCTCTTTGAATGAATCTGTAATCATCGTGCTCATTAGAGGACTGCTTCTAACTTTGGGCAATATTTCCAAGGAATAGTGGAAATACTGGACCAAGGGTTGTCTCTGGAGAAGGACAGCTGAGGCAGCAGCAGCAGCAGTCCAGCCTGCTGGTCCAACAAACCATCTCACCTTTCTCTGGGTTCCTCCCCCTGCTTCAATTGTGAGATTTATTACAAGAATTTGCAGTGGTCTGTGAGACACTGTGAGTGTTGGCCACGCTCCCAAAAGCTGAGGAATTGCTGAACTGAGAATTGCTTTGGCTGCTTAATCTCAACAACTAGGGATGCTGAACAAGCCAGCAGGGCCCAGGTTTACTTTTAATTACCACTCAGAGCACGCTGCTCTAGTAAACAGACACAAAAAAACAAGTCTTTTTTCTTCCTTATATTTTTTCCCCTTATACAGCCTGAAATGTCTAAGCCAGGGATGGTGAACAGCCCCACCACACCACTTTTACTGACTCACTTCTCAAGCATAAACACTTTCAAACAGCACAGAAGCCCACCTGAACACTCACCTCTGTGAAACAATGTCCTTTTACTCACAGCCAGACAATGATGCTCTGAGGCTTAGAATTACAGAATGGTTTGGGTTGGAAGGGACCTTAAAGATCACCCTGTTTTGGGCAGGGACACCTGCCAGGGGTCCAGGTTGCTCAGAGCCCCTTCCAGCCTGGCCTTGAACGCTTCCAGGGTTGGGGTATCCACAACTTCTCTGGACAACCTGTGCCAGGGCACCACCACCCTCAGTTAGGGGAGGCTTCTCAGCCAGTCCAGCCTTTCTGGATGTCTCCAGGGTCCCTGTGAGAGGCACGTCCTGGAGCTGCAAAGTTTGCTCAGCACTGACTGTAATGCTGCTACTCCTCAGTGACCACCGAAAAACCACCCAGACCAAGCACAAGCCAGATGTGGGACATCTCACAGTGTAATTGGGGAACATTTGCCAAGTGTCACAACACCCTCATTGCTGTCAGAACAGATCTGCATGCTGTTTGCAAGTCAGAGCTCTCCTTTTCTCAAGGCTGAGCTGGAGAATACATAGAGAGTGACAGCCCCTACAGAGATATCTGGATTTAAAGCAGGGAAACACTGGATGGATGGATCAATTGCCAGACTTCCCATCATCTTCTACCAGCTGCCCTTTATGGATAAACACCCTGAGACTGCAGAACCCTCACGTGAAGTACAGAAAAATGACCACTTAAAACCTTGCAAAAAGTGAAATTATCTCCCTGAGCTAGGCAGGCAATATTTTAAGCATTTCAGATGCTTTCAGCTGACAGCCTCTGTGCCCACACAGGGTAACACACGTGCCCACTGCCACCTGCACACCCTACATTGTTTGCATTAGACCCAGAGTACTTTGGCTCTTGGGCACTCTCTGGGGGTTCATTCCTCAGCTGAGAAACAGCTTGCAAAGAGCTCCTTGGCTCCTGAAAGGCGAACCCAGAGCCTTTATTAATCCTCCTAGTGACCAAAAGGCACTTTTTCTGCTGTTTGTCCATTCGTTGCCATCAACACCAGCAAGGGGAAGGCACAGTGAAAGGAGGGAAGGAGCCCTCTGGGGCCAGGAATCCTTTGCCCATGCTGCCACCTCCATCTCTCCATGAACTTCCAAGCACTGCATCTTCCATAAATCTCTTTAAGGAACGGGGAGCCAAACATGTGTGAGTTGTCTGAATTAGTGTGAATTTGGCAGACTGAACAGCAAACTCGTATCGCCCCGCAGCCTTCAGATTTCTTGTTTTCCTCGGGTTCATTAAATACACAACAATCTGTTACCAGAAGATGGTCCCTACGTGCACAGGCTGCCAAGGAGCCGGTTGTGATGGCTCTGGTGGAGATGGGGGAATGTGTGAGGAGCAGAGGGGGGCTCTTCCTAAAGCAGCAGGACAGGGAGAGGATGGGCTGCACCCACCCTGCCTCCTCCAGCAATCACCCACCACATGGCAAGGGCTGTCTCTGACATGTAATCCCAGCACAGACAAAGCTGGAGGTGATTTTGGGAAGCTTCAAGGGTAACAGAGCGGAGTGTGGGACAAGTAGGGGGAGATGCCTGCAAAAGTCAAGGGTGTCCTTCAGCATTATCCCAGCTGGGATGACTGTGCCACAACCAGACGGAAAAACCAGGCTCTGCCAGAGTTATTCACACCCACCAGCAGAGCCCTGGGCACAGGGCATCCCTGACCCTGGGAATCTGGGGGGTTCCCACTGCTGCTGGGCAGCACAGGGGCCAGGCAGGCAGCAAAGGCATCACCAACACCGAGCCATGGGCAGAATGGTCCAGTGCTGTGATGGGGAACAGCACCAGAGGCTTTGCCTTCCCTCAAAGGAAGTCTTTGGCTATGAGGAAGGAGTCAAAGCAAACACCCACTCACCGTGTTTACCCATTTAAATCAAAGCCAAAGCAGCACTGAAACGTGCCCGACAGCATTTCCACGGAGTCATTCATTGAGAGTTTGGACTTGGCTTTTAGCTGGTGTTTTTAATATCGCAGGGAGACGCTTGCGAGGCTGGAATAATACGGGATGTGTTGCTGTAACACTCTCTCAGCTCCTGCGAGGTGTCAGCAGCACGTAGAGCCCAAACCTTCTGTAGCTTTGGCTCCATCAGGGGCTCCCCGAGGGCCAGGCAGGGAGATGCTTCCCCCTGTGATGCTGCAAGCCTGGGGTACAGCTCCAGTGAGCCCGAGGTACCAGTGCCTCAAAGCAAGGTACCCCACCAGGTGATTGCCCAGCCAGAGGAGTAACACCCACAGATGACAATTTTCCCAGGACTGGGATGCTTCATTCCTGGGAGATGCCTAAGTCACATGGAGCAGAGCAGGATGAGCTCCGCTGTAGCTTGGCAGCCATAAAAGTCCAGATTTTGCAGCCTGTCTCGGAGGAGAGGAAAATTTAAAAAAATAAAATAAAATAAAAAAGTAAGTGGAAATGCAAACAGCCCCTGGTTTTATTTGGGCTGGCAGGAACATCGTCTTGCCCAACCTTCCTCGAGCTCATTTATGACAGTGTGAACATGCAGTAGTAAAGGGGAAAAAAAATTTGAAATCTGCATTTTCCACCCCAGGAGCCTCCATCTACGGATAGTCTCCACACATCCCTCTTTCTCTCACTCCACAGGTGAAAACCAGGAGGAGAAACAGATTCCTCTGTGCCATGGAAAGGGGAAGCCCAAAGGACAGAGGGGTTGGCCCCAGCACCAGCGTGGTGTGAACCACAAAGCCCACTCCTGAAATGGCATCCTGAGGAGAACTGACCTAAATGCTGCATCCCATCCCGGCTCCAGAGCTGCCAGCAGGCTACCAGGAAGGGAACTGTGCCAGGTATTTTGTCAGTGCACAAACATGAATGATTGCCCAGGACAAATAGGGCAGCAAAAACGTCCACCTTCATCACATGGGAAAAATATGTATCAACTTGCAACCCTAATGAGGGAAGGAATTAATGAATCCTAGAATTTGTAAATCGTTGTGAAGTCCCTAAAATAAGGACACCACCTTAAAATGCATGGGGCTGCAAGCTGAACATCAGGTTCTGTTAGAAAACAACCTACAGGGGTTTTTATAGATGATAGGGACAACAAGAAATGCCAGAAAGAACAGTGAAAACATTAGTCACAATGTAGAAAAGTGAGAAATGGTCAATATAAATGTTAACACTGTCCTAGGAGAAAGGAGAACCACACGGTCACGTTTGTCAGGAGTAACCTGGGATGATATTAAACAGCAAGCACTAAATATAGATCTTTCTTAAACAACAGCTCCAAATAATTTACACCTTCAAGTGCTCTAAGATTGCTCCAAAAACTCTTCTGAGCCACCACCACCGATGCCTCCAGAGCCCCAGAGCCCAGTACAGCTCCAGTTTCTGGGCCAGGTCGGGGAGTCAGGAATCCCAATTACAGCACCAGGGAAAGAGCTCTCACCTCAGCTGATGTCTCTGTGCAGGTGAAAGGGAGCACTGCTATAAGAGACCTCATTAAAACACACAGAAGTGGATGATAGCTATTGACAACTCTTTAACTGGCAGATCTCAAGCAGACCTGCAAATAACTGGCAGTGCTGGCAGCAACAGAAACTAGCCTGTCACCTTATGCCATGCAATATTTCTGGCAGTAATTGGGAAGGAAACAGGAAAATCAGCGCTGTGTAAGGGACTCAAGACCAGCAAAGCACCAAGTGCAGAGAACAACTCGATAATACAGAATGGAGAGAAGCAACAGGCAGAGTTTGTAACAGAGACATCAAGATACAACTTAAAAAACTAAACTGCTTAAAAGCCACTCACCTCAAAGGCAGGGGCATGTCCCCAGGCTCCTGGACAGTGGAGTAGATTACCAAGGCATGCAGGCTGGATAAATTGGGGCTCTCCAGGAGAGGAAGAGACAGTGATGACTCTGTGCTCTGCACTCCACAACTGCTAGGGGCACCTGGAGCCTCCTCCCACCTCTGGCCAAGGTCTGGAGGAGACCCCAAGAGTAACTGGGGGACCTGAAGGCACAGGTAGAGCACAAGACCGAGGGAATGTGGAGCAGGAACTGCTGAAGAGAGGGCAGGAGAAGCTGGGCAGGTCCCCCAGAGGGAGGAGAGCAGCAGTGGACACCTCCCAGCACGGCGGGAAGCTGGGACTGTACAGAGCCAAAGCCAGGGCAAAGTGCAGGGTTTTCCTGAACAGCACAGACAATAATCATCAGCATAAAGTACCAGCACAGCAAATGGCTGTGGGGAGCTCCCAGTCAGTGCTGCAGCTTCATCTCTGCACTCAGTGCACTTTCTAAAAGACACTGAATCATAGAATCTTGTCCCAGCTCTAACAGGGCTCCTTTTGAACCTGCCACCTTGATGGTGTATCGTGGGAGACACAAGAGACAGGCACAGGGAGGGCATTGAGAGCCCAATCCACCACACTGGGGAGCTGGGACTTCTTATTTCAAATGAAGTTTAAAATACTTACATCTGAAACTTCCACGGGAAAAATAATTTCTACCAACAACATAAACTGTGTGCAACTGAAAGTGTGGGTGAGAGTTTCTAAATGAAGCTTTTGATAACTGTAAATCTTCATTAACCACGATGCTTTCACTCTGAGAAGTACCATCCCATTGCATTGGATTTCATTGACAGCACAACTGATATTCCAATAAAAATAAAATCATAGAATGGCCTCGGTGCAAAGGGACCTTAAAGATCATCTCATTCCAACTCCCCTGCCAAGGGCAAGGACACCTTCCACTAGAACAGGTTGCTCAGAGCCCCATCAAGCCTGGCCTTGGACACTTTCAGGGATGAGGCAGCCACAGCTCCTCTGGGAAACTTGTTTTTCTGAATTAACCGAGTGGCAAAGGTGGATATTTTTAATGCTTTCTCTATCTTCATAATTATATCTGCTCCTCAGCTTTGGCACACGATTGCAGCTTTTGGCATCTAGTTCATAGTATTAAAACTTGTCCTTTCAAAAATATTATACAACATTCACTTGTACCAGTTGGGAAAAAAAAGCACATGATACCAGGGTGAATAATATATATACATAAAGTAATTTTATAACATTGACAACTATTTCCCAGCACACCAGGAAGCTGAAGGTTTTCACTAAGGTTAAGACAAGCACAGAAACACAAGACTCAGTTATTGTGACTTTCCCACATCCCTTGAAGTGAGAAATGGCCACCACCACCTGGCCTAACTTGCTGCCAGGCTGTCCTAACCAGGCAAGACCTGTTGTCTGTATTAATTCCATTTTCCTGCCCTCACATTTCCCAGTGGTGCAGAATAGTGATGGTGGGGCTTGTACAACTGGGGCAGCTGAGGCAGAGGAGCAGGAAGGCTTGTCTGGGGTCACTGCAAGAGCCATCATGGGGAACAGCACAAGAAAAGAAAAACATCAAATGCAAGTAAGTGCATAACAGGCTCTAACTCATCCCCGTGGATTTAGGAGCAGGATAAGGGGTGTCTTTCAACTCCCCCAGTCCAGACCAGTTGCTGAGACCAAACCAAGCATCCTCTTGCAGCACCACCTTCCTAAGCCCTACTTCTCCTCTGCGGTCCACAGGATTTCTGCTCCTTCCTTTCAAAGGCTGGTTTTGAGCAGAGAGAGGGTGAGCAGGTTTTCCAGCTGCCGGATCAAAGCTTGCCAGATCCCATTTTTTACAAACCCTGGGAGAGGTAACGATATATAAGCTCAAAACAGCCACAAAGTAAAACTCTTCTTTCACTATGGCCCCATACCTACCACACAGCACAAGTGCTGAGCTCTGGCTGCTGAAAGCAAAAGCTATGGCCAGGAGCCACAAATATAAGGAATGATGAAGCCCAAGGGATGCCTCAAATGGACTACAGAGGAGTGACACCAACGATGCTGCTATATTTAATCCTCCAAAAGCAAAACCATGACCAGGTCTCTCTTGAGTATACATTTTTAGGGGGGAGGTATAGAAACTCAATGCACCAGAGGAGATTTTTTGCACTCACTCAGCTAGTTCCTAAAATATTACCCAAATGAAGTGATTACAGAGCCAAAGTCACCAGGTACCTCCCACCCATCCATTCAGGGACCCACAGCCTGCAATGTTGGGAGCAGCCACACTTCAAACAGGGCTTGGTGCTCCTCCAGGTCAGTTAACGCAGTTTACTCCTTCAAGCAATTCAAAGAAACTTCTAACATATCAAATCTTATTAATCTTACATAGCATATGTCAGATCTGTAAGGTGGGGTACCTCACATATCCAACTTATCAAACATCATAGGCCTCAAAATCATGGATCAACCACCTGAGGCCAGGAGAAATTCTCCTTGCAAATTAACTGCAAGATGACACTTCTCAGTTTTCAATCCCCACTTCACCTGTTGATGACTAAAGACTCACACACCCACAGCCTGTACTAGCAGGGACACACCAGCCCAGTTCTCAGAAACAGGCTCTTGCTTGGGAATTTTTGCCTCTTACAGGCAGCCAACTCAGAAAAGTTTGGAAAAACAAAACAGCCCCCAGATCTGCTCCCTGCTTCCCTGCACCAGAGCCACGTTCTGCATTGCTGCTCTACAGAAATAGCTGGGTCATGGGCAGCCAGGCTGCAACTGCGGGCACGGAGGGTGACCTTGGAGAAGTCCTTTTTTCACAATTACAACACAGCCACTTCTCTCAGGGAGACCTGTGTGCAGAACCAGAGCTCCAGGGCTCAGGTCTGCCAGTGCCCTGACTGCTTCCAAGGAAGTTATGGAAGGTCTCATCCCTAGAGAGAGTGGTGGCACTCACCCCATGCCATGCTGGGCTGGCAGGGAGCAGACCCAGGGAGAGGGGAGCAGCCCATCAGGCTCCATGACCCAGCAGGCACAGATGAGTATCGTGGTGGAAAATTCCCTCCTCTTCGCCTGATTAGTTTATATTTAGCTCTCTGGGGAGCAGACGTGCTGGAGGAGCTGTTGTTTTGGTGGTGGTTTTGCACAGCCCCACGGGGACCCCCGCGAGGCTCTCACCACCCACTCCGGACCGGGCACGTGAGAGCGACGACAGTCACAGCCCTCTGCCACTCATCAGACCTTCTTTTTTTTAGTTCTGTTTCCCCGAGTCAGCAGGCTTGCTTCCTCTTCCTCCTCCTCCCCGTTTTGGGAGAGAAAGGAGCAGAAAAAGTCAGCCAAGAAGAGAACTTGCTTGAGCTGCTACAGAGGAGCAACCTCCCAGCTCCTCTGCTGGCATGGTCCCCCACAGCCATGGGAATAAAGCTTGTCTTTCTGAAGGGATTCTCACCTCTAGGAAAGAGTTTTGGTGAATGCAGAGCTGATGCAAAAGCCCTGCTTGCCCTCCCCCTTGTGCAGGATTTGGGAAGGAGTCTGGACTCCTCAAGGCTGAGCTCCCCAAAGAGCTGAGAGCATCTCTGGTTCCTCGCCCTGTCCCACTCCGCTGGTCCAAAGTCTGCCCTGCCACAGATTAATGTTCACTAGCAACATCATTTGACAAACAATGTGGTACAGGAGGGGGAAGGAAACAAAACCAAAACCACCCTTTCGGCTTGGGGGTGTCCCCTTTTCCATCTGAGGTTTTACAAGGCAAGTACAAACTACTTCCATCCTGACCAAGATCAAGAAAAACTCTATGCAACATTATAAAAAAGAAAGAAAGAAGGAAGAACAGTTTGAAACCTTGCAGCTGCCATCTGAGAAATCAGAAGTCAACCAGCAATAATAAAATTGCCAAATTGGATAAAGCTCATCCCCCTCCCACCAGGACACAGCCCATGGTGCCCATTCTGCACAGAAATACAGGTGTTCTGGCAAAAAGTTGCATGTCTCGTTCCACCTATACTTTTGCTGAAAGTAAAGCAAGCCTTTGATACTAAAAAAAGTATTAAGTGCCTATAATTAACCAAAGCAGATTTGGGGATTTATATCGGTACATGTTTGCCTATTTGCATGTGTGCATATTTATGCATATGTATATAGTTATGCAGGTATCCATACCTGAAAATCAGCCTACATTGGTTCTGGCTCTGTCCCACAGTCCGCTTGATCTCCATATACAAAAATCTGGATCTTACTCACAAAAATCAATCATCTACTGAACCGATTTGCCCGGATTTTCTATGCAAAATTTTGCATTTGCAGCAAAAGGCCATCTGCTTTCTATAACCACTGTGGTTCCTGGACACCTTGGCCCTGCGGAGAGCTGGAAGTCTCAAAAGTTTCCCTCCCTGCTCCGGGTTTTAAGCTGGAAGTGAGAAAGTCTGGAGCCAGGGATTCAGCTGCAAAACCCGCAGCACGCGTGGCCGTGCTCCACGTGGCCGTGCTCGGCGGAGCATCCTGCTCTCCTTTGAAGTGGAGAGGAGGAAGCAATTCCACAGCAGGTTGTTTTGGCTGGGTTTTCCCCCCCAACTTGTGAAAGGGAGGAGGTTGAGCCCTTTCTCCCAGGAAAAAGCCTCCAGCACGGGGTGAGCAGCCCTAATGCTGCACCCCTGAGCCAGGCCGTGCCACAGCTGGGTGTAACACACCCACCACCACAAGCATTCTCAGGCTCCAGAGGACTTTTAGAAAAGAAGAAATAAATCAGAAACCCTCTTCAAACCTGCACTGAGCCACGACAGGTAAGGACAGAGCAAACCTCTCTGAAATTCAGGTTTTTCACTATCGCGCTAATTAATCTGTTTCGGGACCCACCCCAAATATTTTCTCTAGAAACACTATCTACATTGTTTTGGGGGGGGTTTATTTCTCTTTCCAGCCCTCAGCCAAGCCCTGGTAAACATTTCTGCCCACGTCAGAGGCAGGCCAAGGAAATCTGGGCTTTGTGATTGCAGCAGCATCTCCTGTGCTCAGAGATACCAGACCCTGGGCAGGGATGCTCCGTGTTTTCACTGGATGATCGCAAGGCACGGCCACCTCTGCAATTTGCAAGTAGTTTTTAATCTGTCAAAATAGACTTTTCGTTATTGCTTGAGGATTCAAAAGGAAAATATGCACATCTGGTTTCAATCGCAAACCGAAGTTTCGTCTATCGGCCTATTTCATAACAAATTACGCTTACTTTTCACTCCAGAGGATTTCCTAAGGAGGGGATGAGCTGCCAAGGTACACGAGCGTCCGTGGAGACCGCACGGCCCCGAGAGGCAGCGGCGCTGCTCAGTGACAGGCACGGTGCTGCTGCAAACTCCCTCTGTGTCCAGCCAACTAAAAACAGCGAGGAAAAACCCCCTTCTTCGTGAAATCTTTGCATACGGCTGGCGTGAAACCTTCCCCTACCGTAGCACCCCAACAGCCTGACGCCACTGGAGGGAGAAACAAGACTTGGGGACTTTCTAGGACAACTCCACTGCCAGAGCGCTCAGCGCGGTATAAGGAGCCGCCGTGTCCCACCGCAGCGGCGTCGGGGGCTGGTTCCCCGGGGGACAGGCCTGCCCCTTTCTCCTGCTGCCGGGAGCCAGCTCGCACATGCCCGAGTGAAATCCGAAGCATGGCACGGTGGGAAGCGTGTGTGATGTCCCCGCGAGGGCTGGCGAGCATCTCCGCAGGGATGCTCAGCCACGGCTCAGCCCCCACCGCGAGAACCCGAGACTCGGCATCCGAGTCTCAACCCCCTTTAAACATCACGCTCGGCCCGGAGAAAGGAAAGCACGTGTTGATCCGCTTGCAGGAAGGCATTCCAGTGGCAAAGGCAGAGGAATCGGACGGCGAGAGGACCGCTCGCTGCCCGCACGCCAAACTCGGGAGAGCCGCCCTTCCCCGCACGTCGGGCGGGCGGCCGGGGCTCAGCATCCCGCACCCCCCGCCGCTCGGGGAACACCCCCCGGGGCCCCGCGATCCCTCCGGACACCCAGGCGGCTCCTCCGCGGTGCCCCCCGCTCTCCCCGACGGCACAAAGGCGGGCAGACATCCCCCATCCCGGCCGGCGGGGATGCGGCGGCGGGTACCACCATCCTCCCCCATCCCCTCGGGCAGGGCGCCCCGCCGCCCTTTGTCCGCGCCCTCCCCGACACCCCCCGTGCCGGCAGGACCCCGGGGCGCTCCGGGCATCGCTTACCGAGAGGGTGGTTCCCGCGGGGGCGGCGGCACGGCCCGGCCGGGCCGGCTGTGGGTGCCGCTCCCACCGCGCTCCGCTGCGGGCGGGGCGGGCGGAGGGACGGAGAGACCAGGAGGCGGAGGAGGAGGCGGAGGAGAAGAAGGAGGA
>JAWWEE010000159.1:32031721-32048460 GCA_035221455.1 Xenops minutus
CCCCCCTTGCCGAAGATGTACGTGGTGCCCGCTGTGGGGGGAGGGGGAGAGAGAAATGGGGGGGTCAGAGGGGAACCAGGGGATAGCCAGGAGTTTGGGGGGCTCCAAAACCCTGGGGGCACCCTCAGCACAGGGGGAGCTCGAGGTTTGGGGGGGCATCAGGAGTGCAGGGGGAACCCTGGATTTGGGGGGACTCAGAAGTGCAGAAGCATTTGAGGGGACCCCGACATCGGAGGGGACCCTCAGTACAGGGGGGGCCATGAGTCTGGGAGGGGGGGGCCAGAATCCAGGAGGGGGCCCTTGGAATTTGGGGGGACAACCTGGGGGCCTGGGGCAACCCAGGCATTTGGGGAGACCCCAGCATGGGGGCAGGGGGAGACCCAGGAGGGACCCTGGTATTTGGGGGGGACCCCAGAACCCACAGATTCAAGGGGGAGCCCAGGGTTAGACGGGGGACACCCTGGAATCTGGGGGTGGATGTCAGTATTCCTGGGGGACCCCTGAACTTGGGGGGTCTGCAACATCCAGGGAGGACCCCCAGGTACAGGAGGGACCACAACACGAGTGGGGGACCCCAACACTAGGGGGGGACCCCAACACGTGTGGGGGGACCCCAACAGCAGGGGGGGACCCCAACACCTGGAGGGAGCCCTGGATTTGGGGTGAGGGGCCATGGGACCACCAGGGCCACCTCCTCCCTCACCAAGGGGGTGCAGGGGGGGCTCTGGATGTCTGGGGGTCCCTCCTCTCCAACCCCCACAGCCTTGCACGAGGATGTGACCTTGCAGGAGGGCTCAGCCCAGCATTGTGGGGTACATGGACATGCACACACGTGTGAACACACACACACACGTGTGAACACACACACACACGTGTGAACACACACACACACACGTGTGAACACACACACAAACACATGTGAACACACACACAAACACACGTGTGAACACACACACACGTGTGAACACACACACACGTGTGAACGCACACACACACACACGTGTGAACACACACACACACACGTGTGAACACACACACACACAAACACACGTGTGCACAGTCCTGTACCCCCCCCCCAGTTCTCCACCCCCTCTCCCCCCAGCCAGGCACACACACACACACACACACGTGTGCAAGGGAACACACACGTGTTCGAGGGAACACAGACGCGTGTGAGGGAACACACACACGGACACAGCTTGAACACACGTGTGCGGGGGGGCACAGACAGTCCCACACCCACAGGGTCCCAAATCCCAAATCCAAATCCCCCAAATCCCATCCGGACCCCCAACTCCTGCCTGGACCCAGGGAGAGAAGGAGGAGAGAGAGGAGGAGGAAGAGGAGGGGGAGGAGGAGGAGGAAGCCAGGTCTGGACAGCCCTGAGAAGAAGAGGAGCAGGAAGATGGGGGTGTTTGGGGTCTCCAGGAAGAGAAGGGGGGAAGGAGGAGGAGGAAGGTCGGGGGTTTGGGGTAACTACAAGCAAGAGGAAGAGGAGGAGGAGGAAGGCCAGGCTAAGGGTACCCACGAGCAGGTGGGGAGGAAGAGGAGGGTGAGAAGGAGGAGGAGGAAGAAGAAGGCTGGCTGGGGTTACTGGGAAGAGGAGGAGGGGTTTGGGTCCCTGTGAGCAGGAGAAGGAGGAGGAGGAGGAGGAGGAGGAGGAGGAGGAGGAGAAGAAGGAGGAGGAGGAGGAGGAGGAGGAAATGGGCTTGTCACTTCCTGAGCGGAGCCAGCGCGGGCAGAGCCCGGCCCGCACCTGCGGAGCGCCCGCCCCGGCGAGCCGCGCACCGCAGCGCTCGGGGCGAGGGAAGGCGGCGGGGACACCCCCGGTGCCGCTTCGGACAGGCATCCCAGGGGTTAAACATGGCCAGGAGGAGCGTGTGAGGCGGGGAAAAACCATGAAAATAATAAAACAAGGGGATCCCGGGCGGGCACGGGGCTCTGCCCGACGGGGAGGGCCAGGGTGGCGCTGGCAGCGCTCCCGCAGCATCCCTACCCACACATCCCTGCCCACACACGGCCCCGCAGCCAGGGATGCAGCGGGTGCGGCTCTTGTGGGGCTGCGCTGCTCGTTCGGAGGCCGAGAGTGACTCCTGGTGGCACGGCCGGCCCGGGGAGCAGGAGGAGGAGGAGGAGGAGGAGGAGAGCTGAGCTCCATCAGCCGCGCAAGGAAGGGTCCCCGCGTGGGAAGGAGCGCTGAAGTTTTGGCACATCACAGACACGCACCATCCACCGCTGCACCCTCCGGGGGGATTCGGTATAAAAAAAACCACCACTCCTTCATTTTTCTCCGTTGGTCATAGAATCACAGAATGGTTTGGGTTGGAAGGGACCTTAAAGACCATCTCGTTCCACCTCCAGCCATGGGCAGGGTCACCTTCCACCAGCCCAGGTTGCTCCAAGCCCTGTCCAACCTGGCCTTGGGCACTTCCAGGGACCCAGGGGCAGCCACAGCTTCTCTGCCCAACCTGTGCCAGGGCCTGCCCACCCACCAAGGGAAGAATTTTTTCCCAATATCCCATTTAAACATACTCTTTTTCAGCTTGAAGACATTCCCCCTTGTCCTGTCACTCCAGATCCTTGTCCAAAGTCCCTCTCTGTCCCTCTTGGAGCCCCTCTAGGCAGTGGAAGGGCTTCTGTTGTATCCCTGGAGCCTTTTCTTCTCCAGCCTGAATGACCCCAGCTCTCTCAGCCTGTCTCCATAGCAGAAGTGCTCCAGCCCTCAGAGCACCTCTGTGGCCTCCTCTGGACTTGCTCCTATAGGTTGATGTCCTTCCTATGCTGGGAATCCCGGAGCTGGAGGCAGCACTGCAGGGTAGGGCTCACCAGAGTGGAGTAGAGGGAAAGAATCACCTCCCTTCAGCTGCTGCCCATGCTGCTTTTGATGCAGCCCAGGTCACAGTTGGCTTTCTGGGTTTCCAGGTCATGTCCAGCCTCTCATCCACCAGTACCCACAAGTCTCCTCAGCAGGACTTTTCTCCAGCATGTGTTTTGGGAAGAGGCTGTGATTTGACAGAGCACAAGCTGAACAAAACACGGCAGGAGTGAAGGTGGCCATGGGTGCTCCACAGTATTCAGAGGCACATCTGCTTGGCATCACGTGGGAGATGGCCCTTAGGAGCGATGTGCTCTGACAATAACATTTTCCATCCACCCGAGCTGCACCTCGCACAGCACGTGGGCTCCTTCTGAGAGCGGGTGTAATTAGAGAACAAGGAAACTACATGACAGCTAAAAGGAAGATTTAGGACTCATTACAAAACAGAGCCTAAACATTAATCTTAAACATATGTGAGCAGACAACACAGATGTCATCAGGAATGAATCTGGGGCTGAATTTCATCCGGCTGGATGGCCGGGCACGCTGCTGGGGATGGCATGTAGGGACAAGTAAGGGCATGAACAGCAAGGGAGGCTCTGGCTGTGTAACTCAGCAGTGCTCTGGCTGTCCTGCCCTGCTGCTGCACAGCCCAGGACACCAAATAACTGTAGAGAAAGACTATCAGATAGTATTTAAAGTAATTAAGAAGAAAGAGGTAAGTAAGCGGAAGGAGCGGATGGAAATTTAACAAGGGAGCAGCTCCCACCAACACAGCGAGGACTGATCTCAGCAGAAGTGGTTCCATACTCAGCACACATAAAATCAGGCAGGAGTGGCTGGTTTGAGTGGGTGACGAACAGGGAGAAGGGTTTGATGATGTGAAGGGGCTTTTGCACCAAGCTCCTCCATCCCACTCAGTATTTGCTTTTCTTATCACGTGTTGAGACTGGTAGCAATAAAACACTTGCTAACTCCTTTTCCAGAACTTAGGGAATCAAGTTTGAAAATGTTCTTTTATGGCTTCCCAGTGGAATATTTCAGCAATAAAGCTCAGAGTGTAATTGAATCCATTCCCGTGGCAGCCTTGGGCTCCAAGACTCAAGCAGAAAGTTGCTTTCTGTCTGCTTCTGCAGCTCGTTGCAGACCCAGCACTTTCTGCCTCTCCTCCTCTGTGCTTCCCAACAGATGAGCTGGCTGTGGAGCATTCCCAGCACACGTAAAAGCCTGTTGCTGAAGCACAAACCTGTTTTCCACAGATAGTATTTCCAGTAATGGTGTTTAAGTGTAAAGGCTGGCCATAGGTCCCTGCTCTGGACAGTGAAGAACACCTTTGTCAGAAGGGGAAAAGACAGAAATAATTCTTAAGCTTTAAAAAACTGTCCCTCAGAGTTTAGCTGTTTTGTATAGAAAATGCAGTCAGTTCAACTCTGAGCTGATTTAATTTGTGTTTTTGTCTCAGATGTCAGCATTTTTGCTACCCACTGACTAGGGGCCTTCCTGATGGGAGATGGAAACTGTGGATAGGAAAAATCTAATGATCCCCATAGTCCTTCTGAAATGATTCTGGGGTCCAAGTCATTAAGACATGTAGATGTAGCAGCGCTAAGCCCTGTGGAGAGACACCATTTCCTTCCCTTCCAGTGCACAGGACTTGGCTGCAGTTGCAGCCTGCTTTCCATGCAGCCTTTCCAATGCTTCACTGTCTGCTCCAGTTTGTTGCTATTCGAGTCATATGCACCAAGGTTACCAATAATTTCAGGAGTACCCCTTTCACAATGACCTACAGCTCTGCGCTTTCCTAAGCACTGGAGCCCTCCCAGTTATTTATGGGTTTATCCTTCTTCTTCTCTGGCCAGACAAGGAACACAGGCAAGGGACTTGCTCAAGGCCAAAGAGTCGGAGCATCCCAGTCACAGGACAGCCCAGCCATCCAGCTCTGCTGGGTACCACACACTCACAGGGACGTCTTGGCTCCACCAAAGGTCTCCAAGAGCACAAATCGGAGCCCAGCTTCAGAAGCCATGCTCCAGTTTCAGGGGAACTCCTGAAATTCACAAAATCTAAATGGCAGCAAGCAGAGGTATTTTTAACAGGTATTTCATACCCAGGGAAAAAGCACATGTGTAAGATGATTGGTGCGCTCTGGGTCAGAAAGTCCCTGAATCACGGAGACCTGATACCTAAACGACTGAACCACTGCTGTGCAGAGGTTTGTACTGAGGAGTGTACTTCTGACTGCATTTGGCATACGACAGGATTTCCACCAAACCTAAAAATTCTTTTATTCACAGGTTGTTTGCTGCACACATGCAACAGCTTTGCGTTTGCTGCCTCCCTTCCCACCTTGGCAGAGGGCATGACTGCTGAGCTCTGGGCTGCCCCACACCAGGTGCAATGGAAACAGTTGATGGATAAAATAAACCATGAAATATGTGAACCTCTCTCTTGCCTGAATGTGCTTATCACTTTGTCAGCCATGTCTGTGTCTGCATTGGCTTAAGGTAAGCCAGGAGTTATTTGTCTATCATTCACAAAGCTCAAGGCAGCTGCAGACGAGCTCCAAAACAGCACCCTACGATGGATAAGCAGGAGTGCAGGACCCATGGAGTTCAGGAATAGCCAGCAAGGCTAATTAGAACTACAAATTGGGGTGAAAGAGCCTAGATCCTTCTGCTTGGATGTCAGTTCTCAACCCCATCAACAGTTCAGATTTCTCCCTATGTGCACACTGTTCCCACCTCTGCCTGACATGTGATGCTGTCCATGAATACCTGGCTGCTGCAGTGACTGTGCTGAGTTTCTGCTCCCTCACCGGTGTTTATTAGCTCTGGCTCTCCAGCATGGGCTTGTGCACTTGTGATTATCCAGGATTTATATGTTACCTGGCAGCAGTTGGTTTGCCTGACAGCACTCAGTGTCATTTCCAGTAACATAAAAATGGGTTCGTTTCAAGCTATACTGTTCGCTAACAAATGGAAATTGAGCCACAGGTTGGCTTTTCTCTTGTGTTAAACAAAACATGCCAGCTTCCTTTTCCTCCTTTGTCTAGAGGCTATAACACCTCATCCCCTTTCACTGAAAGCCCTTGGTAGCCACTAATTGCTCCTCAAGCAGCTACCCACAAGGGTTGAGTCCCACTCAACCGTTCCTCCAGACAGAGCTGTCCCCTCCATGCCACCCATTCATCCCTGGATCAGGGCAGTCTTCCCCCTCCTCTTATCCCAGAAAAGGCAGGGAGAAATGGGAAAGCAAAGGCAAATCTCCTTGCAGCAATGCAGAGCCCTGGCCCAATTATTTTCTAAGTGCTCTCCACATACTTTACAGGAGACGATTCGATACGTTGAAATGCTTAGAGGGCCTATAAAATAGAGCAGTTATTGTTGTAGCAAGCTGTGTTCTTTACCTTTGGCATGCCAAGATCAGGAAAGCAATCCCAGTGCCAAAACACTGAAAATTTTGCTGTATGCTGCTAAATATCACACTTAAAGATTTTGTCTGGTATGAAATAACATAAAATTTGGCAGTCTTATAGCAGGCACCCTGGAACAGAGTAGAACAGACATAGCAGAGTACATATACAGGCAGATTTTCCTTACAATGGCTACAGGGCTGCCAGTGCATTCCTGGAATGTGGAAATACATGGAAGCCAGTGCCAGCGATGGAGAAAAGCATGCTGTGCCTAATGTACCAGAAAAGCTATTCAAGAACTCATCCTAACATGAAAATAACTTCAGAGAAGCTGTGTCAGCTCAGCTTTGGAGCTTCACAGGTATCTCTTTGCTCTGCCTTGCACACCTGGCTTCACCCTGCACACCCGGATACAAACCCAGCCGTTGTAAGGGAGGGATTTCTGTTCATCCCCTTGTTTGTCCATTCAGGCCTTTGACCCTCAGAGATTTCAGAGTCTGCACCAGAAATGTGTGCAGAACTGAAATCATTTCAATACAATTGATATGAGAGAACATTGTTTGCTCTCCAGACTCACACCTGAGACCTGTGTGGTGGGACATGCACTTCTTCACTCAGGTATAACGAGCTCTCCTGTGAACAGCAACAGCAGGTTTAAAAACTCACATATCTGAAAGCTTTTTTTTGGAAAATACAAAGTAAAAAAAAAAAAAAAGCTGAGTCTCCTTTTGCTATAGATGTTAAATATCCCAAATCCTATGACACAATCAAGGCAGCTGGCCATTCCCAGATTTCAGAAATGGTGTTGGAACACCAGGTTTGAATTTGAGAAGGTGAGCCCATAATGCAAACAGTTATTTCAACGTGATGCTCTCAATAATAACTTGAAGAAATATTCTCCTGAAGGGATAGAGAGCCTGTAATTACTTGCTTCATCACTGCTGGCCCTGTCTGCAAAAGCAGCTGCCATAATTCTGTTGGTGTTGCTGATGTAACCCAACAGCTCTTAAAAAAAATTTGTCATGTTACACCACAGAATTATACTGAGTTTCAAGAACAGAATATTAATTCCATATCTTTTAAGCCTTAAAAAACCACCCCACAAAACAAAACCCAAAAGAACCCCCAACCAACCATTTAAAAACCAGCCTACAAACAGGACTGGAGGCCAGGCTGGATAGGGCTTGGAGGAACTTGGTTGAGTGGAAGGTGGGTGAAATGGCAGGGGGGCTGGAATGAGATGGCCTTGAACGTCCCTTCCAACTCAAACCTGGGATTCTATGACTATTCCTGCTCCTTAAGGACCATTAGATGAATGTCCTCTCTTATAAATAAGAAACAGGTCACCAAAAGGGAAGTCAAGCAGTAAGAGAACATTAACCTTCCCTCTGAATTTTCTCTGTTCATTCAGATGTGTCGTGATTTTCCTGTCTGGCATTTTTCACTCCTTAATTTATATAAACATGATTAGAGAAGTATTTACTTCAAGAAAGTCCTGTGATGCTGAAAGGGCAAAGGCTTTTTGTCTTGAGAATCCATTTACTTCACACTCTAGCAGAGTCCCATATGCAGAAACTCTCCTAGATCAGACATCTCAGATCAATAATTATTTCATTAATATCGCTTGGTCACATCTTCCAGGTATTTCATGCTGACAGCTCACTTCCCTGATACACACCATAAAATTCCAGGCTAGAATGCTCCAAGCTCTTTCAATAGTGCAAGCCCCACAACAAAGCCAATGGCCTCTCCCAGTAAATGCCTCAAAAGACAATCCCTAAACACAGTTTGCTTGGCAATAGGAGGGATCAGAAGCTGGGTATCAGATGTCTGAGCTGCACCAAGCACAGGTGTTGGTGGAGGTGCTGCTTGTTTGGGCTTAGGCACTAGAAGTCCTCTTCCATCTTCCTGGAATAGAAGGTCAGTCCTGAGAGCATTCCATCCTTCTGCACACTGTCAATGAACAAGGGAACCCAAACCCTGTCTGTTCTGCCCATGTTTTATGCAAAACTCCACAGAAAGGTTTGCCAGCTCCGCAGCATCATCCAGCCTAAACTTGGTCCTGCAGGAAAAGCCTGTGGGCTCCAACACCTCTGAGATCCATGGCAGATGTTAGTTCTGCTACCCACAAACCTCATATTTGACAGTGAAATCACACACACAGCTTTCAGATAGCAAAACAATAGGAGGAAAATGTGTTTCGAATGCTGCTCCTGTAGCGTGGCTGGAAGCAGGAGTCACAGAGCTGTGTAGTCAAGAAGGTTCCACCCTTCAGGAACTATCAAGAGGCACTCCCCAAACTTCCAGCAAACACTCCTAATCACTGCTTATTCCTCTGCCTCTCTTTTAGCTAAACTCTTTCAACACTTAGAGATGATACCTCCATCAAAAACCTCCTGGCAAGATGAACTGCCCCAAATCAAGGACAGTCTTTGACTTGTCATTTCCAAATCCTAGTAGCCAAAAAAGCCTCATTGCTTAAGTCATATTTGAGCTGCTACCTAGACTCCATTACCCATAAAGTACCAGGTTTCCAACAGAGCAGATTTTAAACAGTAAGTCTTTGGTTATTGTTGCCTTAAAATAAATCTCCTAAAATGTGTTTTACAAGCATTTTTCTATTCTCCAGTGAGACCTGAGAGTGCTTGGGCGTGAGAAGGAATATGCAAACTACACATCAGAGGCAGAAATCCTTAGTTTCAAGCAATTTTAGGAAGCTTTCTGTTTTACAAATTATATAAAAATATAAACCATTCTTCCAATGGAACACATTACATTTTGCAAAAAGATGTAGAATCAGGATTCCTACCTTGAGGATGTGGATAAATGGATCACAGAGGGAGGACTTGCCACTGTGCAAATAATGTCTTAATTCCTGTCCTGGGAAAGGACTAGAAGCATTTATTGACCCTTAAAGATCTCCTGAGCCCTGGGAACTAGGAGAACTGTGGAAAGTAGGAGAAGCAATTCCCTGATAAGCAAACATGACCTTGCCTGTGAAACAAAACCTGATTGCCCAATAGGGCCTCCTTGAAAGAACAAGTTTATTGTCACCTGCAAATGGGTTTGTCAAGGCATGAAGAAATCCGATTTTCCTGCCTTTCAAGTAACAGTAATATTCAGAGAATACAAAACAACAGAAGAAATAAAGGCAAGGAAATTAAGCAAAAGGATCACACACAGAAGTTTAAAAAATACATATAAAAAAAGGAACAAGGAATGGATAGTTAAGCTTTGGGTTTTTTTGGATTTATGCAGCTAAAATGTGTCCTGAGAAATTCACTGGAAAACTGATGGTCATTGTGGCTCTTAAGACATTACTATATAGAAAATTAGCAATGAAGGAGGCACATGCCACTTACCAGTGAGACTGTGAGACTGTAACATCCCACCTTTATGTATTTATGAGACCAGGCATGAACACACTCAGGTAAGGGAGACTTTTTATTAAAGGCACTCCCTCTGTGGGAAAAGAGTCTGAGAACCTCTGAAAATCTGAATTTAAAGCACTAACTGGTCCTTTTTGGCAAGTGCTCTGGTTTATATATTAATTTCTCTCCTTAACAGCTACATTCATGTTCACCAAAGAAAAAAATTAAAGATTAAGCACTTACATACCAAAATAGTTCCCTATGCCAGTGCACAACAGAGAAATGAGATTTTTGCTTTGTAGAATACCTTTACCTCTATTGATCACTGATTACCAACAGTGAAATTAAATACCTGATAACCTTTATGTTCCAAACACAAATACCATTCAGTTATATTTGTATCTGTATGTAGACTGCCTTATTTCCATCTCACTCCCAACCACGCAGCTTCCCTAAAACAAGTGAGGTTGTAGCAAGGACAAAATTTATGGGCAAGTTATACAAAGCTGAAATGTTTCTAGGGCAATGTTTTATAGCCCCTTAGAGTTCCATACAGAGTATTTTACTGTGCACTCAAAAAGCATTTATTTACACACGTGTCTGAGGTTTTCTCTCAGGTTTAAAGTTCAGACTTTTCTCATCTAATCTAATTTGTCCAAGATGGATGGCCTCATTTTTTTCCTTTGGAAAACCAGTGCTGTTACACTGTTTCCAATTCTTCCTCCAAAGCAAAACTTGGGTGTTGGCAGCTCCTCCAGAATTTCAAATCCTGCCAGACAGAAATTAAAATGCTTTTATTAGAAGGAAGTCGTTTTATTCGCCTCTTGGATAACCCTTTGCAAACCATTCTTTATTCGTCTGGAAAACTTGCAAGTCAGTTAATCTGTGAGTTTATAGGATTGTATTGTTGCACTGCACCACTGCTTTATACAGCTGAACCTCTTCCATGGATAATAAAAATCTCAGCTGGCTGAGTCGCACAAATTAATGGCAGTAAAGACAAAAACTTGCCAGTAAATTCAGCTCCCCAGAAGGGATGGCTGTTTCGGATCCACATTGAGCTTCAAGCTTTGGGCATGAGATTCAGGGACTGACTGGCATGTAAAAAAATCCAGGATGCATCAGACAGGCAACTGAGGAGGTGACACAAAAGGTCACAGACTTGCCAGTTCCTCTACACGTGGGTAACAACATTACCCCAATTTCAAAGCAATCAAAGGGTGACCCAGGTCTGGTAATAATGTGACCAAAAAGTATCACCCAGGTATACACTTTCAAAAGTAATTAGATTGAGAGCCCCAACCTCCAAAGTGTAACAAAACCTGTCCTGTCATAACATCTTGGCACTGTCAAACTCAGGAGATGCAAGTCCAGAGGAAAGAGGGAAGACAGGCTGAAGCATTTCCTATTCTCTTTACCTTCTCTAATCCTGATCTGGGAAAGTCGATATGCTAACACAGGCATTAAAATTCACTCACCCCATCCTACAACAACCCCCAGCTGGCAGAGGGTTCTGTTGAGCAGCTTACCTTCTCTGAACTCGTTCAGCAGCTCCTCCTTGGTCCAGTTGCAAGATGTGATGAGGAAAAAGCCCTCTGGTTTCAACGCCCTGCCCAGGGAGCTCACGTACTGCTGCCGCTTCGCCACCGCGTTGTCAGGATTGAGGCTTACGGCATCAAAAGTCCCCTTGTCAATACAAATGTCAAAGCCTGACAGCTCAGCTGATGGAGACAGGAAGTCTTCTACCTAAACCAGAAGTCTACAGCTGTGAAAACAATCTTCTACTTGGGAGCTCCTGAATCTTTAATGGGAAGCAAGACTTTAAAAAGCAATGCTTCAAACCTGACAATAGGTGTGCCTGGGAATGGGTAACCCGCAGGCTTTTCAATGGCATGGCAGCTTCTTTCTTCCCTGTGTATTATGTGATGATCTATTTGCTGGAATCTAAAGCTCCAACTAACATAGCGGAAGTTCATTCTTTAAATCATTGTTTGTACTTTGATCCCTGCTGTGTGCCAGGCACTGCACAACTGCAGCAAAACAGACAGTGCCTGCCACACAGAGATTTTACAACTGACACACAAAATGGAGACATCACACAGGTATTGAGCTGGAGGATAGAAAAGAACAGCAGAGAGAGAGAGCTCAGTGTGACAAAATCATGGGATGGCTGAGGCCAGAAGGGACCTTTGGGGGGCATCTGGTCCTACTCCTGCTCCAGCAAGGCCTCTCAAACCTCCTGCTGCACAGCTACTGGTAAGGATCTATAATTTAAGCACTTCTTCCTCTATCTCAAATCTGAGATTCAGAATGTAGCAGCTAACATACAGAACTCACCAAAAGGTGAGCCCCTATTCTGCTCCCTGCTCCAAGCAGGGAAATCTTGTTAACTCCAACTGCTGCTACAAACAGAAAACCAAAAATCAAGACCAAAAACCTTCTTGTAAAAAGAGATTTATTTGGTTATATTCTCTCACAAATGAATGTCAAAAGATATCATTCATTTAGTACCCTGAGTACATTTGAATATCAATTAGGTCATTTAATCTTGGGTTCAATTGCTCTCTATTTCCTCAACAAACTTTCTCTCAGGCCTTACCTTTAATTTAATGTTAGACAGCCCTTCTTTCTCTCTTACTTTTTCTGAAAGCTGAATTGCAGAAGGAGAGTAATCAATTCCTGTGAGATTCGTGTAGCCAGACTTTGCCTAGACAGAAGCAGAGAATCTTAATTAGTGTACTAGCAGGTTTTTTATCCAACCAATATATTCCCTATCTATAATCCATTCATCCCTCCTCCTCTTAATGACAGGAAAAAAATTCAGCCCACCTTTTACTCATTTTTATATTTGTTATCATTACAAGAGCTGAATAGCTCAAGGAATGAGTTGAAATAACTCCATTCTGCCTAAATACCTCATCAAAAGAAGTGCTGAGTGAAAGCTGGTTTATGTCAAGTGGAAAACTGAGCAGAACTGTGAAAAGTAACACCGTGGAGGGGAACAGGCTCTCTTATCTGCACCAAAAGTAAGCTAGAAACCAGGAATTTTCAATGATGAGAACATGTGACAATGCCAGATGCTTCAAAACAAGGAAAAAAATTACTCTCTGACACATAACATTTGAGACTAAGCAATTATTTGGTTTATAACCCAAATTGTTAGAGCCAAGATACATAATACATTGTACCAGTACAGAAACCCATTGCAAAAATCATACATTTTTCTAATTATTCATGCTAATGCCTATTTGAATACAATTATTTGCATGCTGAAAGGTCTCTGTATCAGCAATTTTCAGGCAGGTTATGCATCACTTAAAAGAGCATACAGAGACTTTGTTAATCTAAGTTTGGAGGAGATAAGGATAACCCAGCTCAGGAAACTCAGATCAGGCAGCCAGATCCAAGCAACCCTTTGGCAAAGCAGGTGGGCACCTTGCCTGAGCTGGAGCTGGGCATGTGGAAGGGCAGCAGGGGCACAGCCTGCACTCCGAAGGGATCAGCACAGGATATCACATGTGTAAGTCAGCCTGGCTGAACCCAAACCTAACAGGAAGAGCCTTGATCCTATGACCAGCTGCAAGCTGTCACAGCAGAGACAAGAGAGGAGGAGGCTTGGCTTTGTTTGAACTTGGAAAAACACATGGACTTGAACTGGCACTCAGCAACCAGCTGTGTGTCTACTTGTTCCAAAGGCTGACACCTCAACAGCGAGGAGAACTGTGAGGAGTTTTCACAACAGCCCTTCCTCCTTCCAGCAGCCCCTCAGGCCTGTGAGCTCAGTGCTAACCAGCTGTTCTGAACTCAGGGCTAATTGCAGCTCAACACAAAGACAGTGTTGTTTGCATGTGATGGAGAACAGCTTATTGCTCAGGCTCCTGCCCACGTTCCTCCCCGGAGCAAAGCAGGCTTCCCCAGATGCCTCTGCTGGAGGCTTGGGGGTGGAAGAGTAGTTCCCACAACAGCTCCTCTGTTTGGAAAGGAAGGGCTTGAGTCACTTCAGGGAGTTCCCATTCACTCCTATAGTCTCCAGGGCAGAGAAGGAAAGTTTAGAGATAAACAACATTAAATGCTGCTAAACCTGCACGGCCTGACTGTGACAGGAAGGGATCCTCCACTCACGTGCCACCCTGCAGCTGGACTGCTGCCCTGGAGGTGGTATTTACAGCACTCCTCTGATGCTTCTTGGAGAAGCAGATTAAAGAGTAGAAGGTACTTTGCACTGGTATCAGCTCTGCCCTGTGCTTGGGCCTCACCCCAAGTGAGGGAGTGAACATCCTTCACTCCAAAGAAGCTGTTCAATATTGTTGGCTGCCAAAACACTCATAAAAATAAGAGAAGATCAGAGCTTTATGTGGCAGCAGCATTTCCTTAGAAGAGTTGGAATTGTTGGAAGGCAAAAGAATTACTTCATAAATCCAGCTTATCACATCCTTCAAGTTATCAGGGGTAGGATGATGGTCTACTTCCCATATAAAAAGGAATCCCATGTATGTGGTGCTTTGGTACTCTCAAGTAGATCCCTTTTAGAGAGGTGCTCCTAATGTCCTCTTTGAATGAGTCTTTTCCAGTATTGCCATTTTTATCCCATTATGGAGTCCAGCTCCAGTGGCAGAACAGTCCTACAGTAGTTGATGATCCTGCCAAAAGAATCCCAACTTGACCTTCAAAAGAATCTCAACCTGATTTTCAAAGCCTCACAGCTAACACAGAAAAAATATCTTTTACATTGACTAAGCAAGTGAGATCCTGAATTATTTGGCAAAAATAAACAGTATAATTTTTGAAGTCACTTTACAAATGAGAACTGGACAGAAAACTTCCTACAAAAGCAACTACAGTACTCTGAGGTGTTTAATGTGAGGGAAGAGGGTGTCTTTAAAGCAGTTTAATAGTTTTTAAAAGCTATCAAGCTGTCATTTTCCCATTACAGTATGAAAATCAGTTTCTCATCTGTAAGTGGGGTCAGTATAAAACTGAAGTCTCACAAATAAGATTTTTCTGTTTGATATTTCAATGATGATAGAGCTAGCTAGGATTCCACTTAATAATCATCATTATTAAGCTAATTTCCCTTAATGAGATGAGCATTTCTGCTTTTGATGACATAATTTCCCCTGCGTTGTGGTGCAGCAACTAGTCCCCATAAAAGCTTTAAAGTTTTCTAAAATCAAAGTCCACATTAAAAAAATTTCCACTACAAACCTGACTTTGACTTCCAGCCCTTTCAATTCCTGCAGTAACTAATGGAGCCAATGGAGAATGCAGAATGATAGAAGCTATGACAATATGACAGCCCTTTTCTTTACCTACTCTCCTGTAGTATTACACCAAAAAAATCAGTTAAATCCTAAAATCTTGTACCACTGTATAGGAACAACTTCACAACCTACCTGATCAGAGTTTCCACCCTGACAGAAATGGACAGTTCTTGAAAAGAATTGGTAACAACTTTGTAAGTCACTTACCTAGAAGCCCTTGGTTTTATCCACTTTTTCACAGCAATAATGAATGCTATTAGAACTGAGTGCAGAGAAAGGGTCTGCTTTTGCACTTGAGGGTACTTTGTGCATTAGTCAACTTAATTACCTTTTCTGGGGGTGTTTACACAACAATGAGAAGAAATGCACTTTTAAATGTAGGGAAACTGAAAGGTAAAGTTAAAATAAGGGTTGCTCAGGCTGACTGATTTAAAGATACTGTAACCTAAAATATTGACTCTGTATCTTTCACAAGGTTACAGCTCACCATGACTATTCCTGTCACTGGTGAGAACTGTATTTGAACTGCTCTACTTGAAGCTCTGATTCTGTATAAAAAAATACCCAAACTTTGAAATACCAACCAATTCAACCAGTAAAACACCATTCCCAGTTCCAATGTCAAGCACAGAGCTGTCCAGGGGGACCTTGTGTCTTTCTAGCCACCTGATGATGCGCACCATGCTTTCCTCTCCAAACCTGTGAGAAACAAGGGCTCAGGTAATTAAACCAGCAAAAATCCACATAAGGTACAGCAAATTTATTTCATCACTCATTCTCTCCAGCTTTTGCAAAGCTCCTCTTACTGTTACAGAAGTAACAACTGCCATAGCTCACAGCCCATGTTTGCTCTGTTCAAATTAAGGTTAATCCCATGACCTTAAAATTCACTGCAACCCCAACTTTGGGAGGTGATATCACCCACATATTATAAAAGGGAGCAGCAAGGGCAGCTTGTGTAGTTAAACCTGAGCTCAGGGATTAAAAGCACATTTTTTTAGCAACATACACCTCAAATACCAGCTCAATTTCTGTGTAATGACAGCTGCCCAAGTACAACTAAGAAACCTGCTTTGCAAAATTGGGCAAGAGAGGAACTGGAGGCTTCAATGTTAGAACTTCCCATCCTTTTGTCAGCAACATGCTGAATTGCTGACTGTTTTTGCAATGCCTGTTTCAATCAAGAAACAACAGAAACACTCTGCAGGAGTTATTTTATTTACCAGATTTCCCCAGCATCTCCAATGTCTTGAAAAGTTTGCAGTTCTCTTTCATATGCAGCATCCCAGCTGGAGTAGGGGGAGAAGAAAGGAGAGGATATTGCAATTAGCGATGGGAAATATATAGATTAAAGAGTGAGGGGAAGAAAAGGTGAAAGAGGTGAAATTTAGGCTAGATATTAGGAAGAAATTCTTTACTGTGAGGGTGGTGAGATACTGGTCCCCTGCACAAAGACAATATTGGACTGTGGGAGCAAGTCCAGGGGAGGCCACAAAGATGCTCTGAGGGCAACTCTGGAGCCAGACTGGGAGAGATGTGGGTGTTCACCTGGAGAAGGAAAAGTTCCAGGGAGACCTGAGAGCCCCTTGCAGTGCCTAAAGGGGTTCCAGGAGAGCTGGAGAGGGATTGGGGACAAGGCATGGAGGGACAGGACACAGGGAGTGGATTTCCATTGCCAGAGGGCAGGGATAGATGGGATATTGGGAAAAAATTCCTCCCTGTGAGGGTGGGTAGGCCCTGGCACAGGCTGGGCAGAGAAGTTGTGGCTGCCCCTGGATCCCTGGAAGTGTCCAAGGCCACGTTGGACGGGGCTTGGAGGAACCTGGGCTGGTGGAAGATGTCCCTGCCCATGGCAGGAGGTGGGATGAGATAGCCCT